>JASVEL010012498.1:0-149054 GCA_032618575.1 Nicotiana noctiflora | reverse complement strand
AGCTTTAGGTGCTCTTTCGGAGTATCAATTTGGTTGTTATGGTAATATTTCACATTTATTACCAAAAAAAATAATGTATCAGCATGCAAACATCAGGAAATATGAGCAACTTCAACATTTCATGGAATAAGTTGTATACATGTCAGCTCTAACAACATTCCACAGCCTCTCCAACCGAGAAATGCACATAACACAAATAACAGCTCTACATCCAAACCACAATCGAAGAATCAAAATATGCACGCACTATCTCTACCTTATTACCTCTCCGACATTAACACATGAGCCTAATGAAAATGGTGAAAGAGGTGAATTCAGCTATAACATTAAGTCCTAAAAAGGGAAACTAATAATAAAAATTAGGGCTCAAATCACTTGATTTAATTGACTAAATTTAAACAGTCTTTAACCCGTGCATTCAGAAGCTGACCACCTAGTGATTGCCGCCCACTGAAGTACACCCTCACCCTCCCGCAAAGGGAAAAAATACAAGGAGACGAAGATTACCATTTGTGAGATCCTCTTGCCTTCTGTTACACGCTCCAAGAGTAGCAAAACCTCCTCTTCCACCGCAGGATACTCAGGCAGTTTCTTCCCTGAAGATTATCAATTTTTAGTTTGGAAAACATGTACCAGAAAGACTAGAAGTGCTAGAATAAGAATATATTATAATCTCGGAAATATAATATTCCTGTATTTTCATACCAATAAGCTTTTCTATCTGTATATACCATTCCAACTCATACTGATTCACTAACGATATGGCAACCCCAGAACGTCCTGCTCGTGCAGTTCTTCCCACCCTATGTATATAATCCTGCAGGCCATGCATACAGTGATAAGCTAAAATTACATCAACAACAACAACCACCCAGTGTAATCCCACAAGTAGGTCAGGGGAGGGTAGTATGTATGCAACCTTACTCCTACCGTGGAAGGGCAGAGAGACTATTTAAAAATTCACATCAGAAAAAAAAAATTAAGATTATTCAAACAGAAATGATGAGTATGAAGTCAAGTTCCATTGATCTTATTGCATAAACAAAGGACCGACATATTCTTTTAATTTTTGACTCTGGTGTCCGGGCCAGCTTGCTGGCACCTCGACAATTCCATCAAGTATCAACTACCTCTCACACCAACACGGGTACTGGGTAACTCTACCTACCAACGCTTGGAAAGATGGAAAGAAATCACTTAATATTCGATTTTTCCAAATTCCAAACAAGCTTAACTACATAATTAAGGTTCAGCTAAAGAGTTTTAATTATCTAGCATTTGGACAACTTTTAAAAAGTTTGTTTCGAAATAATTTTTTGGAAGAATAAGTTTGTGCAAAAAAAACTTCTCCGGATAGCTGCAGTTTTTTGGAAGATTTGTGGATGTTCTGGGAATGGAAAAGTTTTTTTTTTAATTAAGGGAGAGTGGAAGAAGTTTTAGGTATTATTTTTTGAAAGCCAAAAAACAAACCAACACCTTCGAAAAGTTTTTCAAAAACTTCCCAACCAAAAAAGGTCCATGCCTCGCCAAAGATAAATCCAGGACCACCCCAATGAACAGAAAAATCAGTATACAACTTCACAAGCAGTAAGAAAAAAAAAGATCCACCTTTGAGTTTGTTGGAATGTCATAGTTGATAACCATATCAACAGATGGTATATCAAGTCCTCGACTGGCTACATCAGTGCAGATAAGGATATTGCACTCTCCAGCCTTAAATTTGTTTAGAGCCCCAAGCCTTTTTGTCTGTCCAATAAAGGATGATATTTTTTAGGGGGGAACGATAACCAGCAAACTGAAAAGAGGCATGCCTTGAAGTTCATATATACCTGAGTCATCTGACCACTAATTGGTATAGCTCTCAAGCCGAGATTTCGAAGCATCAGAGCCAGCAGACGAGTTGCATCACACGTACGAGTGAAAACCATTGATGTACTGCCAGACATCTCAGTCAGAATATAGACAAGATAGCAGTCCTGTGGGCACAAAATAATATAGTCAAGACAACAAATCATTATTTGATAATTAAAGTGGGACCAGAAATCATTATTCAGCAAACATAAGGAATTACATCCTTAACCCCTCAACTTCTGGGGTCTTTTACGTTTATACCTCGTATACTATCTCTAGCATCCAATCCCACAATTATCGGGTACAGTGGCGCAGCTACTTTGTCCCAAGGGTGGTCACCCAAAAAATCTTATTCTGTATATAGGCCGAATACCACTTCACATGAACATATATTATATTTTGAACACAAACTTAGGAGTATGAGTTAGCCCAATGGTCAAGGGGGTTCAAAATGAGGAGGAGTTCATGTTCTCCAAATTAAAACTAAAAAGAAACCATCACACCACCATGTTTGTTCTAACTGACTCTGCTCTTTTAATTCATAAATTTCTTGATAAATAACTGTTGAAGGTTAAATTTGTGTAAAAACAAACAACCAATCAAGTAATTTTATTAATCAAAAGTGCTTATTTAATAAATTGTAAATTTAAAAGTCAAGCTCTACAAATATTTCTGTAACAAAAAGCTCTTTACAGGGTACAAACCCTCTCAACTCTATCTTTCCTTTGGTTGCTTACTATAATTTTTTTTCACTTTTTATGTTAGTTTTGATTTATAAAATTGTACTTCTATTATAGTAATTGTTTTTATGGTTTATTAATTCCATTTGAAAAATTTCAGTGCATCTATAGCTACGACACTGCTTGTGCACTAGCTACACTAGTCGTCCTTTTTGAGAAGGAATTAGATAAAATAGTCCTTTTGATAATTTTTAAATGCCAAAAAAACTGGATTTGCCAATAACGAGCATTTTTTTTATTTGCACCGAGTGTCCGAGTCTCTAAGAGCCCCGACTAATCCCGGGGGTGCACAGGCCCTCGGCAAGGACACCACGGTTAATTCAGGTTTTACTCAGTCCGATGGCCCTCAGAAATTGTTTGCACACAGTGGATTTCGAACTTGAGACCTTGAAAGGGAGCAAACCCCAAGGCTCAATTCTATTGCCACCAGGCGAACCCCTGAGGGTTCTTGCCAATACCGAGCTTTAAAGATGCTATTTTACATATTGCTATTAAGGCCACCCTTTGCAACCTACCTCTCCACCTTAGCAGGTTTTGAATTCCCTGCTGCCTCACCCTCCCAAGAGCCTTACATGCTCTATCATCTGACTCCACCCCTTTTCCATCACTTATCTCTTGTCCACCATGCCCAATCTAACACCTTGCACCCCATCACTGTAGCACAGCTCCTAATGCTAGATCCCCCTCCCCTTTGCAGAAGCTTCCAACCTGCAGTGCCCCATGTCCTATAGTGAAACTCACCAGAACTCATCCCTGCCAACTCCGCGCCGTCACTTTCCCCTTCACCCTACCCCTATCTCATGCAGAAACCCTAATGTTTTGTTTTGAATTCAAAACAACTTCTTCACTTAATTTTCTTCTTAGTTCCAATGTTGTAAGCCATACATTAGATCTCAAAAAAGGTCTACTCACCAGGGAAAGGAGGAGATAAAGCCTGACCAAAGATGTAAAGTTTTTTTTTGGTGTGTGTTTTGAGGGGGGAGGATATGCATGTCCTTAGAACATCTTCTCTGCCCTTTTGTTCGAGGGGAAATGTAATGAAAGAACTAGCACAGGGCCAGATTCCTTATAGTTGAGGGAGTAATAGTGCTACTAATAATACAAGAAATAATATATCAGGACTAGAAGTGTGTGAAACCCCATAGCAGAGACCAAGAATACAGTAACTTGCTTGATTATTTACATAAGAGACTAAATGTGCGTAAATGGGTTTTTAACAGCATATGTCGGGCAGTCTAACTGTGATAAGCCCTCTATGAGGCCTGGCCTTTGCATCAGTCGGATTATGTTCAGTTCAAATGATCAAGAGATGCAACTACTTAAACTTTCATGATTAATACTTTTGGGAAAGCTACAAATATGAATCTTGTAAAGAGTGACTGATCATCCTAGTTATTATTTTGTAAAACTAAGTTAGCAGCACAATCATTATGATCATGTCTCTTCCCTCTTTTATCCAAGTGATTGTTTCTTATTCTAGTGGTGCCACAATGTCAAAACTCCCACATCCTTTAGCCACATAATGATAATCACTATGAGAGCACAGCAACACAAATAGTGTTCTGTAGTAGGAATATACTTTCTCTGAACACTTTCGGCACTTAAGCAGATAAATTTAAGCTCATCGATTGTCATCAACAAGATGTAATTTACATGGAACATCATTATTAAGCCAATTGCTGGATACAATGCTTGGCACTTGGCTTGCTTTCTCCCAAACAAACCTATAAGAGAAACTTTTCACTAAAGAACTAACCTTGTACTTGGCAGGAAGAAAACGAAACTGCTGCTTCAGTGTATCAACTGTGGAATATTTAGATGCAGCTTCAATCTGAAACAAATTATAAGCAAAGTTACGCAAAATACTCTTGACCACCTACAAATTATACGGTGAAAATTGGCATCGTTATATTTGTACCTTAACAGGATTTCTCAAACAAGCCCTCTGAAGTTTCTTTACCTGTAGTTCAATGTACAGATATATTTAGAATCAGACTTCCCATGCAACAAAGTTCACTCCTCGAAGGTTTCATCAAGAGTGCCAAAAGCAGAAACTATTAAGCATGGAAATAAATTCTTTAAAGAGAAAAGAACAGGAGCAAATTAACTTGCCATTCACAAGAACCCCACTTTCTCATTTTCTTTCCCAGACAATTTCATGTAATAATCATATTGCTATTATGATATAGAGAATAAGTGCATCTACTGCCATAACAATGATTACTGATCATTAGCTGCATGGCTATATGAGAAAAAGTTCAAAAACAAGTCAAAAGCTCCTCCATTTTATGATATCTGCTCATAAATGTCAGGCCGAGTATGATATTTGGAAAATAAAAAAGGGAAATTTTAATGAAAGCACTTTTCCTACCCAAGTACTCAGGAAAAGATACCTATCCAGCCATCAGAGAAGAGAATTTCTATAAAGAACGGAACCTAGAAAGAGAATTGTCCACACAGAGAATAGACTATTTATAATTAACAATGGATTCATATAAACCACGTGAAAGCAAACCTTTTTGGTCATTGTAGCAGAAAATAGATAAGTCCTTCGATCATGAGGGATCGCATGCAAAATCTGATCAAGGGCCTTTTCAAAATCCTCATTTAGCAGCCTGTCTGCCTCATCCAATACCTGTTGCGTGGACGAATTCATGACTCAGAATATGCATGCAATCTCTTATCCAGCTACAATAATCTGTTGTGAAACACATATTTATTTATTTTTTCAACCTAGACTTGGTTATGAATAGAAATCAAGATATTAAAAGGTGGAATTCTAATACAAGTCTGAATACCAATGGAATCACATATAATGAACTGCATTTATTTTATTTTTTTGGGAAAAATATTGCTTCAATGAATGAATTTCTTGTTTGGTCCAATTGTCAGCAGCTAAGGCGATGAAGCTATTGTGCCTCATGCTGTAGTTGGGGGAAAAGCATTTAACTGTCAACCCACATGGAGACGAGCAAGTTTCGGAGGAACATATCAAGTAAAGTAGTCAAATGCTTTCTGCGGCTCAATATGTAGGAAAATCAAAAAGTAAAGACCAACACAATTTGCCAATGCAGCCAGGAAAGAATGACAAGCAGCTTATCCTCTCCTCTGACAAGAGATATAGAGCCTGTTTGGATGCGCATGTTTTAAGTGACTCTTAAACCAAAAGCCATAAGTTGAGAATTCTAGCTTTTGGCTTATTTTTGTCATTTTAGTTTAAAACAAGTGCTTAAAAGCACTTTTTTTACTTTATCCAAACACTACAAAATGGCTTAAAAGCACTTAAAACAAGCCAATCCAAATGGCCGTATGCACGCTGTAGGGAATATGGACCAGACAGCATTCGAAAACCATATCACTTGCCAGACATCAAAAGGTCTAGCCTTGAACATGCAGCAAATATCATTTTAATGTCAACAATGACACAATATCATATGATATCCTTCAAAAAAATCGGGAATCAACATTGCACTTTTGGGTTTCATCCAAAAGAAGACAAAAAAAGTGCATAAACAGGCAGAACGAGAACATCTCTGGAACATTTTCAGCATAAGACTCAATGGACAAACTTACCAAGTACTTTATTGTACGAAGAGAAAACCCTTTAGTATTGGAAAGATGATCCAGTAGCCGACCAGGAGTAGCCACCTACATCAGACAGCATGCAAATGACTCAAATAAATGTCGGAGATTAAGCATATTAAAAAAGCTGTAATAACATACAATAGCTTTAGCAAATCTGGTGTAACAACTCGTCCACGTGGCTTACTAAACTGAGAAGGCAAGAGAATAGATGTTTGGATGTTGAAATTAAACCAGTAAAATATTTGACTGAGTACACTTAGAAGTTCTCTTTTTTAGGTAAGTAAAACTGCAAGAGTTGTATCAGTAAGTTGCATCAAGATGATGCATAATGATACGTAAGGAACTCTACAAAAACACAGCGTCTGACTAAACAAACATGTCTGCTGGTAGAAGAAATCTAGTAAACTATCAATATCATGTACATGTTTTAACTTGAACCAAAAAGCTAACAGAAAAGGTTGTTGCAATTTGTAAATATTCTCCTTTTTGTTCAAGAAACATCTCTGATTTCATTCCCTCCAAATAGTCCACCAAATACAAGTAGGGATGGTTGCTCATCCCAGTACGCTTAATAGCTGATATTATATTAATTTCACTCACTTAATAGTTGATAATCTAGTACTTCCACTAAAGACTTCTATAACATGAGCTTTCGGATAGATTTTGAGCCTCTCATAAGGAAAAAGGTCACTGATCTTACAATCCTAGGATGTGGCATGGTGCTGAATGAACATGGTTTAAACTGAACAAATAGATTAGCCAAGGTGAGGCCAATGGTACACCAATTTTGTTTTTGCTTAGATTGCTAAAAGGATTCATCATCAACCTTTTACAACCATCAACTACCTCTTCCAAAAGAGGTATGGATATTAATCATTCATGAGGACTTCTGTATAAGCCAAGGCCTTTTACAAAGTCAACACAGAAGCACATTTCCTATCAGATAATCTAAGAAGAAAAAGCCACATTTCCTATCAGATAATCTGAGAAGAAAAGGCAGCTAACATCCAGTAAAGGCCTAGATAGCAGGATTAGGAGCCCTTCTCGCAAAATATAGGCAACAAGTTTAACAAAAAGCTGAGAAGAGAATGCATTTTCAAACAACTGGGGCAAGGTAACTGACTTTTTTTCGATAGGTGGGTAACGAACTATTTGACATCTAGTCAGGAATATTTCATACATAGAAAAACAGATGAACCCCAAAATTATTTAAAGGAGACATCACAAACTTATGAAGCTAACTGCACAGTCCAAATAATAGCATGCGGCTACAGTGACCTCACATGCTTTGTCAAGGCTGGGATGGTATACTGAAGCAACAGCATCAGAGGTAAACTGCAGCTAGTGCTCCTCTGTTTGTTCCCTAAACATGCAATGCCATATGAATATTGCACCACCAACTCTTTTTAAAAAAGGTCAGGTTTATAGTACACCACCAACTCTGCCTAATATAGTATTGCCTTATAATAAATCTTTCGGAAGAGATTTTACCCTCTGTAGCACAATTTCTACTTGCTTAGTCTTAACAAGAGACACAAATATGTGGTAGTAGATATTAGTACTTACAACAATGTGAGGCCGTTTCCCAAGATTGATGCTCTGCTGTACTTGATCGACCCCTCCAACCAGCTGTGAAACAATTATCAGCAATCTTTTAACCAAAAAAAATGTCCAGCTGAATGCCAATGTCAACCATCATATATGACCATTTAAATTCTGACATGCTCTATCCTGCTCTACAGACATGTTGCTACAAATACCTATTGTCTAACAAGTGGTTATCAACCCTTTGGACTACATTTGAAGGGGAAAATGAATTGTTCGTGCACGTAAATATTACTTGGTCAAGCTCACCACTGCACATTTTACTCCAACACCCGATCCTAAAGCTTCAAACTGTTCAGCAATTTGAATCGCGAGCTCTCTGGAATACACAAAGAAAAAAATTGGAAATCAAATCACTAAAGAGCTTCTACAAAATAAGACAAGTAATCAGACAAATAAGGGACCTTGTTGGAGAGAGAACGCAGGCAAAAAAGGCATGCGGAGAATCTAATAGGGCTTGCAGTATAGGAATTGCAAAAGCTCCAGTCTTTCCAGAACCCGTTTGAGCTAGACCAATTAAGTCTTTGCCTAGAACAAAACCCAATCAAACAGTTTATAAGAAAACATACTTTCACCAAATAGAGGATGATATACAAAAGGTTTAAACAATAAAAAAGGATCAAAATACAAATAGTGTTCTTTAGAGAAGTCTTCCAATCTACCATACAAATTGGAACACTCTTGAGTGCTTCGAAGTCCAATGATGGATAAGAAAATGCATGATGCCAGCAATTTAGAAAATGAACTCCCTCTCTCCATCCCTCCCTCGCTCCAAATTCAACTTCAATGTATGTGGAATCACTGCCCAAAGCTCACCCCCTACTAGTTTATTAGCAGCACTCACATTACTTGCTTGACTTAATATTGCATGGTCCACCAATCGTCCCTCAAATGCAACATTATATTCCATAACTTAGTGGAAAATTTGCATTGCTCAGACATGATTTCTGACCAGCTAGCAGTCATATAAGGATCTTACAGGAAACCCACATTACCTTTCCCCTTGTCAGTCCAAATTTTCAAGTTCCTAAAGAATTTCTAGTTCAAAAACATTCTGTTCCATTACATTGGATTGTATCAAATACCATCACTTGAGGCAATTGCATAAAGCTGCTTTATCCAGATTTCTACAACAAAATGTTATGTCTCTATTTCGCACTTCTCTATCATTCATAAACTAAGATTTCCTGTACTTCTCAAACAATGGCTTCCACAAAATCACATCTTCAGACGTTTTGCTACCACAGGCAAAATAGGATAGTGGAAGTTTCAACCCCACAACCCAAAACAGACCTAAAACACACTAGCATAATCAGCGTAGAGCTTTAAACCTATTTGAATTATTAGCACAAATCTTAAAACCAGTCGAAATATCATATTTATAAGAAGAAAAAAAGTAAAAGATAAGCAAGAAAGAGTAGAATGTGTGGTAAAGGCAGAGATGAAAAAACATAAAGAAGGGAAGAAGAAAAGACCTTCAAAGGCATGAGGAATAGCTTCAGCTTGTATTTTAGAAGGGGTTTTCCAACCCAAACTATCACAAGCCTCAATCAGTTGATCAGAAACTCCCAATTCTTTGAAAGACTTCACTTCTTCTTTTGATTCTTCCATTTAGCGGTTCTCCACAGTGGGTTCTATTAAGGCAGTAACTTCAAATCAACAAACGTTACTGAAAAGGGACTTAAAGCAAACAGAAAAGTATTTTTTCTCCCAATTCTTTCTTTTTATTCCAGTATTTAATAATCCTAGAAAATATAGAAAATATAAAAATATAAATTGAGATCTTACATAACGTATACAAATTATTTAAAAGGTATGTGAGCACGTGATTTTTGCACTATATGAGAATCACTCTCAAAAATTCAAAATAAAATAATTGTTGTTTGTTTACAATTGTTGTAAATTTTGTGTTATTGTTTGCCTTTGCCGTTGCATGTTTATTTGTTTCAATTAAGGAAAAATACAAAATATATGGCATTTTTGCATTTAGGATTTAATTTTACGTTAAGTTTGTTTTTTTTTAAATGAAAAAATCATAAAAACCATAAAAAAAACAAGTTGTATACAAAATCAAAAGTAAAAAAAAAACTACTAAAGAAAGATCTATGAAAGATTATGCAATTAAGTCATATGAACTATTAAATCGTAAAGACCTCTTTGAATCACTGACATGTAAGCATAGAAACGTAATTTGTGATTCATGAAATGATAATAAACAATTAAAGCTTTCATGATTGAGATCTTAGAGACTTCATAAGAAAATAAATCATAATTCCATTGAGTATAGAGTTTCGCACGATAATCAATCAAAGCTGTCCGGATTGAGATCTTACCAAAACAGAGAACCGGACTGGAGATTACCCTCAAACAAATTGCAGACTTCGCCCAAAAAATAGGAAACCCGATGGACAGCCTTGAACTCAAAAGACGACGACTGAAGAATTGAGAATGACTGAAGACGAGAGCTGAAGACGGCAACGAACAAAACTGAAGACGACTGAATGGAGGAGCTCGGCGTGACTGAACTTGATCAACAGAGTCGAAGCTGGTCGTTTGGAGCTTCGAATTGGGTTGGTCATCGATGGTGAGGTGGAGCTCGGAGAAAAACAGGAACCTAGCGGGGAAGGGGTGGTCGACGGACGGGCTGGAGGGTCGAAGAAGATGGAGTTTTAGGGTGTGAGGCGGTGGAAGAAGAAGCCGACGCAGCAAGGGGGTGGGGTTCTCTGGTTCGTAGAAACGGGAGCAGCAGGAAGCTGGGCGACGGGCAGTTCAGGAGGGGTGGGTCATTTGGGTGGTGGCGGTAGAGTGGGGATTATTAGGTTTGAGGGAGATGGGGAATGAAAGAGGGTGTCGCTTCGAGTAAATGGAGACCGGGTCGGGGCGGGTATTGAGCCTGATTGGGGTGGGTTTCGGGTGTAATACAAGATTGGGCCCGGGTAAATTAAAGAGAATTTTTTAGAAAGAACCATCTTTTAGTGTTAATTAGCAATTTATAGATACCTTTTGCTATATTACGTGTTATAGATATTTTTTACCAAAATGTAGACTGTATTTTTTGTATTTAAGTAGATGTATTTAATAATACAACCAAAAAAGTAGGCAGTAAAACAGGAATCCCAACTAATTTGGATATGTATTTTACTGTATTCAAATACTATTAAAGGTAAATATCGTAAAATAGTTAAATACAAGTAATGTGAAAAAAATTCAGTAGAATACAACTAATGCAAGAGAACTCTTTAAAAACTTATGAATAGAGTTGAATACAAGAGAATGAAAAAAAAAATACGTCTGAATACAGATGAATACAACTGAATACAGCTCAATACAAGTTGCTTTCTGCTTCAAAGTCTCAACAATGGCGGCTTTGTTAACATTCAACTGAATATAAATAAAATATGGTAGTAGTAAGGTTTTCTATAGGGTGTAAAATTTCTTATATTTATTCCAAAAAGAAATAATAAACTCTTAATTTACAGAAATATTGTTGTCTTTAGACGGTCTCACCCGTCAGTGCTCGTGGAGACTGGACATTTAAGGTAGAAAGCATCACTAGGAATTGCAATTATAGAGAATTCGGTCAGTTGGCAAGAAAGTATGTGTATAGCTGTATTCATATGGAAAGCGCATCCGCTCTATCCCTTCCTCCTATTCCTCAACAGAGATGAATTCCACAATCGGTAAGCCAGTGGAGAATCGTTTTCTGATAAAATACAGTTGATGCACAAATTATTCCAAAGTAGAAGACGTGGTGGTGGAGGAAAGTGTATGTGAAAAAGAGAGAGAAAGTATTTGGGGAAGTTTTACGGTAAGTACGTGAGAGAAATTAAAAAAAAAAAGAGAAATATCTTTTTTGGCATATATGATGCCTTAAATTTATGATATAACCATAAATAATTAATTTGATATTTAGGATAAAAGGTATCTATATGATGTAATATTTTTAAATGGTATTTATTATTGATAAATAGGGTAGTAAGGTTTTCTATAGGGTGTAAAATTTCCTAAATTAAATTGGATTGAGGCCCACATTTGATTTAGTTCTTCCCCTTTTATATTTATTTTTAAATTATTTTCCAAAATTAATACTAATAATCCTAAATTAAATTATAAGTCTAAATTAAAAAATATTAATCAACTTTAAATACTACCTATCACAAGTAACTAAATAAAAAGAAGATCACACAATTTTGACATTAAATACTTAAAATGCAAAGTACATTATGTTATGATTTTTTCATTTTTTAAAAAAAAAAAAAACTTAATTACTCTTAATTGTAAAATTAAATCCTAAATGCAACAATGCGATATATTTTGGCATTTTAAGTGTTTAATATCAAAATTGTGTGATCTTCTTTTTATTTAGTTACTTGTGATAGGTAGTATTTAAAGTTGATTAATATTTTTTTAATTTGGACTTATAATTTAATTTAGGATTATTAGTATTAATTTTGGAAAATAATTTTAAAATAAATATAAAAGAGGAAGAACTAAATCAAATGTGGCCTCAATCCAATTTAATTTACCCAGGTCCAATCTTGTATTACACCCGAAACCCACGCAATCAGGCCCAATATCCGCCCCGACCCGGTCTCCATTTACTCCAAGCGACACCCTCTTTCATTCCCGATCTCCCTCAAACCTAATAATCCCCAATCTGCCGCCACCACCCAAATGACTCACCCATCATGAACTGCTCGTCACCCAGCTTCCTGCTGCTCCCGTTTCTGCGAACCAGAGAACCCCACCCCCTTGCTGCGTCGGCTTCTTCTTCCACCACCTCACACAAATGACCACACCCTAAAACTCCATCTTCTTCAACCCTCCAGCCCGTCCGTCGACCACCCCTTCCCCGCTAGGTTCCCGTTCTTCTCCGAGCTCCACACCATCGATGACAAACCCAATTCGAAGCTCCAAACGACCAGCTTCGACTCTGTTGATCAAGTTCAGTCACGCCGAGCTCCTCCATTTAGTCGTCTTCAGTTTTGTTCGATGCCGTCTTCAGCTCTCGTCTTTAGTCATTCTCAATTCTTCAATCGTCGTCTTTGAGTTCAAGGTTATCCATCGAGTTTCCTATTTTTTGGGCAAAGTGTGCAATTTGTTTGAGGGTAATCTCCAGTCCGATTCTCTGTTTTGGTAAGATCTCAATCCGGACACCTTTGATTGATTATCGTGCGAAACTCTATACTCAATGGAATTATGATTTATTTTCTTATTAAGTCTCTAAGATCTCAATCATGAAAGCTTTAATTGTTTATTATCATTTCATGAATCACAAATTACGTTTCTATGCTTACATGTCAGTGATTCAAAGAGGTCTTTACGATTTAATAGTTCATATGCCTTAATTGCATAATCTTTCATAGATCTTTCTTTAGTATTTTTTTTTACTTTTGATTTTGTATGAACAACTTGTTTTTTTTTTATGGTTGAATAGGGAAATTCACGTGATTTATATAGAGGTAAATGTGGTGTATTATTTTAGTTTGCTCTTTGTTGTTCATCATATCATTTGGTTCTCTGCTCGTCCATTTTTTTGTCTAAGTTAATTGTGATTGGTTCCCAATATGGTTAGTTTATTCCTTGTAGCTGTGGGAATCAATCTGACCTTAGTAAAATGTCACCCTGAATCATTGGTTTTTTGGTATTTGATCTGATCTGCGTTTCTAGCTTGAATTGTTTCTTAGTATGGAATTGGTTATAATTGATAGACTTTTATTGCTGATTGAAAGGGGATTGTGATACGATAGTAATTTCAGAAGTTTTAGGGGTAGTTTGGAAATAGAAAACTTGAAGTACTATTTAATTTGAGTGCCTTGTCCACTAAGCATTAAAGTACCATTAGAATAAGGCATTTATGGGGAACAAAATATAATGGGGAGGGAAAGGGATTGATTAAACAAACTCACACATAACTTTTAAATAAAGTATGAGAACGGACAAGGGTTAATGGGGAACAAAACATATGGTAGAGGAGTTGATGGACAAAAATGCTTAATTAATGGTTCTTAATGCTCTTATGAGCTGTAAAAAAAAGGGTCTGAATTTGCATAAGTGGAAGGGCATTTGGATAGAATAAAAAGGGGGGAAAAAATAGCAGAGTTTAGGGGATTGAAAGAAAAATAGACTGGGAAATTGAGTATTGAGATGAGAAGAGAGTTTGAGAGAATCACAGAAAAAGAAATAACTGAAATTGGAAAGAATCTTACTGTTCCATTACCAATATTTGTAGTCTTTTTAAGTTCTTGCTCCCTGAAGAGTTTTCTAGGTTTTTTTATTAAAAAAATGGTTTGACTTTGGGTTTGGAGGAAGTTCGGAAGTTTTGTTATGGTATTTGTTCGAGTGATTTGGCCTCCTGTAATTTTTGAACTCGATTTGGCTAGGTTGCTTCCTTGTTGATGTTATTTGCTGTTGTTGTGTTGTTGATCTTCTACTTTTGGCCCCTGACTTCACATTTCTTTGTTTCTTGTTCGGTTTCCAGGTATACTCCAGCCTTATGGGTGTCATTTGATATATAGCTTGAAGTATGAATTTGAATAAAATGAAATCTGATGCTATGTTAGCTGAACTATTTTCTCTTCTTTCAATTTTATGATTCATACGTAATATGTGTCTTTGGAAAGATTCTGATGAGGTATCTATTGAAAAATTAGCTGCAATTGAAGTTTAAATCATGTTAACTAGTAGATGTTGCCTTATTATAAGTTTGGACTACATGTTGTGTTATTGGTATTGAAATTTTGGCTTGATGCGATCATCTTAGTTTGAGGTAAATTGGATAATCTTACATTGCTAAGAGTTCAAAATTGGTTGGTTGGATCCTTAGCTAGGTCTTGCTCTGGGTCTATTAGTGTAATAACTTGTATCTAATCTCATATTGCTTTATTAATTAGTTGTTGATGTCAAGTCACTATTTGTTAGTTTCAAAATAGTTTGTTTTTTTTTTATTAAAAATAAAAGAAAAAATGTTTCTTTAATTAAAAAAATGTGTGATTATCTCTTAAAACAAAAAAAAGGTTTCGTTTTTTTTTTCAATAAAATAAAAAATAGTTTGTTTCATTTACTAATGTAGCTTATTTTATTTTACCGAACTACGCTGGTTTAATTCTCACCTGATGTGGATACGTAGGCAACTTTCATCGGGTCCAACCTCCCTTTTTGGAAAAATAGCAACAAAAAAAAAGAAAAAAAATCAAAAATTTTAAATCTGCGTCATAAAGAAGTCTAGTGATGCTGTTTTTGTCAAATATAGCCGAATATTCCGAAAATGGGTGCCGGAAGGCTGACTTTGCATAAACGGGCACCTTTGGTCATGTTTTTTAGAGTTTTGCTCGATTGACCCACACAGCCTTAAAATCTTCGCCCCGAGGCACTGAAAGGTCGTGTTTGCAATATGGGGTTTTCTATGTTAAAAAAAACAAGAAAATGAGTCATAAATAAGTCTGGTGATGTTGTTTTGTCAAAAATAACCGAATGTTTTCGAAAGGGACGCCGGAAGGCTGATTTTGTATAAACAGCCACCTTTGGGTCATTTTTTTAGATTTTGACCACTTGACCCACACAACCTTAAAATCTTCATCCCCGAGGCGCTGAAAGGTCGTGTTTGCAAAACCAAGTCTTTTCATTTTAATTAAAAAATATATGTATAATAAGAAAAAAAGAGTCAGTTTATTTGCGAATATCGTTTGGATTTTTGGTCAAAATAAGCCAAGCCAGCTTCGGCGATGTTTTATTCTGTTCTTGCCAAGATAGCCTTATAGTATCTTTCAGTTGTCAAAAGGCTATTTTCGTAAAAGAACGTATAAGTTGGTGAAGTGCCTTAAAATAATCCTTCCCGGCCTCAAAATTCATGTGGAATAGAGAAGGGGCCACGTTTGCAAAAATAGTCATTTGGTTAAAATTGACATATAGGGGAAGGAATCTGTCCATTTGTTTTGAGCTTGTAATTATTTTATATGTGGGTGTGTGATTTTCGATTCTGTATGTTATCTTTTCATCAAAGTCTGTTAAGTATAATAAGCTTTTAAACCTGCGTTATCGAGTTTGTTGTATTATAAAAATGAAAGTGTTTTATTGTTATTTACCGTGTATCAGCCCGAACTACGCAAGGTTTGATTCATTCGGGGTCATGATACGTAGGCAATCTCCATAAGATCTGACCACAACTATATAGGTATATATAAAAAATAAAAATAAAAAGTGAAAAAAAAGGAGAAAAAAAGTAAGAAAAAATATTGATAATAATAAGGACTGACTGAGTCCATTCTAACATGTTTTATTTTGAATTGTAAAGTAAGTAGGAGGTGGTTGGTTTGTGGCAAGCGGACAACGCAAATTCCCGAAAGATGGTACATGAGGAAATAACCCAAAGATTGAAAAGCTTAGAACATGGGTTGAAAAACACGCAAGGGTTGACAGGTCAAAAGAGTATTGCTTTCAAAGATCTATGTATATTCCCCGATGTCCACTTGCCGCCTGGTTTCAAGATTCCCAAATTTGAAAAGTAAGATGTACATAGAAATCTCATAGCCCATTTGAAAAGTATTGCAATCAACTAATGAGTCTTGGAAGAAATATAGAATTGCTAATAGCTTACTTCGGGGAAAGCCTTATAGGAGTAACCTCTAAATGGTTTTTGGATCAAGACGCATCTCGTTGACACGTCTGAAACGACATGGCACATGCCTTTGTCAAACAATTCTAATACAAAATCGACATTGCCCTCATTGCATACTAGAAAGATTATGCACGTCCTTCCAAGTTAGGTTTCACAAAATTAAAACTATTACCTTTATAATTATCAATAATCGTTATTAATATAATTACGTTAATTAGCATTTGCATCAAATGTAGCATGTAGATTTGTTTTCTACTCTTCTTAGTTAAAGGTTACTTGTATTTACTCGAACATGCAATTGGTAATACTTGTATTTTAAACTAATTAAAACTATTTCAATATATCACCAAAATTAATAGCTACCGTCAGTGCAAAATGTCACATTTTTTAAGAATTGTTTTAAATTGATATCTATATCACTTAAGAATGTTATGTAAGAAATTAACGTATGGTTCTAGAAATTTCTTGTGTGGCCCACATATAAGATAATAAATTATTTACCTTCTTTTCCAAAAGAAATAATATATCAGATAATATTCTGTGGTTATGCATATATGGTAGTTTCTTTGATGGAAAGAAATTACCATATATTAGTAGTCCCTAGGGTAATTATAATTTATGGAGAAGTCCCTAAGGCTAAAGTATTTGCCTAAGAGTCCCTAGCCCTACCTATAAATACGCATGTGACTCCATCAGTCTGCCATCGAACGATAGACTTAGGCTAGAAGGCTCTAGGGTTTCTGTCTAAGATTTACGAGGCGATTCCACAACACTTGAACAATCATGGCTGAAGGTACGTTCCTTGTTTAATTTTCGTTGCGCTGGCTCTGTATATGTATTCGAATTTTAACATGTGGTATCAGAGATTGACTTTAGCTGTGTTGTTTGGTGTTCTGAAATAATTATCAACATCATATTTTACTCCTGTATCGATAAAAAGATTAGTAATATATACGGAGATGTGTTATCTTTTACGATCGTCGCCGCATAGTGTTAAGTCAAAAGTTTATTTTTCAACCAGTACTAATCTCATCTAGATAAAATCCTTGTCTCTTTAGGTAAATAATTGGGTATATACTCTTGGTGGCTATTTTAATCTTCACCAGATAAGGTAAACAAAGTAAAATAGTTTATCTTGAGATATGGATCAGATATACATAATTATTGAATCTATGGATATTGTGCCCCTTTTATTCATATTATTTGAGCAAATAGATCTGAAGTTATAATCCCAGTATATGACATATGTTCTCATTTATTTACCCACAAGTCTTGTTTAACTTTTGTTTAAAATCGATGTCTAATAATTTAAAGGAATTCCAACAAATGATTAATGACTTTATGTTATTCTGTTCTTAAAGGAAATTTTAATCCAGATCGTTTAAGTTCTATTCATTTAGAATAAATATTGTATCATTGATATGATTCTATAAGTTCTTATACTATTCTGATAGATTACAAAATTACTTTAATTATTTGGGATAATACAGCAAGTTGTATCAATATTTGCTAAAGTTAATTATAGAATTATTCTTCTTATGGGTTTGTATAGGCATCTGCTAATACTTCGTTTGCCCATTGTTAGAATCTAATCAATATTTTGTTTAAGTTGATTATTAATGTTAATTGACAAGAGATATTTTAGTTGATATGTAAAGCTAAATATTCTAAGATGTCATTTGTATTTTCTGTTGTGTCATGTATTTGGGAGTAGCCACAGCGTCTTGAGTACTTGACATAAAAGAAATTAAGTTATTTAATCATATAAAGTTTAGTGATTATAATTATAATGACATCTACTTAGTCCAGTTGTCTCATTAGAATAGTAACCGGCACTACAGGGAGGTAACTATTTCACTAAGATTAATTGGAATGAGATAGTAAACCTTTAAGTTGAAAATTATCTTATGCCCATAGGTAAAGATTAATTTCTATGTGTTTTGGTTTAATAGTCTAATAAAGTTAGTAAATTCTATGCATGGGTTGCAGCCTCTGCCCACAGGAAGGTCTAGAATTTACTATGAATCGGTATTTTACGCGATTCACTTTTGATGGACTATACTTCATAGCTTATGTATATTTATCCTTATTTTGCATTCTTTACCGTTTTTCCTATGAGAATGCTCGAATTCCAATGCTTTCTGGTGACAATTATACTAAATGGAAGGAGAAAGTCCTTCTCACTTTAGGGTGCTCGGATTTGGACCTGGCACTTCGTGTGGATGAACACCTATCCCCACGGAATTAAGTACGCCAGCTGCTAAGGCTAGTTATGAGCGGTGGTAGCGATCTAATCGCTTAAGTTTAATGCTCGTTAAAGCCAAAGCATTAGGGGTTCTATCCCTAATAGCGATAAGGTCAATGCTTACATGAATGCAATTGATGAACAATTCGTAAGCTCTGACAAGGCATTGGCCAGCACCCTTATGAAGAGGCTCTCAAGTATGACTTTCGACAGAAGTCGTACAGTGCGTGAGCACATTATGGAGATGATAGACATTGCTGCTAAACTCAAGTCCCTTGAGGTTGATATGGCTGAACCATTTCTTGTGCATTTCATTCTCAACTCACTTCCAGCGGAATATGGTCCGTTTAAGATTTCTTACAACACACATAAGGATAAATGGTCAATTAATGAACTTTTGACCATGTGTGTTCAAGAAGAAGAGAGGTTGAAGCATGAGACACCCGAAAGTGTTAATATGGTGACTCATGGTAAGGGAAATGCAAAGAAGGGCAAAAGTGTTCCCATGAAGAAGAAAAGCACATTTGACAAAGATGCTTGTCGTTTCTGTAAGAAGAAGGGACACTGGAAGAAAGATTGCCTGAAATACAAGAAATAGCTTGAGAAGAAAGGTAATTTTACCTTTGTATGTTAAGAATCTAATTTTACTGAAGTTTCTGATAATACATGGTGAATTGATTCTGGTGCTATAATTCACATTGCCAAAATCATGCAGGGCTTTCTAACTCAGAGGAAGTCGATAGGAAGTGAACAATACGTCTATTCTGGCAATAGGACGCGTTCACGTGTGGAAGGCGTGGGGACTTATAGGCTTATTTTGAAGGATGTTTTTCACCTAGATTTAGAAAATACTTTTTACGTTCTAGAATATTCTAGAAATTTAATTTCTCTTTCAAGACTATCGATTAGTGGATACGATTTAAATTTTCATTATCCTTTTGTGAAACTTTTGAAAGATAATAAAGTTATTGGTTTTGGAAATTTGAATGGAAATTTATATAAACTTGAGCTAGACCCCACATTTAAATGCAATGTTTTAACTTTGCATGATAAAGAAATTGACACTAAGCGATGTATTATCAATGACAACTCATCTAGTCTTTGGCACAAGAGATTGGGACACATCTCTATTGATAGAGTCAAAAGGTTGGTTAATGTTGGAGTACTAAAAACTCTTGATTTTACTGACTTTGGGACTTGTGTGGACTGCATAAAAGGTAAGCAGAACAATAAATCAACTAAAGGTGCCAAAAGGAATTCTCAATTACTTGAGATCATACATACAGACATATGTGGACCTTTTCCTACCCCTTGCTTGAATGGTAAGAGATATTTCATCTCGTTTATAGATGACTATTCAAGATATATGTATCACTATTTTCTGTTTAATAAATCAGAAGCACTTGATGCTTTTAAAGTCTATAAAACAGAAGTAGAGAAACTAACCGGTGCTCAGATCAAAATTGTAAGATCCGATAGGGGTGGAGAATATTATGGTAGGTACACAGATAAGGGACAAGTTAAGGGTCCGTTTGCCGAGTTCCTTGAAAGTGAAGGTATAATTGCTCAATATTGTCACACCTCTTTTTTACCGCACCCGCGAGGGTGCAAAGAGTTTTTTCCAATTAAAGGACAATCGAGACGGGATTTATTTAATTATTTTAGAGTCGCCACTTGGGAGATTTATGGTGTCCCAAGTCACCGGTTAAATCCCGAATCGAGGAAAAGAATGACTCTATTTAACGGTCCGCGAACCAGAAATCCGGATAAGGAATTCTATTAATCCGGGAGAAGGTATTAGGCATTTCCGAATTCCATGGTTCTAGCACGGTCGCTCAACTGTCGTGTTCGGCTTATTTATCTGCTTTTTACAGTTATGTACTTAGTGCAAATTAATATCCCTTTACCGCTTTTATTATTTATTATGACTTACGAAAGAGCAAGTTGCTTAAAAATATATTTTCGAATCACGTCACATGAAATGCACCCGGATCCTCGACACATTCTTATTCAGCATTTTGGGATTTGGATTTGGGTCGCATGAAATGCACACCCGTATTTAAGAAGATAGAATTAAAATATACGCCTGGAGTGATTACTTATTTACATTTTTGAGAAGGACGTGATATTCGCTAAGAAACGACACATCTCGAAATCTAAGTATTTTATATGTACATTTATGAGGGCCTTGCGATTTGTGTAACTATTGGGCGAGGCGCACCTCTAATTCTAATTTTAAAGCAACCTCCATCCCGCTATATTTATTTAAAAGTTGATTCGAAATTATTTAAAGCATGTTGCAAGCCACACTACATGAAATGCACCTGTGGTTCCTGACACGCTTTATTTAACCTTATTCAAAATTGGAGTCGGGTCACACGAAGTGCACCCCGATTACTTTAATCTAATTGTGTCGTTCAGTTGAAGAATAACGAACCAATTTCTATAATATGACAAAGTCGTATTCAACTATAACCGATTCGAGTAAACATACGACCGGACAACTAAGTGAGCGGATTCCAGACTTAGGGTGAACAATTACATGAAAGACTTACTTCGAATTCTAGACATCATTCAAAGAGCAACTGGCACTTATTTTGCGACTTCAAGATATCATTCCCCACGGGGTTCAAATCGTCCTAAACTTCCTACTTAGACAGATGATTAATCTCAGTCTTAACACAAGATCGGGTATTGACAGATTTAGAAATCACATATCATGAATAAAGAAGATTTAGACACAGATGCTACAGGGACAGTTCAGATTTATATATATATCCAAAGACGTACATTTTATCTAGATACATTTCCATCTTAGCTCTAACAGTTTACTTATCCCTGAATGCATTCTTCAACCCAAACCAGTAAGGCAGGTTTAATTACATGTACTCATATAAACATACGAAGCATTGGACAACTACATATGTTAAACAGGTTTAAAAGAGAGAATCAGGCTTCATTTTTTTCGAACCAAGAAGCTATCATAACAGGATGTGTACCTGGATTATGGAAGAAGAAAGAAGGAGGTCAGTGATGGCAAGCAGTTTACAGCCACAGCAGTAATGGACCAGCAGCAATGACAGGAGAAGAAAAACAGTAGCACTAGCCCAGCAAGCAAAACAAACACAGCCACAGACCAGTGATCAATCCCCCCAGCACTTAACACCCAAACCAACACCTAACAGTAGTGGCCAAACAATAGTCCCAACAGCAGACCACAACAAGCAACACAATGATCAACACAGCAGCAAACCAGCAGCATACGACAATCAACACAGCATTGTCAAATGCACCACACACGGCCACACAAACTCAGCAAACAAACAGCACAGCAAGTAGCTTTCTCTCCCAAACAACAACAACAAACAGTAGCCCCCAAACCAATGGAACAGTGACACAGGATTTATATATATGTGTGTATTTCTGCCTCTTCTTCCTAAGTGTGTAACCCTTTTTAAAGCCAAAAAACCAGTCCCTATTCTCTGCAACCCCTGCTCTATATATAACCAAAGCAGACTCCCTCTAAGCACTAAAAACCAGTAGAAATTCATTCAAAAACCCTGCCCATCCCTCTCTGCCAGCCCATGATATTCTCTGGCAGTCCTGACAATGGTTTTGCCACTATATTGTGTCTGATTATGGGCTTTTAGAATTAATAACAAGAGACAGCTGGTGGTGCACTCTGCTGTACAGCAGGTTCCACCAGCAGTCTTAATGCCTTACCCTTTTCAATTACACCATTCAAGCCTATATCAACAAACACTATATCCAAACATCCTTATTAATTCAAAATCCAGCATCAATACCAATCAGCTATAACCAATTCGAATTCCTAATTCGAAACATTACAATTCAACTTCAATTCGACAGTAGTTCAAACATGGAATTGATTGGTATTAACACTAATGTCCTACTGCTCTAAACAAAATTTATAACTACTCGACGATATTCGTTTAATCGATTATAACACCTAGAATTGATAACACACAATCGACTAGATAAGATTTCGATTCAACAGCATCTCGGATTCCACAATGTCTCGGCAGAGAACAGGGTAATGTAGGAACATGGTTCGACTTTGATAATCGAATCGCATACGCGCGCTCAATCACAAATAACATCATACAATCAAACAGAAGCAAATTGGTCGACCAAATAAAAGGGTCTATTGGAGATGAAGAATGAAAACTTGAAACAAAAACAAGAAAAATGAGTGAACCATTAAACCACACAATGAGCCCAACAATATATAAAACAGAAGAAAAATGAAATACCTTATGAAGACAAACCGAAGTCGAACAAACCCGGGCTTACACGGACTTGAAATTGCATCTTTGAAGTAAACATACTTTAATTGAAGTGTTTTTCAAACGAAAAACACTCCAATTAGAGTCTATTGACTCCAAATAGTTAAAATCGAACAAAATCCCTAATTTTAGAATTCTAGGGTTCTTGGGGCTCGGATTTGGGGTTTGGGTAGTTCGGGCTTGATTCGAACAAACTAGGGTTAGTAGGGGTGTGAGGGAGGTGTGAGGAACGCTTGGGATGAGTTTGGGGCGGTTTGGGATGACCGTCAGATTCCGGCGACCTTTGAACGAATATTCGAGACGCTCAAGCAATATTCGAGCCTAGCGACTGTTGGATCCGTGTAGAGGGGGCTTTGGAGAGTCTACGGTGTTAATTTGGTGGCCATTGGCCTACCGGAACCGCCGTGAGGCGATTTCCGGCAGGCGGTGTGCGGCGGAGGCACGGCGAGGTTATTAGTCTCTAAGAGAGACGATAGGTATGAGGGGGGGGTCTGGCTTGGGGGGGGGGGCGGGGTGTGAAGGTGAGATTATATATGATTCAGGAGGTTAAATCCTGATCGTTGGATCATTTACGATCAACGACCAGGATCTCCTCCCTTAAACCAAACGGTGTCGTTTGGTTAAGTCACGGCCTGGGTGTATTTGGGGATTTATCGATTAATCTGGGCCGTTGGATAATAAAATCCAACGGTCCAGATCAAACGTTACATTAGCTGATGCTGGGCGAGTATTTTGGGAATTTAATGATTAATCTGGGCCGTTGGATAATAAAATCCAACGGTCCAGATCAAACGTTACTTAAGCTGATGCTGGAGTGAGTATTGGGCTGGGGCGTGTGGGCTGGACGGGTGAGGGGTTTGGGCCAGGTTTTTTTGGACTAAATTATGGCCCAAGTCTGCTCTTCATACTACATTCCATGATGTATTATATGTATATGTATATATATATATATATATATATACTAACCTATACTAACCTATAACACAACTAATTTTTACTACAATTATCCCACATAATTACATATCACTTAAATGTAAACCGTATAATTTTGATATTAAACACACTAAAAAAATGCAACACATAATGTATATATTTTTTTGTATTTTACTAATTCAAATAAATAAACACGCACACACAAAAATGCAAATGTAAGATAAAAATAACACCAAAATCACAAAAATCATGCCCAACCCGGAACTATTTTATTTTGAATTTTTTTGGGAGTACTTCTCAGGTAAGGCAAAAATCACGTGCTCACAGCTGCCCCTCTTTGCGCGTAATCATGAAGAGTTTTCGTGCAAAGATAAGTGAGCGGATACGAGCGATTTTTGCCTGTTCGAGCACCCCGTGTGAAGCATTTTTTGGAAAAGTTTGACCGAACCTTCGCTTCAAAGGTCTCCTACATATCCTGGGCTGAACAGGAATCAGGTCAATGTAGTTCGGGAAGTTTTGGTAGCTGGGACTACCATGACTGCTGCGATCTCGCTGTTACTGCTGTTACTGCTGGCGCCACTGCTTAACTGATCCCCTTGTTACATCGTGCTAAACGAAAAATAAGAAGCTAGACTAAGTTACAGTGCTACAAACTCTCATCTATCTTTCCAACTTGATTTGGTCATGTTCATTGCCATCTTGCTAGTTCCGATGTTTCTTCACATGCCTCTTCTCTCCTGACGATTGTTATTTTGGTCTATCTCGATTGCCTCCCTTTTGATTATGAACTTGGATTCATGCTGGGGATTCATGATTGCTTTCCTCAACCAACTTCAAAAATAAATCGCCACTCCATTCTTCAGGCGGGCTCCCTAACTTTAACTATAACTCAAAATAAATCGCCACTCCATTCTTCAGGCGGGCTCCCTGACTTCAACTACAACTCAAAACTAAATCGCCACTCCATTCTTCAGGCGGGCTCCCTGACTTCAACTATCACTTCAAAATTAAAATCGCCACTCCATTCTTCAGGCGGGCTCCCTGACTTCAACTACTATTTCAAAATAAAATCGCCACTCCATTCTCCAGGCGGGCTCCCTGACTTCTATTACAACTTCGAAATAACATCGCCACTCCGTTCTCCAGGCGGGCTCCCTGATTTCAACTATGACTTCAAAACTAAATCGCCACTCCATTCTCCAGGCGGGCTCCCTGACTTCAACTATCACTTCAAAAATTAAAATCGCCACTCCATTCTTCAGGCGGGCTCCCTGACTTCAACTACTATTTCAAAATAAAATCGCCACTCCATTCTCCAGGCGGGCTCCCTGACTTCAACTACTACTTCAAAATAAAATCGCCACTCCATTCTCCGGGCGGGCTCCCTGACTTCAACTACTACTTCAAAATAAAATCGCCACTCCATTCTCCAGGCGGGCTCCCTGACTTCAACTACTACTTTCAAAATAAAATCGCCACTCCATTCTCCAGGCGGGCTCCCTGACTTCAACTACTACTCACTGATTTCATCCTATCTTGATTTCCTTCCTTTGCCTTTGTACCATTTTCTTCTTCCTGCATCACCTCTCGGGCCACCTTCTCTTCTGAATTGTCTTGTCTTGGAATTGCCTTCCCCTGGGTCGTATTACTTTGTCTTCTGGCTGCTGGGGATATTTTTTGGAACTGTTTACTCGCCTGCTGGGGATGATGCTGCTGAGGAAGTATTCTTTGTTTCCTTCGCCCCTCATTCTCTTCCTTCTTCCCATACCTCCTCTGGGACTCACGCTTTTTGCCTCCTCGAGCAAATTATGGAATGTAATACTGCTGGGGGAATCTCGAAGCCATTGTTTTATTTTTTTTTCCAACAACTGCTGGGGGTGATACCAAGCTCAAAGATTACCCCATCGTGTCGTCTGGCCTTCCTCAAAACTATTCTGCTCGGAGCTGGTATTTCCCGAAATCTTGTGTTGCTTTCTACCCTTATCCACCGAGTCTTTGCTTTCAAGAAAATTTTCGCAACAAGAGAAAATTTTCTGCCCCAGTTTGATAAACTTCTGGATGGTATGCTTTTCTGCCAACGAACCCTCTTTTCCTGCTTTTAAATCAAAGAAAAATTGTTAGTTTCAAAACGCGGTGAGTGGTCGTGCCACTCTTGTTGGGGCCGTTTTCTTTTCTCTTTCAGCTGCTTGGCCTCTCTCGAACTTTGAGGGCGACGTTGACGCTTGCTGGGGACGACGCTCTTTCCACGAACGACCTCTCATCTTTCCTTTTATTCCAATCTTTGGCTTGATCCGGCTCTTTTTAACCGGTGATCTGTTGCGTGAAATCATCTTTCGGACGTGCCACACGTGTCCATCATACTCCATAATTCCTGCGAACCTTTCAATCGGCCTGTCGTCCAATCTTACTATCGTAACGACTTCTGCCTTATTGCCTCGTTCCACGCCTATTCACTTTCAATATACTGCTTTGGGAGACTTGGTAGTAAGCTTTGAAAAATCAATTTTCGAAAAATGAAAGAAAAGAAAAGAATACCGACCGCAAATGACAAAAGAAGAGAAAAACTTTTCTGAACTCAAAAATAGGAAAACTTATCTGAATGTGTGCCTGATCCAATGTTATGCCGCGCCTTTGAGATTAAACTACCCAGTCTATTCATGTCAATCACTTTCTGATGCCGCGTTCTGCTAGAGGTAAACGGATGTCCAAACCTTGTCTCATGCAGACATCTTGTAACCATCTCGTCCTGTCACCTCACAGTGCCCTTCAAAAGGGTTTTTACTAATGAGATTCTCTCATTTCTCTCTATCTCCCGTCGCCTTAAGGTGCCCGTAAAGGTTTTCACCGTAAGACTCTCTCATTTTACTTCTCTCAACTTCCTTCGCCTTAAGGTGCCCGCGAGGGTTTTCACCGTTAAGACTCTCTCATTTACGCTTTCTTTTCCTGCGGCGGTGTATAACCCATGAGATTCCCTCTAGAGCGTTATCCCCTTTCGGCTTGTGCATCCCGGATTCAATCGAGGGTCGGGATGTCACTTTTGGCTTTCATTCACATGACTTGGCATTTCTCAAATATTGATCGAGAGGTCTTTCTGGTTCTTAATATGGTTTCTGCGCGTGAGGCTGAAGAAAGGGGTTTAACCTCAACGGTTAGCTTATTACAACTTTCGGAATCCACACTATCTTTCAAACGAAACAATGACTTCTGCCCCAGTTTTGTTGCTTGGGGGATCTTTGATTTTTATTTTATTATGACCGAGCCGTGTGGCGCCTACGTATCCTTCTTGAGGAATCAGGTCGAACGTAGTTCACTTTTTCTTGTATTTTTTCTTTGTTTCTTTTTTTCTATTTTGTTACACATCTTCCTTGATGATTCCGAAAGAGGGTATATGAAAGAATAATTAAGGCTCAAAGGGTGGAAACAAGGGTTAAAGTGTTTGGGTAGTAGAAAAATTGCCTCTGTCATTTCATTCTCCGAAAAATGCCAAATACACACAAACGAAACCAAACGTTGACAAATGCATTAAAGAATTACACATAATATCTCTTGACCGCATCAGAATTGATAGCCATATCGGTGCATCTTCCCTCAACATCAGTCAAACATAGAGCGCCGTTGGATAACACTCTAGTCACAACAAATGGTCCCTGCCAATTGGGAGCGAACTTGCCTTTCGCTTCGGCCTGATGTGGTAGAACTCTCTTCAGCACATGTTGTCCCACTTCAAATTTTCTGGGACGTACCTTCTTGTTATATGCTCTCGCCATTCTCTTTTGATACAATTGGCCATGACATACTGCTGTCAATCTCTTTTCATCGATCAAGCTCAATTGCTCTAATCGGGTTTTGACCCACTCGTCGTCATCAATCTCAGCTTCAGCGACAATTCGGAGGGATGGGATTTCAACTTCTGCTGGTATTACTGCTTCAGTCCCGTATACCAGCAGGTAAGGAGTCGCGCCTACCGAAGTCCGGACGGTAGTGCGATAACCCAACAGCGCAAATGGTAACTTTTCATGCCACTGCCTAGACCCTTCTACCATCTTCCTCAATATCTTCTTTATATTCTTGTTTGCCGCCTCAACCGCGCCATTTGCTTTGGGACGATACGGTGTGGAATTTCGATGTGTGATCTTGAACTGTTGGCAGACCTCCTTCATCAATCCACTGTTAAGATTTGCACCGTTATCTGTGATGATTATCTTTGGAATTCCAAACCTGCAGATGATGTGGGAATGTACGAAATCCACCACCGCCTTCTTGGTCACCGATTTGAATGTTTTGGCCTCCACCCACTTGGTAAAATAATCGATCGTTACCAGAATGAACCTATGTCCATTGGAAGCTGCAGGCTCTATAGGTCCAATAACATCCATACCCCATGCAACAAACGGCCATGGTGCTGACATTGTGTGCAATTCGGTCGGTGGAGAATGAATCAAATCTCCGTGTATCTGACACCGATGGCATCTTCGCACGAAACTTATACAATCACGCTCCATCGTGAGCCAGTAATATCCTGCTCGAAGAATCTTCTTTGCCAATACGTATCCGCTCATGTGTGGTCCACAAACTCCCGAGTGTATATCTGTCATCACTGTTGTGGCTTGACTTGCATCTATACATCTCAACAATCCCAAATCCGGGGTTCTTTTGTACAGCACCCCTCCACTAAGGAAAAATCCGTTCGCCAACCGCCGAATAGCTCGCTTTTGATCTCCAGTTGCTTGCTCTGGGTATACTCCTAACCTGAGGTATTCCTTGACATCATGAAACCACGGCTCACCATCCACCTCTTCCTCTATCACATTACAATAAGCATGTTGATTCCGGACCTGGATATGTAACGGATCGACACGAACCTTGTCCGGGTGATGTAGCATTGATGCTAAAGTAGCCAACGCGTCGGCAACCTCATTATGCATCCTTGGGATGTGCTTGAATTCTACCGATCGAAAGCGTTTGGTCAAATCATGCAAACACTGACGATATGGGATAAGCTTTAGATCTCTGGTTTCCCATTCTCCCTGAATCTGATGTACCAGGAAGGTCCGAGTCCCCCAAGACCAAGACGTCCTGTACATCCATGTCCACCGCTAATCGCAACCCCAAGATACATGCCTCGTACTCGGCCATATTATTGGTACAGTGAAAACGCAGTTGAGCAGTAACAGGATAATGATGTCCTGTTTCAGATATGAGCACAACCCCTACTCCGACTCCTTTTGCGTTCGCCGCTCCATCGAAGAAAAGCTTCCAACCCGGCTCCTCGGTTAGTTCCAACCCATCAATTTGCAATACTTCCTCATCTGGAAAATACGTCCTCAAAGGTTCGTATTCGTGGTCAACGGGATTCTCGGCTAAGTGATCGGCTAAGGCTTGAGCTTTCATAGCCGTCCTTGTCACGTATATGATGTCGAACTCCGTGAGTAATATTTGCCATTTTGCCAACCTCCCTGTAGGCATAGGTTTCTGGAAAATATACTTCAACGGATCCAAACGCGAAATGAGGTAAGTGGTGTAAGAAGACAAATAGTGTTTCAGCTTTTGGGCTACCCAAGTCAGGGCGCAACATGTCTTTTCTAGATGAGTGTACTTGACCTCATGGACTGTAAATTTCTTACTGAGGTAGTAAATGGACCGTTCCTTCCTGCCAGTAAGATCATGCCGCCCCAGTACGCAGCCAAACGAATTCTCCAAGACCGTCAGATAAAGAATCAGGGGCCTACCTGGCTCAGGCGGAACTAGTACGGGTGGGTTTGACAGATACCCTTTGATTTGGTCGAACGCTTCCTGACATTCTGTCGTCCATTCTATCGCAGCGTCTTTCTTCAACAGACGGAATATGGGTTCACAGGTTGCTGTAAGTTGGGCAATAAACCTACTGATGTAATTTAACCTTCCCAACAGACTCATTACCTCTGTTTTATTCTTTGGCGGGGGTAGCTCTTGAATGGACTTGATTTTGGATGGGTCCAACTCAATGCCCCGTCGGCTGACGATGAATCCTAGCAACTTTCCTGATGGAACTCCGAATGCGCATTTGGCCGGATTGAGCTTGATGTCGTACCTTCGAAGTCTTTGAAAGAACTTCCCGAGGTCGGCAACATGGTCTTCTTGACGTCTGGATTTTACGATCACATCATCCACGTACACTTCAATTTCCTTGTGTATCATGTCATGGAATACCGTAGTCATCGCCCTCATATATGTTGCCCTTGCATTCTTCAAACCGAACGGCATCACTCGGTAGCAATAAGTTCCCCACGGTGTGATAAAAGCCGTCTTTTCTGCGTCCTCTTCATCCATCAGGATCTGATGGTATCCCGCTTAACAATCCACAAAAGACCCGATTTCACGTCCGGCGCAATTATCAATCAGGATATGGATATTGGGAAGTGGGAAATTATCCTTAGGACTCGCCTTGTTGAGATTGCGATAGTCCACGCATACTCTGATTTTTCCGTCTTTCTTTGGCACCGGTACTACGTTAGCCAACCATTCGGGGTATCGAGTGACACGAATGACTTTCGCCTGCAACTGCTTGGTTACTTCCTCCTTAATCTTCACACTCATCTCCGTCTTGAATTTCCGCAGTTTTTGCTTGACGGGAGGATATGCCGGATCGGTGGGTAATTTATGAACCACTAGATCAGTGCCTGAGTCCTGGCATGTCGTCGTACGACCATGCGAAAATGTCTTTAAACTCCGTGAGTGTTTTGATCAACTCTTCTCTCAGATTGGGTTCAATATGGACACTTATTCGGGTTTCTTTGACGTCATCCGCATTCCCCAGATTAACGGCCTCAATATCATTTAAATTCGGTTTGGGTTTTTCCTCGAAGTGACTTAATTCTTCACCGATTTCTTCTACGGCTTCATCATCGCCGTACTATGACTCACTCTCGTCACTTCTTATTTCATGCGTTATTATTTCCAAACCCGATTGACTTTCTAGACTGGGTTGATTAATCTTTAAGCACGCCATATCATTAAGATCAGTTGCAAGAAGGCTGTTCAGAAAAGTAAAAAGAAGGAAAAATAAACAAAATTAGACACGAAGGGAACCAAATTTCATTAAATGGGAACTGTACAAGGAAAAACAAACTGCGAACTTAAATCAAAATGAACTAAAACAACTGGATTTTACTCCGGGGACAACCCCCAACACAGAATTTCGAAAGAAAACAATCCAAAACAAACTACCAAGACTCCTTCCGGACAGGGAGAGGAGTAGCCTTCCAATTATTCAGTTTTGCTTTTGGTCCCACAAACTGTATTTCGGCATGGCTGGATCCTTCACCATCCTCGAGCATACATACATCTGTGAATAGGTCCTCGAACTTCCTGAAGAACTCTTCATCTGGCCTAATCGTAGGACCGGGAATCTTGGTCGTCGGATGTCCTCTTACTCCAGACCCGACGAAAGATTGGGAAAGGCGTGGAACAGGCTTCGGGAGCACCCATGTCTTCTGCTTATTCCTCTTGGCTCGCTGGATGTCCTCTGATGTCGGCTTGAATCCCAAGCCGAAGGTTCCCACATTTTCGACCACAGATACCGGTTGTATGATTCCTTGCAGAGATGCACCTAGACCTTTACCGGGTATGAAACCATGTCGCAACATTTCATGAGCCACCATGACATCTGCGATAATTGTTCTGTCATTGGGAATGCGTTCCCCTTCTGGAACTCGGTTGGCGGACGCCACATCGCAGACCTGGTATACCCACGGCCCAACATCTTCTTCTGTTTCAACAAAGGGGATGATGGTGCCTGGTTGTAGATCATTCTCTCCATGGACGACGATCTCCTGTTGGTCCCACTCAAACTTGACGAGTTGGTGTAAGCTGGATGGAACTGCTCTTGCGGCGTGGATCCATGGTCGCCCTATCAGGAGGTTATATGACACCACCATGTCCAGCACCTGGAATTCCATGGTGAACTCCACTGGCCCAATCGTCAAGATTAACACTATGTCCCCAACCGATGCTTTGCCTCCCCCATCGAACCCTCGAACACATATGCTGTTCTTGCGTATCCTACCGATGTCCACTTTCAATTTGTCCAGTGTAGAGAGAGGACAAATGTTGGCACTGGACCCATTATCGACAAGGACTTTGGTAACCACCGCCTCTTCACACTTTACCGTAAGATATAAAGCCTTGTTGTGCTCGGTGCCCTCCTCGGGCAATTCATCATCGGTGAAGGTGATCCGATTCGCTTCGAAGATCCTATTGGTGATCTTCTCCAAATGACCCACTGAGATTTTATCCGGTACATGTGCCTCATTCAAGACTTTCATCAAAGCTTGCCGATGTTCTTCAGAATGTATCAGCAAGGATAGCAATGATATTTGCGTCGGAGTCTTCTTCAACTGCTCTAAGACAGAATAATCATGCAGCTTCATCTTTTTCAGGAATTCTTCTGCCTCTTCGTCAGTTACCGGCTTTTTCAGTGTTGCCGGAGTGATCTTCCTCAATTCCGCAGGGGCAAAACATCTCCCCGAGCGGGTCAAACCTTGCGCTTCGCAAACTTCCTCTTTCACTTCCTTTCCTTTGTAGGTTGTTGTAATCCGAGCATAATTCCATGGAATAGCCCGGCTATCGGTTATTGGCAACTGTATTGCTGGCTTGATGATGAAAGGATCCATTCGAACGCCTGCTACCGTCAAGACGGGCTTGATTGCTGCCCCTGGTACAACTATCTTTGCTTCCCTCGGCCTCACCGGTACTCCGCTCACACTTCCCTTTCCTGCTTCCGACCCTCCTGGTATGTCCTTCTTGCAACTGGGTGACTCATCAAGGCTTGGCCCTCTTCTCATTCCTACCCCGCTAGACTTGATCATCATTACAGTCTGAGAGGCTTTCTCCTTTCCTTCTTCTGCCTGTACCAACTCGATCATGTTGGTCTCATGATGAGTTGGAAGCGGGTTTTGGTTGATGTTGGGCTCTGTTGGCGTCTGGACCTCGATCCTGCGAGTGTCGATGAGCTCTTGGATGGCTGTTTTCAACCTCCAACACTTTTCCGTGTCGTGTCCCGGACATCCTGGAGCAGTATGCACAATTTACTGAATGGTCCAGATTCTTTGGAAGAGGGTTTGGTAGCTTAGCTTCAACCGGATTCAGCAACCCTACTTGCTTCAAACGGTGGAACAGACTGGTGTAGGACTCCCCCAAGGGAGTGAAAGTCTTTGGCCTTGGCGCCCTGTCGCCCTTGAATGCCTGGTTCGGACGGAAACTCGCGCCCGAGGGGTTTCTGTAAGCTCTTGGGGGTGGGTGATTGTTCTGCGGGTTTGGTGCACGCCACGGTGCATGGACGGGAGGTGCAGAATAGGACTGTGCGTGGTGGACAGTAAAATGGGGATCAGGTGCGGGATAGTAATGTTGCGGGTGGTGATATGGATTGTGGGAGTAATTTTGGTGGTGAGGCTGGGGCGGGCTATATTGGGGTGCAGGGCCTCTATTTCTGAACCATGCCCCGGACTCGACTGCCGCGACTTCCTCTCTCCTCTTTTTCCCAAGTACTCCTCCAGTACCACTTTGGATAGCCTGAGTGGTGGCTTTCAATGCTTGAGTAGCTCATGATCTTGTTGGCCTTCAAACCTTCCTCGATCATAGCCCCCATTTTTATCACCTCGGTGAATGATTTGCCCACGGACGTTACCAGATGTCCGAAATAGGTTGGCTCTAGTGTCTGCAAGAAGTAATCCACCATCTCGCTCTCTCTCATCGGCGGATCTACCCTGGCTGCCTGTTCCCTCCAGCGGAAACCAAATTCTCTGAAACTCTCAGCGGGTTTCTTCTCTAATTTTAGCAATGACAAGCGGTCGGGGATTATTTCAAGATTGTACTGGAACTGCCCGATAAAAGCTTGAGCCAAGTCATCCCACGTAAACCATCTGCTGGGGTCCTGTCTAGTGTACCACTCCAGCGCAGATCCTCCCAGACTCTGACCGAAGTAAGCTATCAGAATCTCGTCCCGTCCTCCGGCTCCTCGCATTTTACTACAAAACCCTCGGAGGTGGGCTACAGGATCACCATGCCCTCGTATAGGTCAAACTTGGGCATTTTGAACCCGGCCGGTAATTGAACGTCGGGGAACGGGCACAGATCCTTGTACGCGACACTGACCTGATTACCCAAACCGTGCATGTTCCTGAAGGACTGCTCCAGGCTTTTAACTTTTCTGATAACTTCCTCATGTTCTGAACTTTGGAAGTACTTTTCCGGTTCTGCCGGATTATCCCAGTGAGGGGTGTGTGATTGCGGTTCAGGAGCCCTAAAAGTAGGCTCTGGAGGATAGTAAGAGTTGTCATGGATCTGAACATGCGGCTCGCTGGCCGGCCTTTGCAGAGGAGCAGGTGGAGGTGCCACAAAAACAGGGGTGGCTGGAGGAGGATTTGGTTTGGCCGGTGGAATGTGGGTGGCATATGGGTTTTCCCCCTGAAAGTATGGATAGATCGGGGCGCTTGTCGAAGGATCGATGGGCGGATGTTCCGGAGCTGAGGCGAGAGTAGGGCGGTTTGGTGAAGACTGTTCCCTGGCCCAGGCCAGGTGCATCTCTGTTATCTGTTGTTTCAACCGGTCTACCTCTTCTTTCATGATTTGTAACTCTGATTTTTCTTCCTCGAGGCTCTTACCCGAACTAGACATGCTTATTGTAATCGGTCCTTTGGATCTAGTACGGTAATGATGGCTGGCCAGTATATTCTGTCAAACCAACTGCTAAACTTTTCCGGAAATGCAACAAACTTGTTAGTTTACCGAGTTTGACAGATATGTTATAGCACGTTGGATGCAATGCACCTAACCAAATAACCCTTTCTAAATGTACTCTTAACATGCGTCATTCCAGCCCTTTTTTTCTTTTTCTTTTCTTTTTTTTTTTTCTTTTCTTTTCTTTTATCCTTGAAAGCCTTATTGTTATTAACCTTTGCATTCTTTTCCTTTTAGTGGTGGTCGAATCTTATGTGGATTGCCTACGTATCACGACCCGCGTGAATCAGACCGAGCGTAGTTCTGGTAACAAGATTGTGGAAAAATTCAGTAACTTTTATATCAAATAAAACCGTGCAGTTACAAAACACGTCTTACAACAATCAGCAAAATAAAAGAAATGCTTGACTTGGGAAAGTAAAGATAAAAATGCCAACTAGCTTGACCCAACATTTCAAAAATACATTTTCAATCAAAAATCTAATGCTCTAAAATTCCTGGGGGCCCGCGAGGCATCATTCGGCCTTGCCGCGGGCCTTGGTGTGAGGTCCTTGTGCAGTCCCCTTAATTCTCTCATGATCTGATGTACATAGCCCATAATTGAAGCAAAAAGGTCGGTGCGGGGCATTTGTTCACAAGCTAAGCACTTCATGGTGACATAGTGCCCGATTTCTCCAATTATGTCCTTGATCATGTCCCTTTCTATGAGTAACCGCTCTATCTGCTGGTTTTTCGCCCCCAATCTTCGAGCATTGTTGGTGACTTGGTCTAGGAGCCTATCCACTTGTCCTTGCAGTCGGGCCATCAAATTGTGGCAACGGTCGAGGTCCGTTCTGGCATCTTGGGCTTGCTTGAAAACCCGCTCCCTGAGGACAACATTTGCTTCCCTCAGACTAGTGATGATCTCGGTGTAATCTTCTTCCACCCGTTTTAGGTGAAGTGCATGTTGATGTGCCTCCTTTCTCCAGCTAGCATGGATCCTCGTTGTCCGGGCTTTCGACTCGTCCAATTCTCTTTGGATATCGGTGACTTGGCTTCTCAAACCCTTTATCAATTTTTCGTCCGCCCGACTCCTCAACTGTCTGTCAGCATCCCTTTTCATTTGCTGGATTTGAGCTCTCAAGAAGTCATTTTCTTGTGCCAACTTCTTTTTGTCTCCTTCGTCGGCGGCAGCTTGCACGTTCTTCTCGAACTGAAGGTCCCGGACCTGCTGTTCTATCCTGCCAATCTTCGTCCTGTACCCCTCCTCCTTTGCTAGCCAATTCCATTGTTCCTGTGAATCTTCCGTGAACTGTTGGACATGGGCTCTTTTAGAACATTTCCGACGAATCCGAAATCTTTTCCCGAACCACACATTGTACTTTGGGTCCACCTCTCCCTTAGCTAATTCCCGGACCATGGTTTTAGGCTCAAGGAACCTGCATTCATGTCACAACTTTCTAATCTTCTCTTCGGGGAATACGACTCCCGGGCTCAACTCAATGGCGTACTTCCTCAGGTCTTGATAGGTAGGAATAACTTGAAACCTTCCTAGTTGACGTAATACACGGTGAGGGACATATGGTTGGACACTGCGGATCCCCATCAGAAGGATGTAACACTCCTCGGCCGCCATATATATTACTTCGGTATCGGGTAACCACCCGAATGCCCATTCAATCTGATCGGCTTCTATTGAGCTCAGTCGTGCAAGCCATGCCTTGACGCCTTCGGGGAATACAGCACCCCTCATCCGTTCTTCGAAACCCCTGATACAGTTTTTTCCGGTCAACCCATGGTTCATGTATTGTGTTCGGTGATAGAGGTGTTCTTGCGTCCATAATTGGAGTAACAGATTGCATCTTTGGAAGAAATTGCCCCCTTCACGGCATACAATCAAGGCTCGATAGATTTCGGACAAAACCAAAGGGACCACCGTGCTGGTAGCCTTTTTGATTGCAACATCGGCTATTCCTACTAGACTTATCTCTATTTTCTTATCTTCGCGTGGACAAATCACAGTCCCCAAGAATGTCGTTATGAATGCTAGAATTCGTCTGGCCTCCCACTTGGTTCTATTCCCTGCGTGAGTTAGTCCAAGGTTTGACTCTTCAAAACCCGAGGAGTGCCATACCGTTGGTATAAGAATTGGAGATCGCAACATCCTTCTAACAAATCATCATTTTTCACCTTCCGACTAATGCTTAGCAAATCTAGAAACCCATGCGGAGATACCGGTCTTGGTGAGAGCAGGTATTGCCCTCTTAATTTCCCATTTAGTCCTGCATAGCCCGCAATTTCCTCTAACGTGGGCGTCAGTTCAAAGTCAACAAAACGGAACACATTGCGGGTCGGATCCCAGAAAGATACCAGTGCATTGATGATGTCTTTCCTTGGCTCGATATTCAACAGATCAACCAAACCTCCCAAAATTCTCCCCACTACCTTTTTGCTACTGTCTTCCAAATCGTTCCACCATATACGGAGCTGTTGAGGGACCTCGCTAAAGATTGAAAATGATTTATTCTGATTCGTGCTCATCCTGCACATTTATTAAGGTGATTTGAAATAAGAAAAACAACTTTGTTTTGCTAAAAATAGAAAATCAGTTTTCAATCACGGCCTTTCAACGTCTCGGGGACGAAGGCTTTTAAGGCTGTGGGGTAAATTGATCGAAATCAAAATTGACCCAAAGGTGGCCGTTTATACGAAATTAGCCTTCGGCGTCCCTTTCGGGAACATTCGGCTATTTTTAAAAACAGCGTCACCGACTTATTTAGTACAAAAGTTAGTTTTGATATTTTGGCTATTTTTCAAAAGGTGAAGTTGGACCTGATGGAGGTTGCCTACGTATCTCACATCCAATGAGAATCAAACCCACGTAGTTCGGTTTTAATGAAACAAACTACATTATTTATCCATTCATTTTACTAAAGGAAAACAAGTAAACTATTTTTATCTATCTCAAGAATAAACACACTTTTTAATGAAACAAACTACATTATTTTTTTTTTTTTAATTTTCCTTATCTAAAGCCGGTCAGCATGCAAGTCTATAACCGATAAATGCGTAAGACAAACAGGATGCAGCAGGATAGTCTGTTTATTTCAGGTCACCTGTCCTAGACGGACCCAACCCCTGTGTTGAGTTCCCTAAGCCAAATGCAACATGATGCAAATAAACGTTCCTACTAGGGATCCGGCATGAAGCTTTGTTATTCTAGGTTCAAAAACCTGGGTTTATCTGTTCTAGACTTGGCTTACCCGAGCGGACAGCTCGAGCCGAGGAGGAGGCAGCAACCCGGGAATACAGGAAGCTTCACCGGTTTTGCAACTTATCCAAACCTCGTTCTAAAATGGGAATTAGACACTATACAGAAAAGAAGTCACACGAAGTGCACCCTTCTTCGTGATTTAGAAGACTCAGAGAGGAGATTGGTTCCGGCACAATTTATATGTACAGTTCACAAAATATCAAAGCAGTAAAAACAATATTTAACACATTAATACAAACATGCAATAAAATCAGATAATAGATAAGCCAAATACGACAATTATTCCGAGCTCGAATTCTGAAAGAAGTCCCCAGCAGAGTCGCCAGAGCTGTCACACCTCTTTCTTACCGCACCCGCGAGGGCGCAAAGAGTTTTTCAAATTAAAGGACAATCGAGACGGGATTTATTTAATTATTTCAGAGTCGCCACTTGGGAGATTTATGGTGTCCCAAGTCACCGGTTAAATCCCGAATCGAGGAAAAGAATGACTCTATTTAACAGTCCGCGAACCAGAAATCCGGATAAGGAATTCTATTAATCCGGGAGAAGGTATTAGGCATTCCCGAATTCCGTGGTTCTAGCACGGTCGCTCAACTGTCGTGTTCGGCTTATCTATCTGCTTTTTACAGTTATGTACTTAGTGCAAATTAATATCCCTTTACCGCTTTTATTATTTATTATGACTTACGAAAGAGCAAGTTGCTTAAAAATATGTTTTCGAATCACGTCACATGAAATGCACCCGGATCCTCGACACATTCTTATTCAGCATTTTGGGATTTGGATTTGGGTCGCATGAAATGCACACCCGTATTTAAGAAGATAGAATTAAAATATACGCCTGGAGTGATTACTTATTTACATTTTTGAGAAGGACGTGATATTCGCTAAGAAACGACACATCTCGAAATCTAAGTATTTTATATGTACATTTATGAGGGCCTTGCGATTTGTGTAACTATTGGGCGAGGCGCACCTCTAATTCTAATTTTAAAGCAACCTCCATCCCGCTATATTTATTTAAAAGTTGATTCGAAATTATTTAAAGCATGTTGCAAGCCACACTACATGAAATGCGCTTGTGGTTCCCTGACACGCTTTATTTAACCTTATTCAAAATTGGAGTCGGGTCACACGAAGTGCACCCCGATTACTTTAATCTAATTGTGTCGTTCAGTTGAAGAATAACGAACCAATTTCTATAATATGACAAAGTCGTATTCAACTATAACCGATTCGAGTAAACATACGACCGGACAACTAAGTGAGCGGATTCCAGACTTAGGGTGAACAATTACATGAAAGACTTACTTTGAATTCTAGACATCATTCAAAGAGCAACTGGCACTTATTTTGCGACTTCAAGATATCATTCCCCACGGGGTTCAAATCGTCCTAAACTTCCTACTTAGACAGATGATTAATCTCAGTCTTAACACAAGATCGGGTATTGACAGATTTAGAAATCACATATCATGAATAAAGAAGATTTAGACACAAATGCTACAGGGACAGTTCAGATTTATATATATATCCAAAGACGTACATTTTATCTAAATACATTTCCATCTTAGCTCTAACAGTTTACTTATCCCTGAATGCATTCTTCAACCCAAACCAGTAAGGCAGGTTTAATTACATGTACTCATATAAACATACGAAGCATTGGACAACTACATATGTTAAACAGGTTTAAAAGAGAGAATCAGGCTTCATTTTTTTCGAACCAAGAAGCTATCATAACAGGATGTGTACCTGGATTATGGAAGAAGAAAGAAGGAGGTCAGTGATGGCAAGCAGTTTACAGCCACAGCAGTAATGGACCAGCAGCAATGACAGGAGAAGAAAAACAGTAGCACTAGCCCAGCAAGCAAAACAAACACAGCCACAGACCAGTGATCAATCCCCCCAGCACTTAACACCCAAACCAACACCTAACAGTAGTGGCCAAACAATAGTCCCAACAGCAGACCACAACAAGCAACACAATGATCAACACAGCAGCAAACCAGCAGCATACGACAATCAACACAGCAGTGTCAAATGCACCACACACGGCCACACAAACTCAGCAAACAAACAGCACAGCAAGTAGCTTTCTCTCCCAAACAACAACAACAAACAGTAGCCCCCAAACCAATGGAACAGTGACACAGGATTTATATATATGTGTGTATTTCTGCCTCTTCTTCCTAAGTGTGTAACCCTTTTTAAAGCCAAAAAACCAGTCCCTATTCTCTGCAACCCCTGCTCTATATATAACCAAAGCAGACTCCCTCTAAGCACTAAAAACCAGCAGAAATTCATTCAAAAACCCTGCCCATCCCTCTCTGCCAGCCCATGATATTCTCTGGCAGTCCTGACAATGGTTTTGCCACTATATTGTGTCTTATTATGGGCTTTTAGAATTAATAACAGGAGACAGCTGGTGGTGCACTCTGCTGTACAGCAGGTTCCACCAGCAGTCTTAATGCCTTACCCTTTTCAATTACACCATTCAAGCCTATATCAACAAACACTATATCCAAACATCCTTATTAATTCGGAATCCAGCATCAATACCAATCAGCTATAACCAATTCGAATTCCTAATTCGAAACATTACAATTCAACTTCAATTCGACAGTAGTTCAAACATGGAATTGATTGGTATTATTTATGGTGTCCCAAGTCACCGGTTAAATCCCGAATCGAGGAAAAGAATGACTCTATTTAACAGTCCGCGAACCGGAAATCCGGATAAGGAATTCTATTAACCCGGGAGAAGGTATTAGGCATTCCCGAATTCCGTGGTTCTAGCACGGTCGCTCAACTGTCGTGTTTGGCTTATCTATCTGCTTTTTACAATTATATACTTAGTGCAAGTTAATATCCCTTTACCGCTTCTATTATTGGTTATGATTTACGAAAGAGAAAATTGCCTAGAAATATGCTTTCGAGTCACGTCACATGAAATGCACCCGGATCCTCGACATATTCTTATTCAACGTTTCGGGGTTTGGATTTGGGTCGCATGAAATGCACACCCATATTTAAGAAGGTAGAACTAAAATATGCGCCCGGAGCGATTACTTATTTACACTGTTATGAAGGACGTGATATTCGCTAAGGAACGACACATCTCGAAATCTAAGTATTTTATATGTACATTTATGAAGGCCTTGCGATTAATGTAACTATTGGGCGAGGCGCGCCTTTAATTCAAATCTAAAACGAACTACATCCCACTGTATTTTACTTAGGAGTTGATTCCAAATTATTTAAAACTTGCTACGAACCACACCACGTGAAATGCGCCAGTGGTTCCTGACACGCTTTATTTACTCTTGCCCGAAATTGGGGTCGGGTCGCATGAAATGCACCCCCGACTCCTTTAATCTAATTACGTCATTCGGTTGAGTAATAACTCCCTAGCTAATCTTGCTTTTAACATAAGGTCTAACGTTAACAGAGTTAGAGATTACACACATGAGCAGAGAAGATTGAATAGAGATACAACAGACTAATTCAGGTTTACATGCTTATCTAATGACAGTGTATCTTTGGTCTAGCTACACTTTTCCATGACTAAGACTAGCAATACAAACTCAATTAGAGAATAACAGAACGTAATTAAACATAAGAACTTTAGACGACTACATGATTCAACAGACTTCAAACATAAGCTTCAGGCTTCATTCTTTTCGAACCAAGGAATTACAACAACAGGGATGTGTACCTGGAATGCGGAAGAACGAAGATGAGTGAGCAGTGGCAATGTAGCAATAGTAACAGGATTGGCAGTAACCAAACAGCAACCAAACAATCCCATCAATCAGATTTCAAGAAGAGAAACCAATGACAAAAGTTTGAATACTCCAAAGATAATCAACAAAGAATTCCCACTCAAACGAACCCCTACGCCTCTGAAATGCCCCAAAACTTGTGCACCCAAATGATTGAATCCCAAGTGACTTCAAACAACAAGCCAAACACCCAAGGTTCTGCCTATTGACTGAACCCGTGTGCATAACAGAAAAAGATACAGAGAAGTGCCAGCTATCCTTCAGTTCTAGAGTTAACTGAACTTCAACTCCTAGATAGCTAACAGAAAGAACAAGCACCAACACCAACAGAAGCAAACAGCAACAAACCAAACACCCAAGTCTCGACAAACAACAACAACAAACAAGTAATCTCTTTACCAACTGAATAACAGCAAGACAGTAGCCGAGCACCAATGGAACAGTAACAGTGTTGCTATATGTATGTATTGCTGCCTCTAATGTTTCTGTTCAATCTGAATACTCTCCAGTGTTCTCCAGTGTGTATCAGTGTGTTCCAGTGAATTCCAGTGAGTCCCCCTTTACTGTTTCAACTTAATACTCTATTTATAGCCAAAAACCCCAACCCCTCCTGAAGGTCTGCCCAATTAATTAACCCTTGCCCACACTCCTCTCTGCCAAACCATGCTCTGTCAGTCTTATTCCCTCAGCCACTAAGTTGTGCTTAAGCATGGGCTTTAGTTAATTAAATGTGAAGTACAAAGGCCTGGTGGAGTGTCCTGCTGTAACAGCAGGTTCCACTGGGCTATGTAGGGTATTATGTCTGATTAATCCCCTTTATACTAATGCTAGCAGCAAAATCTTAACTTAAAGCCACAATCATTCAAGAGCCTCATTTGGTGATGCTTCGGGTCAATTAAACATCCCTACTCGAATCAAAATGTGCTAATCACTGTATGGTATTTCAGACTAATCAACTTATGCAATTAAACGATCGCGATACATAACACTGATAACAAATCAATTAGCCCAACGGTGATTCTGAAAATCTCGGCAATAATGACAAACAAATATTCGACGACGCTACTTGACGTGAACACGTATTTGACAACATTCGATTAACCGATTACGATATGTGTAATCGACAACCAAAATCCGATAAAACAGTGACCAACAGATTTTCGGACAGCATTTCATAAATCCAATAACTTGACGATATTAGCAACGAATTGAATTCGACTAACAACTACACGTTATCAACAAAGAACAACAACTAACAGATCGACCAAATAAAAGGTCCCAAAGAGATGAGGAGAGAAATGAAAATGGCATCCGAATCTCAACAATATTGACAACGATTGAGAACTACTATAGGGCCGAGCACAATTAACAACACGGAGAAGAAAACAAATACCTTTGAAGATGAAAGTGTTCGGCCGACTTGGGTTCGAAAAGAGTCGCGGTTGCATTTGAAGTCAAATAGACTTTAATTGGAATGTTTTCAAACGAAAACATTCCAATTAAAGTTTATTAACTTCAATTTCGTTCAATCCGAATGAAATCCCTAGTTTCTCAATTCTAGGGTTCTTGGGCTCGGGTTTGGGGCTTTTGCATTTCCGGTTAGATTCGAACCAAACCAATGTTAAGGGGAGTGTGGGGGAGGTATGAGGAGGCTGTGGTGTGAATTTGGTGAAGTTTGGCATAGTTTGGGTTTTGACTCGAATCTTTAGACGAAGATTCGAAGATTTCCGGAATGATTCGAGGCAAGGGAAGGCCGGATTCGTAATGGGGAAGGTGAGGGGAAGATTTGGTGTTAAAATGGAGGGGTTTGGACGACGGCCGCCGGCGGAGGCGATTTCCGGCCGGCGGCGTGCGGTGGTAGTGACGGCGGGAGGCGGCCGGTCTTGAAGAGGTATGAAGAATGAGTGTATTTTAGGGTTTGGGGGAGTTTGGGTTAATTTGGGTATATTGAAATGGTATTTTTAATCCTGGCCGTTGGATAATAACAATCCAACGGCTCAGATCAAACAATGGGGTGATGGGCGGTTCGGGTATGGGGGCAAACCGGGTTTGGAGTTAATTTGGGCTGGGTAAAGGGGTAGGATTTGGGCTAATGTTTGGGCTTGGACAGGTTTTGTTATGAATTTGTCCTCTTCTTTTTTTTTCTTTTAATTCCTATATATATATATATATATATATATATATATATATATATATATATATATATATATATATATATATATATATATATATATATATATATATATATATATATATATATATATATATATATATATATATATATATATATATATATATATATATATATATATATATATATATATATATATATATATATATATATATATATATATATATATATATATATATATATATATATACTATTTTTTACTACAATTATCCTACATAATTATATATCACCTAAAAATGTAAATCGCATAATTTTGATACCAAACACTAAAAATGCAACACATAATATATATATTTTTTGTATTTTACTAATTCAAACAAATAAACACGCACACAAAACATGCAGATTTTAAGATAAAAAAACACAAAAATCACAAAAATCATGCCCAACACGAAACTATTTTTATTTTGAATTTTCTGGGAGTACTTCTCAGGTAAGGCAAAAATCACGTGCTCACAGCTGCCCCTCTTTGCGCGTAAACATGAAGAGTTTTCGTGCAAAGATAAGTGAGCGTATATGAGCGATTTTTGCCCGTTTGAACACTCCGTATAAAGCATTTTTTGGAAAAGTTTGACCGAACCTTTGCCTCAGAAGGTCTCCTACATATCCCTGGCTAAAAGGGAATCAGTCAATGTAGTTCGGGAAGTTTTGGTAGCTGGGACTACCATGACTGCTGTGATCTTGCTGTTACTGCTGTTACTGCTGTTGCCACTGCTTGACTGATCCCCTCATTACACCGTGCTAAAACAAAAGTAAGAAGCTAGACTAAGCTACAGTATTACAAATTCTTATCTATCCTTTTTAACTTGATCTTGTCATGCTCTTTGCCATTTTTTCATTATGACTAACTTCTGTTGATCATCTCGGACTGTTGACTCGCATTCTGGTTGCAAGCTTCTTTTGTTGCTATCTTGTATTGCACTCCGAAGTGAATTCCCTTACTTGTGGTCTTCGAGCTATTCTCCTTCGAAGTCTGAAGCTATCTTTTCTGATCCTTGTTGCCTTCCTTCTTATTCATGCTGGGGATTTCCGTTACACTCTGCCGCTTTTCCTTAACAACTTCAACAATAAATCGCCACTCCATTCTTCAGGCGGGCTCCCTGACTTCAACTATTACTCCAAAATAAAATCGCCACTCCATTCTCCAGGCGGGCTCCCTGACTTCAACTACTACTTCAAAATAAAATCGCCACTCCATTCTCTTCAGGCGGGCTCCTGACTTCAACAACATCTTTTGAACATAAATCGCCATTCCTCTCTTCAGGCGGGCTCCCTGACTTCAATCATCAACTTTTGAAAATAAATCGCCATTCCTCTCTTCGGGCGGGCTCCCGACTTCAACAACATCTTTTTGAAAATAAATCGCCATTCCTCTCTTCAGGCGGGCTCCTGACTTCAACAACATCTTTTGAAAAATAAATCGCCATTCCTCTCTTCGGGCGGGCTCCTGACTTCAATCATCAACTTTTGAAAATAAATCGCCATTCCTCTCTTCGGGCGGGCTCCCGACTTCAACAACATCTTTTTGGAAATAAATCGCCATTCCTCTCTTCGGCGGGCTCCTGACTTCAACATCAACTTTTGAAAATAAATCGCCATTCCTCTCTTCGGGCGGGCTCCCGACTTCAACATCAACTTTTGAAAATAAATCGCCATTCCTCTCTTCAAGCGGGCTCCTGACTTCAACGTCAACTTTTGAAAATAAATCGCCATTCCTCTCTTCGGGCGGGCTCCCGACTTCAACATCAACTTTTGAAAATAAATCGCCATTCCTCTCTTCAAGCGGGCTCCTGACTTCAACGTCAACTTTTGAAAATAAATCGCCATTCCTCTCTTCAGGCGGGCTCCTTGACTTCAACATCAACTTTTGAAAATAAATCGCCATTCCTCTCTTCAAGCGGGCTCCCGACTTCAACAACATCCTTTTTGAAAATAAATCGCCATTCCTCTCTTCAGGCGGGCTCCCGACTTCAACAACATCTTTTGAAAATAAATCGCCATTCCTCTCTTCAGGCGGGCTCCTGACTTCAACAACATCTTTTTGAAAATAAATCGCCATTCCTCTCTTCAGGCGGGCTCCTGACTTCAACGTCAACTTTTGAAAATAAATCGCCATTCCTCTCTTCAGGCGGGCTCCTGACTTCAACAACATCTTTTGAAAATAAATCGCCATTCCTCTCTTCAGGCGGGCTCCTGACTTCAACGTCAACTTTTGAAAATAAATCGCCATTCCTCTCTTCAGGCGGGCTCCTGACTTCAACAACATCTCACTAACTCCATCCCATCCATGTCGCCTTCCTTTGCTTCCTGCACCACTTTCTTCTTTCCTGCATCGCTTCTTAAGCCATCCTTTCTTCCGAATTACCTTGTTTTGGAATTTCTTTCCTCCCGGGTTGTGTTATTTTTCTCTTGACTGTTAGGGATGTCTTTGGAACTAATTACTTACCTGCTGGGGTAATGCTGCTGGGGAAAATCTTCTTTATTTCCTCCTTTTCTACTTCCTTCAGAACCTTTATTCTCTCTCGAGATCGTTGGGGATTGAAGTGTCATCAGCTGGGGATTACCCTGTCGGGGGATTCCCTTTCCTTCTTCCTCTTTCCAAACCTCCTTCGGGGCTCGCGCTTCGCTCCCTTGAAAAACTTGTAGGATATAATGCTGCCGGTGAAATCTCGAAATCAATGTTTCATTTTCCGAGGGCTGCTGAGGGTGATACCGGCTTCTTGCCTTTCTGAACGCAAGCTTCCTCGTCTTGTCCTGTCTGTTGGGGGTATAATTTCATCTATCATCACAGCTTGTTGTTTTCTTTCTTTCAAATCTGCTGGGATAACCGGGTTCAAAGATCATTTCCTCGCGTTATCTAGCTTCTTTCCCTAACCGAGTATTTGGTTTCGAGAAAATTTTCGCAACAGGAGAAAATTTTCTGCCCCAGTTTGAGAATCTTCTTCGTGGCATGCTTTTCTGCCAACAACCCCTCTTTTTCCTGTTTCAAATCAAAGAAAAATTGGTTAGTTTTAAAATGTGGTGGTTGGTTGTGGTGCTCCTGCTGGGGATGGTTCTCCTCCTCTTTCCCTCTGCTCTGTGTTTCATTATCAGAACTTGTTGGGGATGTTATTATTTGATGATACTCATGCTGGGGATGGGTTTTTCCATTTATCCCTTCCCCGTTCTGTGTTTCTCAACTTGCTGGGGGTTATTTTGTTGAAGATGAGATTTCCTTTCTTCCTTTACCACTCTGTGTTGTCCGACCACCTCGGAACTTGCTGAAGATAACACTGCCGGTAGATTTTCATTTCCTTAAAATTGGTGTTTCACTCTTCTTGAAGGTTGTTGAGGATGACACTAGTTCGAAGACCATTTCCCTTAAGACCTTCCTTCTTCCCCAAGTGGGTATTGACTTCCAGAAAATTTTCAAACTGAAAAGAAAATTTTCTGCCCCAGTTTAATAATCTTCTTCGCACCCTACTTCTCTGCCGTCAATGGCATTTCCTTGCTTTGCATAATAATTGGAAAGTTGGTGGCAAGTTTCGAAGTCATTTCTCACTTGTTCTGACTAGGCAGACCTTGATGGGGAATTTTTGATAAAAAATGAGAAAGATAAAAAGAAACAAAATAGAAGACAAAGGAAAAAGAAAATGACTCTCAAGCAAGAAATATCTACAAAACTTATCAAACGCGAATACCAACTCCACTGGTCATGACATGCACATATGGTCTATCCTTCGTCTTTCACGATTTCTGTCTCGTGATTTCCATCTGATTATCACCTTTATTCGACTTGTAGTGCCCGAAGGGTTTTCACTTTCAAGCCTCTCTCATTTTGATTTTCTCTCAGCTTTCGTCGTCTTATGGTGCCTGTGGAGGTTTTCACCGGTAAGATTCTCTCATTTGTATCACTTTTAGCCGGGGATTGGGGTGTCACTGCCAAGACTCTCTCGTATTTCCTTTCTGCTGAGAATCAACGTCTTTTCTGCTGAGAATCAGAGTGTTATATTCTGATAGGATTCTCTCACTCGCCTGACGTGGCATCTTTTGAAGACTGATCAGAAGGTCTTTCTGGACCGTAATGTGGGATTTGGACAGGGCTAGAAAGAAAGGGTATTGAAGGCTCAAAACAAAATTTTGGGTTCAAAATTTACAACCTTCGGACCTAAATTTTTATAATCAACACAGTTTTTTTTTTTTTTTTTTTTTTTTTTTTTTTCTTGCTTGGGGATTTTTTGGTTTTTATTTACACTATGACCGAGCTGTGAAGCGCCTACGTATCCTCTTTGAGGAATGAGGTCAAACGTAGTTCCCAATTCCTCTTTTTCAAGTTTTTTTTTCACACATTTTTCTTTTTCTTTTCTTTATCTCTTTTTGTTGTTTTTTTTTTCTTTATTTTTCTTTAGCCATTTCTTCTCTTACCTTTCAAACTTGTGTTTCTAGTCTTTGCAACTAATTCCGAAGGAGGGGTATGAAAGAATTTAAATTCAGGCTCAAAGGGTTGACGACGGATAAAGTGTTTAGATAGCAGAACAAAATGCCTTCGTCATTCCAATCTTCAAAACATGCCAAGCGTAACACAATTAATATTCATCATATCTTTAAAGCACCGTTGGGCAACACTCTCATTATGAACGACCCCATGTCAATTTTGGCCAGCTTGCCTTTGACTGTTTCTTTTTACTTGCCCCGGTTTCGGATGACTCGGGATCCAAATAGTCTCAAGTTGTTTTTGTTTCCTTTAGATGACCCGATCATCTTCCAATTGCTTAATGATTAACTTTTAGGATTAAGCCATAATTATGTGTGCGCATGTCGTGTCACTAGATTCGGCGTTTGAGCACAAGACAAATCTAAAGGGTAAAAAGAACTAAACAAATAAAATGACCGGAAGTAACAAAAGACCGAAAGCTTCGTTAAACTAATGACGAAATGGTTCAATGACAAAACAAGCAAAACAAACTAGAGTACGGCCCTGAAACAAAACTGGGCAAGATCAAAGCAAACTGCTAGGACAAAAGGGTTTGACCACAAGAAAACCCTGAAAATAACTCGGACAACAAAAATGACGACAAAACGAAACACCAAAGCTCCATCTAGCTGACCAAAAGATGGAGTATCTTCCCAATTACCAAGCACAACATTTTAGCCACTAAGATCCGCATCAATATTGCCAAGGCTGCCATCTGCTTCAACATTTTTAGCTCCAGTCGGTACACCCCCCAGGGGATTTGTGTGCCCCATGTCATCATCATTGACCACAATCAACCACCCTTTTTGAATCATTCTTTCTATTTCCTTTTTCAAGGTACGGCAACTCTCGATATCGTGCCCTCTGACATTGGAATGGTATGCACATCGTGCAGTAGGATCGAAGCTTCTTGCACGTGGATCGGGAGTGTATTCGGGGAGCGGCGTAATCGGGCCGACATGTTTTAACTTTTCAAACAGACTTGCATAGGACTCTCCGATAGGGGTGAGCGCCTTTTCTCGCTTCAACAACCTTTCCTCCCTAAACGCCTTATTTGGCCTGAAACCTGACCCGGGGGGTTTCCGGTATGTTCGTGGGGGTTGGTAAGCCTTTTGTGGAGCTGGGTACCTGGAAGGTGAAGTACGATTTTGGTTGTCCCGGGGAGAGTAGTGGTGTTGGGGACGGGAGTAGCGTTGTGAAAACATAGGTGGGGGACGAGTAATTGAGTTACTCGAATGGCTGGAGAAGTTGTGATAGGCGGGTATATATGGAGAGTGCGGGAGATCATCTGGCATCGGGTTCATGGTACGGGTAAGGACAGAGTCCAGGAAGCTAGGTGGTGGCGGAGGTGGTGCTTTTCCATCCGTCCACGCCCGATACATATCAGCCACGTGTTGTCTCAATATCTTGACCTCCTCTACTAACCCGTGGTTCCGTTCAACCAGCTGTTGTCGGGTACCTGTACCAACCCACTCAGTCTTGAGATTATCTGCCATTGTCCTCTGACTTCGTCTTACGGGGAAGAGTTATTTCAGAACCACAACCAACCACCTTTCTGGAAATGGACACAACAAAACAAAGCCAGCATGTCAGCGTTAAGGTATCCCGCTTATTGATCATTCTTCTTTTTTTTTTTTTTTTTTTTTTTTTTTTTTTTTTTTGGAAATGGTCGAATCCTATGTGGATTGCCTACGTATCATGACCCCGCATGAATCAGACCGAGCGTAGTTCTTGCAAATTAATGCAAGAAATAAAGAAATGTTTATTTGATTTTTTTTTTTTTTGATTTCTTTTTTTTTCTTTGAAGGAAAATTATAGAAGCCGACTCCAACTACAAACTTGTGTAGGAGATTTCTACAAGAAAAAGAATATTTTTTTTTGGTGTCAGTTATGACTATTTCTACAAAATTGGCCACATAATGGCTTATTTGACAAAATGACTATTTTTGCAAAATTTATTTAAGAAAGATAAACTTGAAATTTTTTTTTATCTTGTGGCTCATGGGGCATCGTTCGGCATCACCATAAACCAACACAAGACTATTTTTCATAAATTGGCCATGTAATGGCTTATTTAGACAAAGTGGCTCTTTTTGCAAAATTTTATTTAAGAAGATGCCAATTCAAAATTTTTTATCCTGGGGCCTATGGGGCATCGTTCAGCACGACACAGGCCAACACAAGACTGAGGAAGTTAAAATGCAAAAATATGGCTATTTCAGCAAAATTCCGGCCATGTAATGGCTTATTTGATAAAGTGGTTATTTTTGTAAAGTTGAGTGATGACTCAAAACTTGATTTTTTTTTGCGGATACATCCTTTCGCATTTCCGCGAGGGAATATTTCCAGGCTGTGTCCAAAATTATTTACAAATGACTCAAAGTGGCTATTTTTGCAAAAACGGCCTTCCGACGTCCTTTTAAGGGACATTCGGCTTATTTTAAGCAAGAATAGCATTACCCGACTTATTTATAACAAAATCAAAAATTTGACATTTTTTTGGTTATTTTTGCAAACGGGGTGTGAACCCGAACTTGATTTTGCGGCTATGGCCTTGCAACATTTCCACGAGGAATATTTCAAGGTTGTGCCCGCAAATTATTAAAAATGATTCAAAGTGGCTATTTTTGCAAAAACAGCCTTCCGGCGTCCTTTCGGAACATTCGGCTATTTTCAAAAACAGCGTCACTTCGATTTATTGACAAAATTAAACACATACATTTTTTGATTTTTTATATATTTTTTTTTATTTTTTGCAAACGGGGTGTGAATCCGAACTTGATTTTGCGGCTATGGCCTTGCAACATTTCCACAAGGAATATTTCAAGGTTGTGCCCGCAAATTATTAAAAATGATTCAAAGTGGCTATTTTTGCAAAAACAGCCTTCCGGCGTCCTTTCGGAATATTCGGCTATTTTTCAAAATGGCATCACCTTGATTTTATTAAAAACTAAAACTTAGACATTTTTTTTTTTTAATTTTTTGAAGGGGTGGTTGGACCCGATGAGGGTTGCCTACGTATCTCACCTAATGGCGAGAATCAAACCTGCGTAGTTCGGTCAAACAAACTACATCTTTAAAGGAAACAAACTATTTATTATTTTTTCACACATTTTTTTTTAAATTTTAAAAAAAAAAATTTCCCTTTTTTTTTTTTTAGTAAAAAAAAACAAACTATTTTGAAATCACATATTTTTTATTTTACAACAAACGTTTTTTTCCTTTTTAAGTAAAAAAAAATAAACTATTTTGAAACTATTTTTTTTTAATTTTGATCAAACATTTTTTATTTTACAACAAACGTTTTTTTTTCTTTTTAAGTAAGTAAAAAAAACAAACTATTTTGAGACTATTTTTTTTCATTTTCCTCAATATATAAAAAAACGGTTAGCCTGCAAGTCTGAAGCAAATATATGCATAAAACAAACAGGATGCAGCAGGATGGTCTTTTCATTTCAGGTCACCTGTCCTAGACGGACCCAACCCCTGTGTTGAGTCCCCTAAGTCAAATGCAACATGATGCAAATAAACGTTCCTACTAGGGATCCGGCATGAAGCTTTGTTATTCTAGGTTTTAAAACCTCGGTTTATTGTTCTAGACCTGGCTTACCCGAGCGGACAACTCGAGCCGAGGAGGAGGCAGCAAACCGGGAATACAGAAGCTTCACCGGTTTTGCAACTTATCGAAACCTCGTTCTAAAGTGGGAATTAGACACCATACAGAAAAGAAGTCACACGAAGTGCACCCTTCTTCATGATTTAGAAGACTCAGAGAGGATATCAAAGCGGTAAAAATTATTATTTTGCATATTAAGCATATATCATATAAAATTATCGGATAATAAATAAATCTGAATACAATAATAATTCTAAGCTCGAATTCCTAACCCTGAAGCAGTGGTTCTGGGTTGGGTCCCCAGCAGAGTCGCCAGAGCTGTCACACCTTCTTTTGGCGCTACCGCACCCCGCGAGGCCGCGAAAAGGCATGGTAGAGGGAGTTTTTCCAATTAAAGGACAATCGAAACTGGATTAATTTATTTATTTCAGAGTCGTCACTTGGGAGATTTATGGTGTCCCAAGTCACTAGTTGAATCCCGAATCGAGGAAAAGAATGACTCTGTTTAACAGTCCGCGAATGAGAAATCCGGATAAGGAATTCTGTTAACCCGAGAGAAGGTGTTAGGCATTCCCGAATTCCGTGGTTCTAGCACGGTCGCTCAACTGTCGTGTTTGGCTTATCTATCTGCTTTTTACAATTATATACTTAGTGCAAGTTAATATCCCTTTACCGCTTTTATTATTGGTTATGATTTACGAAAGAGAAAGTTGCTTAAAAATATGCTTTCGAATCACGTCACATGAAATGCACCCGGATCCTCGACATATTCTTATTCAACATTTCGGGGTTTGGATTTGGGTCGCATGAAATGCACACCCGTATTTAAGAAGGTAGAACTAAAATATGCGCCCGGAGCGATTACTTATTTACACTGTTGAGAAGGACGTGATATTCGCTAAGAACGACACATCTCGAAATCTAAGTATTTTATATGTACATTTATGAAGGCCTTGCGATTTGTGTGACTATTGGGCGAGGCGCACCTCTAATTCAAATCTAAAGCGAACTACATCCCACTGTGTTTTACTTAGGAGTTGATTCCAAATTATTTAAAACTTGCTACGAACCACACCACATGAAATGCGCCTGTGGTTCCTGACACGCTTTATTTGCTCTTGCCCGAAATTGGGGTCGGGTCACATGAAATGCACCCCCGACTCCTTTAATCTACTTACGTCATTCAGTTGAGTAATAACTCCCTAGCTAATCTTGCTTTTAACATAAGGTCTAACGTTAACCGATTTGGAGATTACACACATGAGTAGAGAAGATTGAATAGAGATACAACAGACTAATTCAGGTTTACATGCTTATCTAATGACAGTGTATCTTTGGTCTAGCTACACTTTTCCATGACTAAGACTAGCAATACAAACTCAATTAGAGAATAACAGAACGTAATTAAACATAAGAACTTTAGACGACTACATGATTCAACAGACTTCAAACATAAGCTTCAAGCTTCATTCTTTTCGAACCAAGGAATTACAATAACAGGGATGTGTACCTGGAATGCGGAAGAACGAAGATGAGTGAGCAGTGGCAATGTAGCAATAGTAACAGGATTGGCAGTAACCAAACAGCAACCAAACAATCCCAGCAATCAGATTTCAAGAAGAGAAACCAATGACAAAAGTTTGAATACTCCAAAGATAATCAACAAAGAATTCCCACTCAAACGAACCCCTACGCCTCTGAAATGCCCCAAAACTTGTGCACCCAAACGATTGAATCCCAAGTGACTTCAAACAACAAGCCAAACACCCAAGGTTCTGCCTATTGACTGAACCCGTGTGCATAACAGAAAAAGATACAGAGAAGTGCCAGCTATCCTTCAGTTCTAGAGTTAACTGAAACTTCAACTCCTAGATAGCTAACAGAAAGAACAAGCACCAACACCAACGGAAGCAAACAGCAACAAACCAAACACCCAAGTCTCGACAAACAACAACAACAAACAAGTAATCTCTTTACCAACTGAATAACAGCAAGACAGTAGCCGAGCACCAATGGAACAGTAACAGTGTTGCTATATGTATGTATTGCTGCCTCTAATGTTTCTGTTCAATCTGAATACTCTCCAGTGTTCTCCAGTGTGTATCAGTGTGTTCCAGTGAATTCCAGTGAGTCCCCCTTTACTGTTTCAACTTAATACTCTATTTATAGCCAAAAACCCCAACCCCTCCTGAAGGTCTGCCCAATTAATTAACCCTTGCCCACACTCCTCTCTGCCAAACCATGCTCTGTCAGTCTTATTCCCTCAGCCACTAAGTTGTGCTTAAGCATGGGCTTTAGTTAATTAAATGTGAAGTACAAAGGCCTGGTGGAGTGTCCTGCTGTAACAGCAGGTTCCACTGGGCTATGTAGGGTATTATGTCTGATTAATCCCCTTTATACTAATGCTAGCAGCAAAATCTTAACTTAAAGCCACAATCATTCAAGAGCCTCATTTGGTGATGCTTCGGGTCAATTAAACATCCCTACTCGAATCAAAATGTGCTAATCACTGTATGGTATTTCAGACTAATCAACTTATGCAATTAAACGATCGCGATACATAACACTGATAACAAATCAATTAGCCCAACGGTGATTCTGAAAATCTCGGCAATAATGACAAACAAATATTCGACGACGCTACTTGACGTGAACACGTATTTGACAACATTCGATTAACCGATTACGATATGTGTAATCGACAACCAAAATCCGATAAAACAGTGACCAACAGATTTTCGGACAGCATTTCATAAATCCAATAACTTGACGATATTAGCAACGAATTGAATTCGACTAACAACTACACGTTATCAACAAAGAACAACAACTAACAGATCGACCAAATAAAAGGTCCCAAAGAGATGAGGAGAGAAATGAAAATGGCATCCGAATCTCAACAATATTGACAACGATTGAGAACTACTATAGGGCCGAGCATAATTAACAACACGGAGAAGAAAACAAATACCTTTGAAGATGAAAGTGTTCGGCCGACTTGGGTTCGAAAAGAGTCGCGGTTGCATTTGAAGTCAAATAGACTTTAATTGGAATGTTTTCAAACGAAAACATTCCAATTAAAGTTTATTAACTTCAATTTCGTTCAATCCGAATGAAATCCCTAGTTTCTCAATTCTAGGGTTCTTGGGCTCGGGTTTGGGGCTTTTGCATTTCCGGTTAGATTCGAACCAAACCAATGTTAAGGGGAGTGTGGGGGAGGTATGAGGAGGCTGTGGTGTGAATTTGGTGAAGTTTGGCGTAGTTTGGGTTTTGACTCGAATCTTTAGACGAAGATTCGAAGATTTCCGGAATGATTCGAGGCAAGGGAAGGCTGGATTCGTAATGGGGAAGGTGAGGGGAAGATTTGGTGTTAAAATGGAGGGGTTTGGACGACGGCCGCCGGCGGAGGCGATTTCCGGCCGGCGGCGTGCGGTGGTAGTGACGGCGGGAGGCGGCCGGTCTTGAAGAGGTATGAAGAATGAGTGTATTTTAGGGTTTGGGGGAGTTTGGGTTAATTTGGGTATATTGAAATGGTATTTTTAATCCTGGCCGTTGGATAATAACAATCCAACGGCTCAGATCAAACAATGGGGTGATGGGCGGTTCGGGTATGGGGGCAAACCGGGTTTGGAGTTGATTTGGGCTGGGTAAAGGGGTAGGATTTGGGCTAATGTTTGGGCTTGGACAGGTTTTGTTATGTATTTGTCCTCTCTTTTTTTTTCTTTTAATTCCTAATTCAAACCTAAAAATTCTAAGTTAAATTACCTAAAATCCTAAGTAATATACATATATATATATATATATATATATATATATATATATATATATATGTATATATATATATATATATATATATATATATATATATATATATATATATATATATATATTAACCTATATCGCAACTATTTTTTACTACAATTATCCTACATAATTATATATCACCTAAAAATGTAAATCGCATAATTTTGATACCAAACACTAAAAATGCAACACATAATATATATATTTTTTGTATTTTACTAATTCAAACAAATAAACACGCACACAAAACATGCAGATTTTAAGATAAAAAAACACAAAAATCACAAAAATCATGCCCAACACGAAACTATTTTTATTTTGAATTTTCTGGGAGTACTTCTCAGGTAAGGCAAAAATCACGTGCTCACAATACCAATCAGCTATAACCAATTCGAATTCCTAATTCGAAATATTACAATTCAACTTCAATTCGACAGTAGTTCAAACATGGAATTGATTGGTATTAACACTAATGTCCTACTGCTCTAAACAAAATTTATAACTATTCGACGATATTCGTTTAATCGATTATAACACCTAGAATTGATAACACACAATCGACTAGATAAGATTTCGATTCAACAGCATCTCGGATTCCACAATGTCTCGGCAGAGAACAGGGTAATGTAGGAACATGGTTCGACTTTGATAATCGAATCGCATACGCGCGCTCAATCACAAATAACATCATACAATCAAACAGAAGCAAATTGGTCGACCAAATAAAAGGGTCTATTGGAGATGAAGAATGAAAACTTGAAACAAAAACAGAAAAATGAGTGAACCATTAAACCACACAATGAGCCCAACAATATATAAAACAGAAGAAAAATGAAATACCTTATGAAGACAAACCGAAGTCGAACAAACCCGGGCTTACACGGACTTGAAATTGCATCTTTGAAGTAAACATACTTTAATTGAAGTGTTTTTCAAACGAAAAACACTCCAATTAGAGTCTATTGACTCCAAATAGTTAAAATCGAACAAAATCCCTAATTTTAGAATTCTAGGGTTCTTGGGGCTCGGATTTGGGGTTTGGGTAGTTCGGGCTTGATTCGAACCAAACTAGGGTTAGTAGGGGTGTGAGGGAGGTGTGAGGAACGCTTGGGATGAGTTTGGGGCGGTTTGGGATGACCGTCAGATTCCGGCGACCTTTGAACGAATATTCGAGACGCTCAAGCATGATTCGAGCCTAGCGACTATTGGATCCGTGTAGAGGGGGCTTTGGAGAGTCTACGGTGTTAATTTGGTGGCCATTGGCCTACCGGAACCGCCGTGAGGCGATTTCCGGCAGGCGGTGTGCGGCGGAGGCACGACGAGGTTATTAGTCTCTGGGAGAGACGATGGGTGTGAGGGGGGGTCTGGCTTGGGGGGGCGGGGTGTGAAGGCGGGCGTTATATACGACTCAGGAGATTAAATCCTGATCGTTGGATCATTTACGATCAACGACCAGGATCTCCTCCCTTAAACCAAACGGTGTCGTTTGGTTAAGTCACGACCTGAGTGTATTTGGGGATTTATCGATTAATCTGGGCCGTTGGATAATAAAATCCAGCGGTCCAGATCAAACGTTACATTAGCTGATGCTTGGGCGAGTATTTTGGGCTGGGTGTTGAATTAGTATGGGCCGTTGGATAATAAAATCCAACGGTCCAGATCAAACGTTACTTAAGCTGATGCTGGGGTGAGTATTGGGCTGGGGCGTGTGGGCTGGACGGGTGAGGGTTTGGGCCAGGTTTTTTGGACTAAATTATGGCCCAAGTCTGCTCTTCATACTACATTCCATGATGTATTATATGTATATGTATATATATATATATATATATATATATATATATATATATATATATATATATATATACTAACCTATAACACAACTAATTTTTACTACAATTATCCCACATAATTACATATCACTTAAATGTAAACCGTATAATTTTGATATTAAACACACTAAAAAAATGCAACACATAATGTATATATTTTTTTGTATTTTACTAATTCAAATAAATAAACACGCACACACAAAAATGCAAATGTAAGATAAAAATAACACCAAAATCACAAAAATCATGCCCAACCCGGAACTATTTTATTTTGAATTTTTCTGGGAGTACTTCTCAGGTAAGGCAAAAATCACGTGCTCACAAATATACCATGCCAGGAACACCACAACAAAATGGTGTGGCGGAAAGAAGGAACCGGACATTAATGGACATGGTAAGAAGCATGATTAACAAATCAAGTTTACCTTTATCCTTGTGGAGTGAAGCCTTAAAAACCGCTGTGTATATTTTAAATAGGGTTCCATCCAAGGTTGTCCCCAAGACACCTTTTGAGTTATGGAAAGGATGGAAACCTAGTTTAAATTATTTACACGTTTGGGGATGTCCAACTGAAGTAAGGGTTTATAACCCACAACTAAAGAAGTTGGATGAAAGAACAATAAACGGTTATTTTATAGGCAATGCGGTTAACTCCAAGGGATTTAGGTTTTATTGTCCTTCTCATTCACCTAAAATTGTTGAAGCTAGAAACGCTAAATTTCTTGATGATCATGAAGAGAGTGGGAGTGGTTTGACTCAAAGGATGGAATTGGACGAGATAAGGGAACCACCCGTAGTACCTTTATATATTGGGAACTTGAATGTTTCTCAGAGAAATTCTCATGAATTATCCGAACAACAACAAGTTCAAGAGCCACCACCACTTGAGGAGCCACAGCAAGATCAACCCACTTTACCTGAACCCGCTGAAGAAGTGTCAGAACCAGTGGGAGTGAGAAAATCCTCAAGAATTAGAAAATCAGCAATTTCTAGCGACTATATTGTGTATCTCCAAGAGTCTGATTTTGATATTGGACTAAAAGATGATCCATGCTCGTTTTCACGAGCCATGAGTGGAGAAAATTCCACACTTTGGTATGATGCCATGAAAGAGGAATTAGAATCTATGGCTAAAAATAAAGTCTGAGATCTCGTCGAATTACCAAAGGGATCCTCTACCATAGGTTCCTAGTGGGTCTTTAAAACTAAAAGAGACTCATCGGGTAATATCGAACGATATAAAGCCAGACTTGTAGCCAATGGTTTTACTCAAATGGAAGGCATTGATTACCATGAAACCTTCTCTCCAGGTATCAAAGAAGGATTCATTGAGAATAATCATGGCTTTAGTAGCTCATTTTGATTTAGAGTTACATCAAATGGATGTGAAAACAACTTTTCTGAATGGAGATCTAGAAGAGGAGGTATACAAGCGTCAACCTGAAGGATTTTGTGATAAGGACAAAAGTCACCTTGTTTGCAAGTTAAATAAATTCATTTATGGGCTAAAACAGGCTTCCCGCCAATGGTATATTAAATTCCATAATGTTGTTTCTTCATTTGGATTTACGGAGAACATCATCGATCAATGTATATACCTTAAGATAAGTGGGAGCAAATATATTTTTCTAGTACTATATGTGGATGATATTTTGCTTGTAAGTAGTGATTTGGGATTGTTGCACGAGACTAAACAATTCCTTATCCAGAATTTTGAGATGAAGGATATGGGTGAAGCCTCCTATGTCATTGGCATAGAGATTCACAGAGACAAATCCCAAAGATTACTTGGACTGTCTCAGAAGGCCTACATTGAAAGAATTCTGGAAAGATTCGGGATGAAGAATTGTTCACCTATAGCAGCACCCATAATTAAAGGTGACAAATTCTCATTAAATCAATGTCCACAAAATGCATTGAAAAATGACCAAATGAAAGACATTCCTTATGCTTCGCTTGTTGGGAGCCTTATGTATGCACATGTCTGTACTAGCCCTGATGTTTCTTTTGCGGTAGGAATGCTTGGCAGATATCAGAGTAACACTGGTCTTGACCATTGGAAAGCTGGTAAAAGGGTCTTGAGATATTTGCAAGGAACCAAGGATTTCAAGCTCACATACAAATACTCCGACTCATTGGAGGTGATTGGATATTCAGACTTTGATTTGGGTGGATGTAAAGACACAGGTAAATCTACTTCAGGATACATTTTTCTCCTTGCTGGAGGTGTTGTATCTTGGAGAAGTGTCAAGCAGACCATTGTTGCAACATCCACAATGGAAGCTGAATTTATAGCATGCTATGAAGCTACATCACAGGCGTTATGGTTGAAGAATTTTATTTTCGGCCTTAGGATTGTCGATTCCATTTCAAGGCCAATGAGAATCTTTTATGACAATTGAGCTGCAGTTTTCTTTTCTAAGAATAATAAAAGTGGCAGTCGAAGCAAGCACATCTACATAAAGTACTTGATGGTTAGAGACTATGTGAAGAAGCAAGATGCGAATTTTGAGCATATAAGTACTACTTTGATGATTGCTGATCCTATGATTAAAGGTCTGCCGGCAAATATTTTCAACGATCATGTAACCCATATGGGGCTTAGTAGCTCAATTTAGTATTGCTTTGCTCTGTAACAGTTTGTCTAGACATTATGTCTATTTTGATATACATGACAGTGCACACTTTTGGTTTTTCATGTATTATTTGTGATCATTGGATCAATAAAGTTGGACTTTGAATGACTTATATTAAGCTCATTCATAAAGTCGTTAGACACTTTATTAGAATATATTGTGCATTGTAATACATGGAAGGAAGTATTTGTTTAAAAGCATGACCGCCATGATTCGTGTAATAATATATTATAGTTAAAATGATTGTCGCATAACTTTGAGTCGAGCGATAAAGTTTGTGGCCATATTATATGTTTATCTCTCATAAAGGATTATCTGATTTTAAATATGTGGGCCAAGTGGGAGAATGTAATAAATTAACGTATGGTTCTAGAAATTTCTTGTGTGGCCCACATATATGGTAATAAATTATTTACCTTCTCTTCCAAAGGAAATAATATATCAGATAATATTCTGTGGTTATGCATATATGGTAGTTTCTTTGATGGAAAGAAATTACCATATATTAGTAGTCCCTACGGTAATTATAATTTATGGAGAAGTCACTTGGACTAAAGTATTTGCCTAAGAGTCCCTAGCCTACCTATAAATACGCATGTGACTCCATCAGTCTAGCATCGAACGATAGGCTTAGGCTAGAAGGCTCTAGATTTTCTGTCAAAGTTTTACGAGGCGATTTCACAACACTTGAACAATCATGGCTGAAGGTACGTTCCTTGTTTAATTTCCGCTACGCTGGCTCTGTGTATGTATTCGAATTTCAACATGTTAATCATACTAGAAAATGCAAAACCTGTCTTATATTATTTACCATATTACATTATTTTTTTTGTCCACTTAATCATCTCAAATTCAGTCAAAACGGAAATAGGTGTAGAATTGACAAAATAATATGTACCTATTAAGTGTTAGGACTGAAAAAGTAGGTTGTCATGCGGGAGCTAGCAAAACAAACCTTGAGCGATGATACATTCAACAACAAAAGAAATATATTAAAAGAGATACAAACATATAACGTTATTTGGTCAATTGACCTACGTCAATGACGGAGATAAGCAATCATCTACTATAATAAAAGAGTGTACAAAATATCGAGAGAACAACCCCGCAAAGAGGCAAACACAAGTGACACACTAACACTTGTCCCATAAAATTCTCCTCCTAAACACGACTCCCAAGCCCCCCTATGGCTACATTGTAGATGCTACTGGATGAGAAGGAACGATCCTCAATTTATAGAAGTCCAAACTTTTTCCTACAAGAAAAATGACTAGCCAAATATTGGAGATTTATAATTTCCTTTTACAAAAAGGAAAACTCAATTAAGATAATTATATTGCCCTTTTCCTTCGAGAGATAGGAAATCAAATATACTAAGAAAATTATGGCAAACACCTAAAAATTCTCCCATTTGCCCTGAATTTGTACAGACCCAGGTCTTGAGCAGCAACAACATCAGTAGTTTGATAGCAGTATTTCATACCCCCGAGACTGAGGTAGCTTGCAGGCGTCCGCAAACCCGGTGTCTCTTCTTATATTTTCGTTTATACTGTAGTCTTATTGTTTCGAGACAAACAATTATTATATTTCTTTCAAACCATTATATGTAGTTATTCTTAGTGGTTCATGAGTTTGTGACTCCACATCTTGGGTAGATGATTTATGTTGAGCATTTCACATTTTATATTCAAATTATGAAAGTAGACTTCTGCAGTTGATGTTATTATTATTTTTATTAATATTCTTGTTATTAAATTGACAACATGATGATTTTTATTAATGGAAAGTTGGTGAGTAAATTGGCTTGGCTGGCTACCACGAGTAAGCGCCATCACGATACCGATGGTGGGGAATCCGGATCGTGACAGGGGGATTTGAAGATCGAAATTTCATTTAGTTTTCTCTATTTCTCTTCTATTTTCTCTTGTTTTTAAACCCTTTCTTAGTTTCACTTGATCGTACATATGCAATAAGAAGAATAAAACTCAATTTATTGGGTTCATAGTTACTTCCATACTTTTATTTATAAGCTAAAAACAATTTCAAAGGAAAAAGTAGAAATTTCTACATATTTTACTTTAGGTACAAACTAAATCAATTGACGAATTAATTACGCCTCAATTATAAATTAATTGTGCTTAGAAGTGGCAAATGAAAATGCTTGGTCAAATTTAAATGGACCAAAATAAATCAACTCAACAAACATGAATGATCGTGTTTACTTAAATTTTACTTGGATAAAAACGAGTTGGTTATGTTAGGCAATTTGAATCGTTGCCTTTTGAAACAAATGTAAAAACTAATATAATTTTTTGATAGGAAATTAAGAAATTTTGTTTTGTCTTATTTAGGAAGAAATTTCCTTAACACCTAATGAAGTTCCAACCTAAGGTTAATGAAATCATAATCAAAAGACGAAGGGTAAATTTGGACTTTTATTCTCAAAGAAAACATGTGAAATTCATTAATTTTACTCTTTTCCTTATTCGGGGGTCGATGTTAGGCTCTACGAAACTTATACTTCATATCAAAGGGTTTGAAATTGAAAATTAGGCTTGCTAGTGCTCAACTTCGTACCCCACATGGTTAAAGTTGATTTTGAAGCGATTAAACTTTACATTTTTATAAATTTTAATTATTTTTTAGATATGTGTCCTAAAAACATATATTGACGGAGTTAAACAATGTACAAATTGATCCTATCACCTTTGCTTGAGCCCAAACTAAGTAATAAAAATAATAATCTATTTTCTTTCACATTTCCTCTACTTTCTTTGCTAATACTTGTCTTACTTCATACGACATAATTTTGTAGGGCCAAATTATCTTTCTTTCGATGTAAATTTGGATGTAGAATCTTTAAATTTAATGCAATAAAAGTTATATATATATATATTTTAAAACTATAAAAAATATACTATATATTATACTAATAATTAATAATTCAAAATATTATACTAATAATTAATAATTCAAAATATTTAAAAAGCATATAAAAAAGTCATGATAAATATAACTCGTGTAACTCTCTAAATAATAAACTATATCACATAAAGAGTATCTTTTCCCCTTAATTTCTCTTATTTCTCTCACTATCAAAGCATAATACGTATATATATATTTGAAAAAAATAGAAAAAACAAAAAAGGAAAATTAGAGAGGATACAAACGTCTTTTGAAAAGAAAAGGGCAAAAAAGGAAATCCAGAAATCATAAGCATTATATAGCACGATAAAGTTATCGGCAACCAAGCAAACCCTCCATCTGTCTTTCATTTTACAGCCATTTGCTCCCCCCTTCCACTGCGGCTAGGGTTTTAGCGCACTCTTCAAGGTAAGCTCTCTGTACCCCCTATCACCCACCCACCCCGCCACCTACTAATCTCTGTAATGGGTCTCCAATTTTATGCTTTTCTTAATTATTCTTATTTTTATGCATCTTTATTTGTACATATCTCTAATTCTGTGTTAGCATAGCTTTTTGAAGGGATGATATAATTGAAGAATAGCTTGTATTTATATTATTGATGGGTTTGGATGAATCTGTTTTATTGATTGGATTATGGTTTATGTCTATTGGATCTTAATCTGTTGAAAAAGTTGCAACCTTTACTCGGTACCTGTACTGGGTAGCAGGTATCCCGTGGAATTAGTCGATGTGCATGTAAGCTAGCCTGGACACTATAATTATAAGGGAAGTTGCAAGCTTTATGGAACTTTGACTGTTTTCTCCTATACTGAAAGTGTGTATATGGTACAGTAAGGATATTTTTGCTTTGCCAAATTTTTCTTTCTGTTAGATAATGCAGTTCCGAGTGTAAGGTGAATTTGGACATTATTTTGTAATTTTTTAATTAAATTTTACATCTTCATGAACTATATTAAAGGGTTATTGGTGACAAATTTTATGGTTAAAAATATTCATAACATAGTTTAGAGCCATAGTTGAGGAAACTGGTGTTTACCTGTAATTATGAGAATATTGTTCTTGGGGATAATGATATACTTAAGATGTTCTTTAGTCTTGCTTTTGTTTAGTTGGTACCTGCTGTTAGCTCTAATATTTGTGTATGCTCTCGTGTTTCAGACTCCTATAGTATTAATTTTAGTTTCAACTTTGTGGCTGTTGTTTAGTGTAGTTTATACTTGGAGGTTGTTACAGATATACTGTGACTAATGAAATAGAATGCAATGGTAATGCAAGTTTTTTAATACATTATTTTGTTTTTTGAGAAATATTGATTTTTGGTGATTTTCTTGGACAGATGAATGTAGAAAAGCTGCGTAAGATGGCCGGTTCGGTCAGAACCGGTGGAAAGGGTACCGTGAGGAGGTCTGTTTATTTTTCTGTAGCTACTGTAACGAGTCTACTACACCTCATGGGTCTGTTTAAAAAAGAATGTCTTTGTTGTTGCAAACTTAAAAGATATAGGTTCTGCAGTTTATTAAGGTCAGAACTTAAGTGAAGAAAAGAGGAAAAAGGAGAGCGTATTGTCTCCTTTCTTATCTTAAAAAAAGGAAAAATAAGAGCTGGATCACTTCTTGGGCAGTCGCTATCCCTTGCGCCTTCCCTTCTGCTTACATCATTTCTTTGTGATTGCTCCAACACCTTATCAAGAAAAAAGGGGAAACAGTGCCGAATGAGTGCTTCTTCATGTCATGTTTTTTAATAGCGCTGAATGAGTGCTTCTTCTGCAGAAAGAAGAAGGCCGTTCACAAAACAACTACAACCGATGATAAAAGACTACAGAGCACCTTGAAAAGAATAGGTGTCAATGCCATTCCTGCTATTGAAGAAGTCAACATTTTCAAGGAGGATGTTGTCATCCAATTCATTAACCCCAAAGGTATCAAATATATTTGTATTTTCACTTAGCTTAGCCATTTGTCATTTGCCATTTTAATAACCTTTTTTTTCTGAGTTCTTTTCAGTTCAAGCATCTATTGCTGCAAACACATGGGTAGTTAGTGGTTCTCCCCAGACAAAGAGTACGTGTTCTACTTTTTCCTTATGCCTTGGTTTTACTTAGCTGCTACATTGTGAATAAAACCACAGCTTACCTCTATAAACTACGCCCAAAAGAAAAAATAGCATTTTCTTCTGTTGGTTTTCAGAAGGGTTCTTGATTGTTTGAGGATATGTGCTTCCTTACTGTTTACCTCCTTTTGTTTGATGGTTTGAACACATATTAGTATTAAAAACTCTTGGAATTGGTGGTAAGGCGCTCATTCGTGTTTCTTGTTTGATGCATGACAATTTCTAAGCTATATTTCTTTCTTCTTGCAGAATTGCAGGATATCCTTCCTCAAATTATTCACCAATTGGGTATGTAGTCATTATTTTGACTGCAGTTTAGATATGACCACTGTTTTTGAACAACTAAATATACATTGATTTTTCCAATTTTACATAATTTTCAGGTCCTGATAATTTGGAGAATTTGAAGAAGTTGGCTGAGCAGTTTCAGAAGCAGGGTGCTGCTGCAGGTACAGGTGAGGCTGCAGTTGTTGCCGCAGCACAAGAAGACGATGATGATGACGTACCAGATCTCGTGGCTGGTGAAACTTTTGAAGGTGCTGCCGAGGAGGGTCACACTTCTTGAAGTTTTTGTTAAATTTTGTGGCATCCCTTACTTCCAATGTTTTGATGTCAGTTTTACCTTTTAGCTTTTGAGTGTTCTATTTGATGTCTATTTGTGACACATCTCAAAAGAATTCCTTAAATGCTTTTACTAGTAAGCTACTTTACCCTTCAAAGCCTGCTCTTCTATGTTAGAATAGTATGTGGTGATCTGTACTATCGAGTCTTTACTGGCCTCCCGAGCCATCACAGGTGATAATTATGATGCAGGCTTATTTTCTTCACGTTTTAAAAGGCCAATGCGAATTGAGTCTGTATTTCATTGCCGTGTTTAGTAACTAAGAAGGTAAGTAGTAACAGTTCTCAGATTGCTAGGGCAGCTCTCTCAACCGATGACTTATGATCTTATAAGTTGCAATTGCAGTGAAGTAGAACATTTGTTCTTGTTAAGTTCACAAGTTTTGTTGAATGGACAAATCACGCTTGTTTCAATTTCTTACAAGTTTTGCTGCAAAGCTTGGTACTGTCTTCATTCTACCTATCTTGTAGAATTGTTTACAAATTTTGCCAATGGATAAAATCTTTGTCTGTGTTGTACGTATGAACTCAACATTTGTCAGCGATTAACTTCACAGACGTCATAAAAAATAAATGGAGTGATCTTCCAATTTGTCATCGACTCAAGTGGTCAGAAAATAATTGTCACGGACACTGAATCTTTCTTTCATATCAAACTGTCTAGTAAGTCAGAAAGAAAAATAGCCTCTCTTTTAATGTACACAACATTTATCTACATTAACAATGAGAATCACAAATCAAGAGTTGGTTCCGAATGACAATGTGTTCCCAGATAGAGCAACAAGTAACAAAACAGTAATGCGTGCTGTCGTAAGGTATTTAAGCGAGTAGAACGGAATATGCCTCAATTGTCAGGAACTATGCAGTCTAAGCATTAATAAGGTGACCTAGCAGTCAATGAAGTAAATTGAAAGTTGTGAAAAATCACTGTCCAAATACAAGCAAGGTAAAATGCCAATCGGGTATAAACCAAAGTAGATAGGAGTACTTATACATGCGAATAGAGAGAGGTAGTCGGATGATAGTTATGAAAAAGCAGGGTTCAATCTTAGTGCAACCAAAGTAGATAGGAGTAACTTATACATGCGAATAGAGAGAGGTAGTTGGATGATAGTTATGAAAAAGCAGGGTTCAATTCTTAGTGCGGTTAAAAAACGTTAGATGATTTCTTCTCATCTATCTAAGAGACAAGTGGGTAGCCTAATGAATAGTCGATGAGCGTGCAAATAAGTCTGCGCATCATCATTTATCAAAAGGAAAATGCCTTTTATACACTTCCTTTCAGAGAAGTATCACATAACTAAGTCCTAAACTTCTAATGCAACTCAATAAGTAAGACAGAGTTGTAAAAGTCAATAAGCCAGAACTCTGAAGTAGAGAACAATATATATTGTAAAACAAACAAGCATGCACCATTGCGCACTTGCATCCGGGACAACACATCACATCAAAAATTTAATATTGCAGGAAACGTTATGTGAAACTTCTCTCAAGATTCTCATGCCACAGAAGGTTAAGCACCGAAAAATAAATGCCCCAGTTACCTATTCATGTAACTGGAATTGATCTACTAAAAAGTTACCATCTTGTACACTATTTAATCATAAGTCTTAGAAAAAATGAAAACTGTACATGTATATGCTAAAAAGAAGAATTATGCTTCTATATTTGCCTGGAGCAACCTCCTTGTTTGTCATTTGTTGATTTGTCTTAAGAAAAGGGTGTGAAAAATCACCTTTTCTCCTGTAATTCTGCAAAAGGTACAAAGATAACCGAAGATTCAACTACACGAGAAGCATCTGCTCTTCTAAATCTGCGATTTGGAAGCCTTAGTAAAATGTCCTGTAGTCTCGCTATTTTGTCCTTGATTCCGCAAAGCTTCTGCATCTCAGCTTCAGCTTCTTGGATTCTTTCCCTTTCCTTGGAATTGAGTTTTCTCCTTTCCTTTTTTGCTCTTTCTCTCAGTAGTTTCAAGCTCACGTCATCGCTAAATTCTACGGTAGTCTGCTTGGAACAGAAAATTGTTAGAACACAAATATAACGTATTCAAATAGACTTCTCAAGTGAAAGATGACTAAAACCGGAAAAAGATTTGTTTTTTCAACTAGAGTGAACATTGAACAATAACTAAGAAACGAATACGGAAAATGCTACTTGTATAAAATTCTCAGCGAAAACTGAACTAACTTCTAAGGTTTGAATCTTGAAATAGGAAATAGCAAGCAAATTGTGCTTGAAATAGCATGCATTGAGATAAAAACGGGAGGGCTTCCACGATTCCGTTCATAGATTGGTTGCCTATTTCTGCAGCTAAATTTGCACTCATTATTTTTTTGAAAACCTGTAGTACATGTCACTTCAGTCTTGGTACAAGATCCTCTAACCAGCAAATAGTATCTTCTCACCCAGATGATAAGCTATTTTCTTTTTCTTATACTCTTTTGCCTTTGTTATTCCCTTTTAATTCTTCTTTTAAATAATTTTCTTTTTCTGATAGTTAAACCCACATGATAGCTTTCACTAGAGAGAATATGATCCCAGGCTAAGAAATGAAGCGCAAGCAAAGAATATTTTCTTATACTTCAGAATAGAAATCAGTCATCCAATGTACTATCTATAGCATATATTTATTAATGTAGAAGAGGACCAAATAGAACTGCACATGGGTTCTCCGCTAAAACGTACCTCTAATTTGTCCATTAATGGTTTTACGGCTTTTTTGCCATGCTTTTTCTTGGAAGTACTGATCATCAAGTTGGCAGTTTCTTCATTAGGTGATCTCTCAAGGTTACATGTAAGGGCTGCATTTTCTTCTTCATCCCTAGACGAAATCTGATCTGCAGGTTTATCCTTTACAGTCTCAGATACACATCCTTCTGATGTTGTAGGACTAGTAACTTGGCACGGTTCTGCACTCTCAACCTGCTGATACCCATGAATGTAAAAGGACTTCAGAACAGAAATATTCAGCTCTGGGCCAAATGTACTTCAGCCCCTGAAGTTTAGAGTTCATAAAGTAGCTGATAAAATGATAATGCCAAAGGTAATGTAATGATCATCTTAATCATGATAAAAGCAGAAATGGCAAGGAAAAAGACGGAGAAGGCTCTGAGAAACTTAAGGACCAAAATTGAAGTACGGATCATCAAGGAGAATCGGAAGAGGCTCTGAGTAACTTAAGGACTAAAATTGAAGGACACCTGTACCTTTAGCTCAATCCTTACCTTTCGAGCTTTAAGAGCCATATACCGTGCATTCTTGAACCATTTGTTAACCTAGAAATAGCATGAAAAGATAAATAAGCAAACGGCAACAAAATATAAAGCTAATAGTTTATAGTAGCTTCCACCAACCTATCCCTCAACAGACATCTATCAGGCCTTAAGGTTTAGGCTTTCGAACATTCAATTTATACCCAAACATGTAACGATATCAGTTGCTAGAGTAACACATTAATCTTCGTGGATTATTGACCAATTAAGTTGCCAATTTCTAACAGTTTTGGCTTCAAACGTTGGCTTTAATAATAATGGACGACTACAGTACTACAGGAATTAAACTTCCAGGTGTTTATCAACAAACTAATATTATCATTACCTTCTCCAATTCAAGTCCTAGCTGCTTGGAGAGGTTCTCCCTTATTTCTCTAGATGGAAGTTCATTCTCAGCAAATGCACGGCGAAGTTCCTGGTAAAGCTCAGAAGTATAGAACGGTTAGAATAGTGTAAAAGATGTTATCTCTTTGATGAACAGCGAATAATGCAAAGAAGCATATCTACCTCGACTGCATCAGGAGGAATCCTGAATATTGCTCTCTTGGCTGGTTTATCAAAAGACTCTTTTTCCTCATCATCCGCTCTTTTTTCAGGACAACTTTTCTCACTTTCTAAAAGGGTTATAAGGGTGCTTGCAGCATCTGATTCAGACTCTTTTCTTCTACGCTTTCTTTTACCTGGACCCCAATCTTCGTCTTCACTATTTTGCTCGATTGCAGGAGCATGCTTTCCAAACATTTCCTGTGCCACATAAGAGCATCATTGGTTTCTCGCTGGCAGCATGCATTAGAAAGTCAAAGAGCAGCTAATGGACACTAATGTACTCACATCATTTAATTTGATATAATCAACAGCTTTTCTCTGTCGGGGCCCAGATAGAACTTCGAAGTCAGTTGTCTCCTCATAATCTAACCCAGCAATCTGTTCGGAAAGATAATCCTTTCCACTGCTTCCGTCTTCTGGCTTTCCTGTTAAGGCTAACAATTCATCCTCAAGTGATCCCAACATGCTTGCACTGCTTGCTTCACTGGAAGAACCACTCTCAAAGCTGTCAGTACTACTATGACTATAAGCAATTTTTTCGGGATCATAGTCATCATCTTCAGAGTCATCAGATGGCCAGTCTTGTTCTGGGCATAACAGGGATTCCCCACCTTCGGGCAGAAGAGCTTCTTCCTTAAAGATATCCTGCATTCATCGAATAGATACGTAATCATTAAATACTGATCAATAGATATTTCTTGGAGGGGTGAAAGATGATTTTATGAAGAGTACAACAATGTATTACTCAACCTCCCAATTACTATCCATAGCAAAGTGGGTGCCGATATGAGCATTTGTTGCGTCTATTATTTCCATCTTACATTTGCAAAATTTGCAAAACCAGCCTTCATCATCTGGCGGTACTGCAAGTTAACAGAAGTTACGCACTGCTCTGCATAAGCAGTGGAAGAAAAAGGAGCAATAAAAACACATATTCAAGCTCACTTACTATTTTCTGTTGATAATGGAGGATCAAGACACTTCTGATGGAACGCGCAGTTGCATGTACCATCACAAAGTATGATATCATTGTCAGGGAATGCCTCTTGCAATTTGCATTTGGCACAGATAATCTGAAAAGCAGGAAAAATCTGAACTCTGTATCCAAGTTTGATTATCTGTCTATTTATGCATTTTCCCCCTATTTCAGCTTTGATGCTGCTACGAGTTTGTAAGAGGGTAGGAAAAAGGGAAGTTGTGCAAACATAGAAGTATGCGCAAGCAAAAACATGAAATGAAGTGTAATAAATAGAAAAGAGAATCAGCCACTCATGGTACTGGGTGACACGCAAGAGTTAATTAACAGTCGAAGACAAAAACGTATTGTGAAAGGATGGATGCTTACATGTTCATGATGGACAGATCCATCAGGAGCAATAGCAGAATCCTCGATCTGCCCAGGAGAGCTAAGCAAATCCAGACGGTGAACTATCTCCCTTATTCCAAGCTTGCATTTTAATATTTCTTTCTTCGCTCTTTGTAATTCTCTTTCTGGCCTAATTTTTTCCCGGCTGAATGAAAAAGCGAAAGTTGTCACTTGTTACATGAGCTGCTCACTTGAAAGCAAAAAGTTATACTAGCATTTACAAATTGAATATGTCTAAAGAGGACACTGAGTGTAATTGATCCTTTCATTATGCTGATTCTACTTTCAGAGGTTTAATTTTGGGGTAGTCACTTGTGGAGTAACAATATTCGGATTGCAGGTCAGAAAATGATGGGCATGGAAATTGTTACCCTAGTTTAAAACATAAGTACATCTTCTGGACTGGAAAAAAATTGTATCGTGTTTTCTCTTGTCATATACGAAGTCATCGCTGATGCTCAGATCCATATTAATGTTTTAGATCTTTACTGTTTTTTTATTTATAATGGTGGTGTCCGGTCCAACTTGTGCGTAGCATCGTCTACTATTAGAAGTAATCAATCTAATATTTCCCTCATTGTTCCAATCTCAAAGTTGATGCATATCATCTCTTATTTCTCAAACTACATAACAGATCTTACTCACTATTTTCCTTTTTCGATTGAACTTACTCTTTTTCAGCATCAATAGAATCATTAGCAATGAATGGTCAAAATAAAGAAACATCACAATTCACAGCGATGTGCTTATACAATGTTCAAGACTCATTTCGCCAGAACAAGACCAACCTTGGATGGAAATCCAAATCTATCTCTCTATCTATCTATATATACACACACACATACCATAAATAGAGTGCGAGAGAGAAGAGCTACATGTGGTTTGGGTAAATGACTGAAGCAGTGGAGAAGATTAGAAATAATTACGTCTGTCAAAGGTGCTAGTAACACACATACAAGCTAACTTCAGAGAAAGTGGCATGACTCACGAGATGGTTTGGCCATGTCATACGCAGAATTCTAGAATGCACAGGCTAAGAGATGTGACACTATAATGATTGACAATGCTGAAAAGGTACGAGAGAGACCTAAAACTACTTGAGGAAAATTGCCTAAAGACCTACAATCACTTGAAACCTATTCAAACTTAGTGAATAAGAACATAATAGAAGCAAAAAATTATAAAGGAGATACCAACTAGTCAGGCTTCTGTTGTTGAAACACTTAGTACATTTGTCTTCTAATATCTTGCAACTCAAAACTCGAACAGGATAATCTTTCCAGCTATTTGAACTAACTATACATTAATATCTAAAACAGAAGGTCGATCCAATTTCTTTTCCAATTTAATATCAAAATGGTACATCTTTTCAACTTGCAATGTTAAAAACCATACAGAAGTTGGACCAAGATATTCCGCTTGAAGCAGAGCAAACTACATGAGCTATTATGAACAACATGGAGTCCCTCATTAACAACAATAACAACAACAACAACCCAGTATATTCCCACAAGGTGGGGTCTGGGGAGGGTAATATGTAGACAGGCCTTACCTCTACCCGAGAGGACAGAGAGGCTGTTTCCAATCAACCCTCGGCGCAGGAAAAAGAAAGGCAAACAAAGCAAAAATAAAAACAAAAACCGCATTAGTTACTCCATTAGTTACTCCAGCATACATCTCATAAAAATTATCTAAACATAAGATGCATATGTACCATAAATAAACAGACATGCAAAGATATCAAAACAGTAACTACCATAAATGACTACCAAAAGAGAACACAAACTAATCATCTATGGGCGGCCCTACCACGCCTCACACCCCGGGAAAGGAGTATGAAAAATCTAGAAGCCCCTATCCTACAAATACTAGACCTCCAGACTTTCCTATCAAGGGTCATGTCCTCGGAAATCCGCATCCTGGCCATGTCCTGTCTAATTACGTCTCCCCAGTATCTCTTAGGCCTCCCTCTGCCTCGCCTCACCCCGACCACCGCTAGCCGCTCACAACTCCTCACCGGGGCGTCGGGGCTTCTCCTCCGCACATGCCCTAACCACCGAAGTCCTCGCATCTTCTCATCCACTGGGGCCACCCCCACCTTCTCCCGAATAACTTCGTTCCTAATCTTATCTAACCTGGTGAGCCCGCACATCCACCTAAGCATCCTCATCTCCGCAACCATCATCCTCTCAACATGAGATTTCTTCACCGGCCAACACTCCGTCCCATACAGCATGGCAGGTCTAATCACACCTCTATAAAACTTCCCCTTGAGTTTCTGTGGCACTTTCTTATCACACAAGACTCCTGATACAAGCCTCCACTTCGACCACCCCCGCCGCTATACGGTGAGTGACATCCCCGTCTATCTCCCCGTCCTCTGGATCACCGATCCAAGGTATCTAAAACTATCTTTCTTGGCTATGGCCTGAGATCCAATCATCACGCTCCCTCCCACTTCGCTCGACTCAGCGCTAAACTTGCACTCCAGATACTCTGTCTTAGACCTGCTTAGTTTGAACCCCTTAGACTCGAGAGTCTGTCTCTATACCTCTAGTCTCTCGTTAACACCGACCCTCGTTTCGTCTACAAGGACTATGTCATCAGCAAATAGCATACACCAAGGAACATCCCCTTGAATATGCCGCGTCAAAGCATCCATCACCAAGGCAAACAAGAGGGGGCTAAGCGCAGATCCTTGATGGAGCCCCATAACCACCGGGAAATGGTCGGAGTCCCTCATTAACAATGGGCTGAAATTTTCTTTCTGCTAAACCTCTTACTAGAAGCAGTCTTCCCAATACCACACTCTAACTTAAAGAGCAGATAGTAATATTTGCATAATAACTTTATACCCTTCAGTATATCAGTTAGTCAACCGGTTGAAGCAACTGCCCAGCACCATTAAGATTTAACTATAAAGGAATGTTGCATATCTTTAGCGCCAAATATTTCAAGTTCCTCAATTTCTCATTCTTTTAGAGCACAAGACAAGTTTCAAAAAATTACCTAGAAAGGCTTATTAGATTAGAGCATTCAACTAAAATCTTAAAGCAAAAGGTTGAAACTTTTTAGTTAATGGTTAACGAGGAAACAAGTCCATCAAACATGCATATTTATCACACCTTCGACCAAGCGGACACAAACATTTTACTTGTGCAATTTGTTTCTTCAGTTTCTTACCATTTGAGGACCAAAACAGTTCAGATACTCGGTATAGAGTCTCTAGGCAAGTAAATCCGTCTATGTAGATAAGAGGGATAAGGTACACACCTCTGACCTTTCCAGCCTTCTGCAGAATAAGCATCAATAAGGTTCTGCTCTAGCTTCATCTTAATCAAGAGGTATCTCGTCCTCCTTTGTAAACGTGAAACATCATCGGGATCTGCATTATGTTTTCTTTTTTTCCTTCTCCTTCTCTTTAACTTCTCAGACCCGGTATCCACGTTTTCATGTTTTAAGTTGACTTTTGAGTTGCAAGCTTGAAGCTCTTCTCCTCGACAGCTCAATTTAGATTGCTTCTTTAACGATTTAGCTTTTTGCGGAATTTCCTTTCTCTTACCTTCACCAGCATCTGTTCTCTTTGATGAAGAAACACGAGCAGCCCTCCCATGAGATTTTGATTTCAGCTTTGATCTCTTTTTGTCTAATCGTCTCAATGCATCTTTTACTTGCGACAAGTTTGCAACCGTTTTGTGCATATCTTTATTTGTTTTCCCAGCCATAATAGTTTGTTGCTTGACATGAAAAGTCCTGCATGGACATGAGGAATCAGTGATCAATGACCTCTGAGGCAACGCGACAAGTCAATTGTAAGTCTAGTTTCAATATTCACAGAAAAGTAGAAGAGAAAAAAGAAAAAAGAAAGAAAGAAAAACTGTGTACTGGCGTAGTAACTCTTAGTTAACTGAGAAGCATGAGTGCAGTATACCTATCAATTAGGAGACTAAAGTCCACAAATCTGAAGAGCCTAAAATGTGGATGTTCATCTCCATGAGAATCTTTTCTGCTGCAGGCAAGAAATTTCATCTACTTTAAAATTGTTAACTTTCCTCGACTGAAGCTTCAATGAAGCATGATAAAGAATAAGCAAGACATGTGAGCAAATACCAATATATACACAGTGTTACCTCTACGATCTAAACATTGAGAAGTATCAACACCCAGCTAACAAATAAGAGTGAATTATGCTTATTGAAATATCCACAAAAAGAAGCAACCTTCTTGAAAACAAATAGTAGGTACCTACTATTAAAGTAAAACTAGTTTACTCTTGGATCAGCTTGGGTTTTGAGACACCAGAGAACTGTACTGAAAGTTATCAGAAAAAGTAACATGCCAATGGATAATGACTGTTCGACAATGGACTTGTGTTTTTCTAATTCTTTTCCTCTGATATACAGTTTCAATTGATTAATTGGGGTAAAAGTTGAAATGGGGTATCGGCTCATCAAATACAAATCATCAATCTAATAAATCAAACTCTCGATCAGGATCCAATCTTTCATTAACTCTTCCCCCAAATAAACCCCAATTCAAGTTACTCTATGCATAACCAGCAAAGCTCAATGTATTCAAGAAACACACACAAAAAAACTTACAACAATGATTCATGTATCACTTAGTGTAATAACAAAAGGTGAAAACTTTACAAATACCCATAAAATAATTAACCAAGAATTCTCAAAGAAACCAATAAACACACACATTTACACAGCAAAAAGTCCAAATTTCAACTCATGATCAACCAGTTCCCAACCCCAACTAATCACTACTCTGCACATTCAAGAAAACACAAAAAACTCAAACTTTACCAAAAATTCTCAAATAAACCAACAAAAAATCACATATAAACAACAAAAGATTCAAACTTTACATAATTAATCAAATGGGTATCCTTAAAAAGATGGAGAAACCAAATGGGTTTACCTTATAATGGAGGAAAGGAAAGATCTTGAGAGTAGCAGAGATTCATCAAACGGTTGAGTATCTCACTAGTCTTTTTGAATGCACAATTCTACCTTCTTGCTCTTTGAGAATTTGGATTAAGGAAGTACTTATTACTTTAGTGCTTCTAATTACTCAATCATAATGAATCATAATGGGAATAACAATACATGATTTATTGTTCATATATAGTGTACTACTTAATATCCTCAGTAACTTGATATGCCTACCGTTTCTGTTTGTTTCTTTTCTTTAATCACTTCTAAGTATTGATGAGTTTCTTGTTTGGTTTTGGTAAATTTTTTACCACATTTAGCATTAATATATGTCGCTATATTAAATTTATGGACATTTGAGATTGAAAAAAATCTGTAGTGCGTTTTCTTTTAATGATCTCATATAAATTTGAATTTTGATCAAATTAAAAAGATGTCACGTAAATTTTAATTAAGCAGCTCAATACAAATACTAAACACCAAGCAGAAAATAAAGTAATCAAGTTCCTTGTCACAATTTATTAGATTATACTATAATAATATTATGTCTTATGATGTGTAATAGATATTTGTTTATGAGTTTGTCCTCAATTACCTTCTAAGCGTTAATAAGTAACGTCGTACATATTAATTAATTTTTATTTAAAAATAATTAAAATACTATGCCAATTTTTTCAATATTTGCTCTTTCTTTTTTATTTTTATTTTTTTTTGTGATCACACACACATGCTCACATATCATATATTTAAAAGTTTTATGTAATAATTTATGTTAAAAATAAAAAATAAAAGATTTTTTAAGCATAAAAGTTATTTATTTATTTATAATAACTAGAGTACGGGCACTAGCGAACTACCGTCATTATAATTGCCTCGATGGGCTATAGTTATGCCTCTTAGGGCATTATCATTCCATAAGGTTGCCAATTTACAACACACAATATTTGAAACTTTCCTTACACGAACAAAACCTTTTTGGTCTTTGTGATAGGCATATCACTGATTCAAGAGGTGAAACAAAAGTACACAATTTATTATAACTAGGCTGCATAAGAGCTTCCTTTGCCAAGAGATGTGCCATACTATTTCCTTCACAATGTTAAGTTTCATCACAATCTCCCCTATTTGAATTGCCTTTCTCCAATAATCACATGCAATCATAGATTAAATTATTGTAAGTTGGATAAACATCATGCAGAAATCTTATAATCTTCGTGGTGTCTGTCTCCACTTCGATTGTGATTGTTTTTTCCCTGACAATGATTTGATGTGCCTGCTTTAGTGCTTGTAATTCTACATGTATGCCATTTTCCACTTGCCCTTGCTGTTTCAGATGGCTTTGCTTATTCCTCCATGTAGGCTTCGCTTATAAAAGCAACATCAATATTGATTTTGTACCAACCCTTTGGAGGAGCCTGCCAGTTAATGCTAATATTTTTGTGAAGTTATTAGTAGTAGGATTAGAGGTTAAGAGTTTGTATTTTATAGCTTGGTCATCAATAATCCATTTTATATTAATAATGTTATTAGTATAATTTTGGTTATTATGGTTTCTATTGTTCCATATAGTCCACGGGCTGAATGAAAATAGTTCTTCCCATGCCACGTACTGATTTCTTATGTTGATATTAGCATTTTTGAGCCTATCAACCCAGTATATTGCACTAGTTTGAGGAGTTATATTCCATCCCATTAATTTCCAATATGATTTTACAATATTACATTCCAAGAAGATGTAGACTATTGTCTCATTTGTGTTTTTGCATACTCGGCAATTAGGATCAATATTAACACCAATTTTACTAAGGTAAGCCCTGCTTGAAAGTTTGTTATGGTATCATTTCACACAAACATAATTTTATTAGCATATTTAAGTCTCATATCCAATTGAAGTTGTTATTATGAGATTCTTGATTGTCGATTAACTTGTCGCAAGAACTTGTAGAAAACACACCACTAGAATTTATACTCCATGGGAGATTATTGGGAGATCTAACATGCTTGTTTGTGATTAGGGCATTAATGTTATTTATAATATTTTCTGGGAGTTCTAAAGAGATTATCCTCAGATCCTATATTCCTTTATCACATATATCCTTTATTTTCAAATTGCTCTCTTTCATGTTAATGTTCCAGTAATATTGCTCCGAAGGTTAGTAATGTTTGGAATCCAATTTGTGTCCCAAAGGGTCAAATATGCCCTTATACTATTGAAAAATATTTAATATTAGCCTTCGTTATACTATCAGTCCAAATATACCCCTAACGTCATACTATCGGTCAAAATATATCCCTCATATCATGAAAGTGGTACAAACCTACTCTTCCTCCGTTAACTGCCTTCCCTATGAACACATTTTATTGTTACCTCGCCATTTTGCCCTGTTTGCAGCTACCAAGTTCAATTACTTTGAAGTTTTATCATTATTTTGAAGACTTCATTGTCTCTACTTCCTTTTGCTTTTCAAAATACCCATTGCTTCTCTGGCCGATCCAGGAATTATACGTACTTTTCACTTGACCTTACAATTTTGTGTTTTATTTTGCTTTTCCTTATGTTGTCGCTGAATTTATAAGACATAATTAGAGAAAATTTAATAGCACTTCTATTTTAACATAAAACGTAAAGAGAGAAAAAATTGTAGCCTCCCAGAAATGTGGCTGAAGAGAAAGAAACAAAAAAAAATTAATTCTTGTGTCTAGGCTGTTTTTCTTTCTTACCATGGTCAATTTTGAAACCTTAAACTAATTTGCTTGTATCTTTGCTTAGTTTGTTATATAAAACAAAAAGTATTTCGGCCGTATAAGCATGAATTTTGAATAGCAAAATTAATTTTCTCGGTTCACATTGTTTCATATTATCTTTAGTTGTTAGTATATAGTTTATTTGTATATCTGTGATTTTTCCTCAAAGAAACGGGAAAGAAAGGTTGTGGGGAGGGATGAAAATAGGAGTATAATGGTGAAGTGTCAATGAAATGTTGTCATAGGGAGGCAGTTAACGGAGAAAGGGTAGGTTTGTACCACTTTTATAATGTCAGGAATATATTTGGACCGATAGTATGGCGTTAGGAATATATTTGGACTGATAGTATAATGGAGGGCAATATTAAATATTTTTCAATAGTATAGGGGCATATTTGATCCTTTTCCGATATTTAAATCAGAGTGTTGGTTTACCGTCCACCTAATGCCCTTGTTGCAAAAGGACCATCTTTTTAGGAGACTATTCCAAGTATGTGAACCACTCTTAGTATTTTTAGTCTTTCCGTGTTTACCAATTTTAACTTTTGCTCAAAGAGATAACGGGTTGTTAAGGATTCTCCATGCCAGGATGGTTAATAGATCTAATTTTTTTGACTTAGCTTTTCTAATACCTAAGCCACCATGAGCTTTTGTTCTAGTAATAGTGTCCCACTTAATTAAGTGAAGTTTTTTCTTCTCTGCAGTTGTATTGGTGGTGAAAAAGAGCTACACATGAAATGTTAGACTGCTAACATGGCATAACACGTAAGAGTAATAATATAGCAACATCTGACAGTCTTATTTGATAGATTACGAAAAGGCATGAAAAGAAACACCCACAAGACAGTACCGGGCCTAACAACTGGAAAAGAATGAATGAGTAATAGAAAGAAGGAAAGATACATGGACCGAAAAGAAATAAGGAATGAGAATCATAACAAAAGTAAGGCATTCATAGAATCCCAAATAGAGGGCATCAATATCATTAATGCCCATACTTAACACAAATTATGGGAAAAAATTGTTATTATTGTACTCCTATATAAAGGAACATAATTTTATTTGTAAGGACACATCGAAGATAATATTTAAACATACACTTTATTTTTCTGCTTTCTCGAAATTCTCTGCTTTGATCCAGTAATTAATTACTTCCTTATTTATTTTTATTTGATACTGTTGAGAAAGTGAAGCAAAACTTGGTTATCAGAAACCCGTTTTCTTCTAAAAAACTCTTTTACAGAAAGATATATTTTTGGCTAAGCAAATTGGTTCCGTTACTAGGAATCTAATAATCTTTTCACTTTTCAAATTTATTTTTCTGTTAAACAATCATGTCGACTGCCAATGACAACAACCAACTGAACCAATAGAACCAACAAGAGGGTGGAATTCCAATATCTTCACCTTAAAACCTCAACACTCTCGAAACGAGTCACCTCAAAGATCAACATCACATATGAATAATCAACAAGAGGACAAAAAAATTACCGAGGACGCATTAAAACAACTAATTACATAACATGTGAACAATGCTCTTCAAGCTTTTGTCAGTAGATTGCTAACTGTGCCACCAACTCCACCTCCAAACAACACTGCAGCCATAGAAACCCAAGTTCGAGACTCGCTAATTCGGGCAGTGGAGGAACTCTCAGCGAATATCGCGATGGATGGTCAGGTACCCCAAATTATTCTAATTTATAAAGTTTAGTACTAACTTTGTAGAAGTAGCTCAAGGAGTAGAATGATCGCATAGAAGAAATACTTGGTGTGCCACCCGTGATTAAAGGAGTGAATATTGACAAATATTCACAACAACCCTGGAAGCGAAGTGCTGCTCCCTTGCCAATTCCAAAAAAGTTTAGAATGCCTGATATTATGAAGTATGATGGAATAACCGACCCATGAGATTATGTATCTGCGTTTATAACTAGCGTGAAAGGCAATGATTTAACCAAACAAGATATTGAGTCTGTGCTAGTCAAGAAATTTGGCGAAACACTCACAAAAGAGCACTAACATGGTATTCTCTTTTACCGAAAAATTCTATTGATTCTTTTGTTGAGCTTGCAGATTCATTTATAAAAGATTCGGAAGCTCAAAAAGTTGAAAAGAAGATGGAAGACATCTTCAAAATAATACAATGAGATAAGGTGCTATTTAGTGAATTTGTGGATAGATTTTAGCGTGAAAGAATGATGTTACCGCGGGTACCTCATAACTAGGCAGCCATGGCGTTTGCAAGTAACTTAAATGAAAAAAGCTAAGAAGCCACAAGGAGGCTCAAGGTAAGATTACGAGAATTCCCCACTACAACTTGGAATGATGTTTACAACATGTATAGTGTCACACCTCTTTTTTACCGCGCCCGCGAGGGTGCAAAGAGTTTTTCCAATTAAAGGACAATCGAGGCGGGAATTATTTAATTATTTCAGAAGTCGCCACTTGGGAGATTTATGGTGTCCCAAGTCACCGGTTAAATCCCGAATCGAGGAAAAGAATGACTCTATTTAACAATCCGCGAACCAGAAATCCGGATAAGGAATTCTATTAACCCGGGAGAAGGTATTAGGCATTCCCGAATTCCGTGGTTCTAGCACGGTCGCTCAACTGTCGTGTTTGGCTTATCTATCTACTTTTTACAGTTATGTACTTAGTGCAAATTAATATCCCTTACCGCTTTTATTATTGATTATGATTTACGAAAAAGAAAGTTGCTTAAAAATATGCTTCCGAATTATGTCACATGAAATGCACCCGGATCCTCGACATATTCTTATTCAACATTTCGGGGTTTGGATTTGGGTCGCATGAAATGCACACCCGTATTTAAGAAGGTAGAACTTAAATATGCGCCCGGAGCGATTACTTATTTACACTGTTGAGAAGGACGTGATATTCGCTAAGAAACGACACATCTCGAAATCTAAGTATCTTATATGTACATTTATGAAGGCCTTGCGATTAGTGTAACTATTGGGCGAGGCGCACCTTTAATTCAAATCTAAAGCGAACTACATCCCACCGTATTTTACTTAGGAGTTGATTCCAAATTATTTAAAACTTGCTACGAACCACACCACATGAAATGCGCCTGTGGTTCCTGACACGCTTTATTTGCTCTTGCCCGAAATTGGGGTCGGGTCACATGAAATGCACCCCGACTCCTTTAATCTAATTACGTCATTCAGTTGAGTAATAACTCCCTAGCTAATCTTGCTTTTAACATAAGATCTAACATTAACGGATTTGGAGATTACACACATGAGTAGAGAAGATTGAACAGAGATACAACAGACTAATTCAGGTTTACGTGCATATCTAATGATAGTGTATCTTTGGTCTAGCTACATTCTTCCATAACCAAAACTAGCAATACAAACTTAATTAAAGAATAACAGAACGTAATCAAATATAAGAACTTTGGACGACTACATGATTCAACAGACTTCAAACATAAACTTCAAGCTTCATTCTTTTGAACCAAGGAATTACAACAACAGAGATGTGTACCTGGAACGCGGAAGAACAAAGATGAATGAGCAGTGGCAATGCAGCAACAGTAACAGGAGCAACAACAATAGACCAGTAGCAACCACAGTAAACCAACAGCAACACAATAGACTCAGCAGCAACACAGTAAACACAACAACAAATACACTGGACCATCAGCAACCCAATAGACCCAACGGCAACACAATAGACACAACTGCAATAACACTGGACCAGCAGCAACACAAGAACCCAAGCAGCAACACTCAGCACAGCAGCAACAATCAAACAACAGTGATAGCTAAACCACCACAACAGTAGCAAAAACAAACCACACAGACCAGCAGCAACACTCACGACCAAACACTCAGTCACTGAACCAGCTAAAACAGTAGCACAATACCACCACCACTGAACAGCAACAGTAACAGACTCTTCAATGTAACAGTGACCAACGTGTGTGTGTGTATTTTTTGAATCCTCTGCCGTGTGTATCTCTATCTCAGGTTTTTTCTTCCTTTTTGTTTCAGAATGCTCTCCAAAATCTTTCTGATCCCCCTTTACTGTTTCAACTTAATGCTCTATTTATAGCCAAAAAACCCCAACCCCTCCTGAAGGTCTGCCCAATTAATTAATCCTTGCCCACACTCCTCTCTGCCAAACCATGCTCTGTCAGTCTTATTCCCTCTGTTTCAGCCACTAAGTTGTGCTTAAGCATGGGCTTTAGTTAATTAAATGTGAAGTACAAAGACCTGGTGGAGTGTCCTGCTGTGATAGCAGGCTCCACTAGGCTGTCTTATGGGTGAGAGATTAAACAAATGGACTTAATCCAAACCTAATACTACATTCCAGAATCCAACAGACAACACCCTAATGGTGACTTGCACACGGGCAAACAGGGAAGTGATCAATCCATTTCAACCATGCTAACATTATCTAGTATAGTAAAATCTACGAAATTAGAAGACGACATTCAATCAATTATAACACACAACAAGGATAACAAATTTAGCCGATAAAACAGTGAATTTAAAAATCTCGGCAACAATTGAAACTAAGTATTCGACGACGCTAATCGAAGCAAATATGCATTTGAACACATACACAATCAAACAAATGACACAGACGGATAATTGACCCAAAAAAAAAGGTCTCAAAGAGATGAAAGAGCAAAAGCAGAAAAATAAAAAGAGAAGATAAAGGATATAATTTATATCATTGATCACACTATCATATGAATAAGGAAAGGAAGAATACCATGTAAGGAGAAAATTGCATTCGAATGAACTTCGGACCCACCTTGGATTCAATTTGGCTCGGACCTTTGTTCTTTGAGGCCAATGGACCTTAATTGAGATGTTTTAAATGGTGAAAACATCCCAATTAAGGTCTATTAGACCTCAATTAGGCAAGAAATGAATTTAGGGTTCATAGCCTCGGATTTGGGGCTTTTATGATTCTAGCAAGATTCGAGCTAAACCAAAGGTCGGCGGGGGTATGAGGGAGGCCATGGGAGGGTTTGGGGTGAGTTTGGGGTGATTTGGCGTTGGCTCGAGTTTGACTCGAATCTTCAAATGAAGATTCGAGGAGCTGGGGACTGATTCGAAGAAAACCATCACCGGATTTGGATTGGGGGTGGTTGGATGGTCATACGGTGTTAGTTTGGAATCGATTGGACACCGGCCGCCGGCGGAGGAGATTTCCGGCCGGCGGTCGAAGGCGGAGAATGGCGGAGGTCAAGAGACCTAGTCTCTGAAGATGGGAGACGGTTGAGGGGGGGTCTGAAAAGGGGGCTGGGGTAAGGAATTAGGAATATATACTAAGCGGGAGATTCGATCCTGGCCGTAGGATCATGTGTGATTAAGGGCCAGGATCTTTTGGGTTAACCAAAACGGCATCGTTTGGATTGAGAGGAGACTGGGTCGATCCGGGTTAACTGGGTCGGGCAAGCTTGGGTTACGATGGTGTGATCTCGACCGTTGGACTAAGAATGGGCCAACGGACGAGATCTAACACTTGAAATGGCATATGCTGGACCATTCGATCCTACAGAATCAATGGTCCAGATCGAGTGTGACTAAAGCTCACCGACGGCATCTTTTGGGCTTGGATTTCTTGCAACTTTAGCCCCTTTGCTTCATTTCCTCATTAGCCACTATATTGTATTATGTATATATATATATATATATATATATATATATATATATATATATATATATATATATATATATATATATATATTAACTTGTAACACAATTAATTTTTACTAACAATTAACCTACCTAATTAAATACCAAATCACACAATCGTACATTAAATGACACAAAGGCAATAAATACGTATTTTTGTAACTTTTCTCTCTTTAAAAATAAAACACGGTTCAGTTAATTCCTAAACGCACAATTGAACTCCGAAATGCGCGCACGCGACATATATTTTTGTATTTTCTATTAATTTTAAACAAATAAACACGCACAGATAAAAATAAAAAATAAATAAACCAAAATCCACAAAAATCACACACAACACATTTGTATTTTGGGAGTAATTCTTATGTAGGGCAAAAATCACGTGCTCACAATACTCACCAAGATGTCAGCAAGTGGTATGCTTGGGATGACATGGATCAAGATTTTATTCGATACTTGCATTTTGGAAAAGTTTTGACCGAACCTTGCTTCAAAGGTCTCCTACATATCCCTGGCTAAAAGGGAATCAGGTCAATGTAGTTCGGGAAGTTCTGGTAGCTGGGACTACCATGACCGTTGCGATCTCGCTGTTACTGCTGTTACTGCTGTCACTGCTGTTGCCATCGCTTAGCTGATCTCCTTGTTACACCGTACTAAGCAACAAAAATAAGAAGCTAGACTAAGTTACAGTACTACAAGTTCTTATCTATCCTTTTTAACTTGATCTTGTCGCGCTCCTTGCCATCCTGTCTGACTTGGTGTTCCTTCTGATGCTTCTTCTCTTCTGCCAATTGTTATTTCGGCCTATCTTGATTGCCGAACTCCGACCGTTGTAACCTTCTTTATGATCTTTGAACTATTCTCTTCGCAATCTGAATCTATCTGTTCTGATCCTTGTTGCCTCTCTCTGCTTACGAACTTGGATTCAGGCCGGAGATTTCCGTTACATTCAACCGCTTTCCTCAACCAATTAAAATAGATCGCCACTCCATTCTCCAGGCGGGCTCCCTGACTTCAACTACTACTTCAAAAATAAAATCGCCACTCCATTCTCCAGGCGGGCTCCCTGACTTCAACTACTACTTTCAAATAAAATCGCCACTCCATTCTCCGAGCGGGCTCCCTGACTTCAACTACTACTTCAAAATAAAATCGCCACTCCATTCTCCGGGCGGGCTCCCCGATTTCAACTACTACTTCAAAATAAAATCGCCACTCCATTCTTCAGGCGGGCTCCCCGACTTCAACTACTACTCAAAATAAAATCGCCACTCCATTCTCCAGGCGGGCTCCTTGACTTCAACTACTACTTCAAAATAAAATCGCCACTCCATTCTCCAAGCGGGCTCCCTAACTTCAACTACTACTTCAAAATAAAATCGCCACTCCATTCTCCAGGCGGGCTCCCTGACTTCAACTACTACTTCAAAATAAAATCGCCACTCCATTCTCCAAGCGAGCTCCCTAACTTCAACTACAACTTCAAAACTAAATTGCCACTCCATTCTCCAAGCGGGCTCCCTGACTTCAACTACAACTTCAAAATAAAATCGCCACTCCGTTCTCCAGGCGGGCTCCCTGACTTCAACTACTTCTTTTGTTGCTAACTTGCATTGCACTCCGAAGTGAATTCCCTTACTTGTGATCTTCGAACTATTATCCTTCGAAGTCTGAATATATCTTTTCTGATCCTTGTTGCCCTCCTCCTTGCGATCTTCGACTCGTTTTCCGTCGAAGTCTGAATCTATCTTTCTGATCCATGTTGCCTTCCCTCTCCTTATGAACTTGGATTTATGCCGGGGATTTCTGTTACGCTCAACCGCTTCAAAATAAATCGTCACTCCATTCTTCAGGCGGGCTCCCTGACTTCAACTACTACTTCAAAATAAAATCGCCACTCCATTCTCCAGGCGGGCTCCCTGACTTCAACTACTACTTCAAAATAAAATCGCCACTCCATTCTCCGGGCGGGCTCCCTGACTTCAACTACTACTTCAAAATAAAATCGCCACTCCATTCTCCAGGCGGGCTCCCCGACTTCAACTACTACTTCAAAATAAAATCGCCACTCCATTCTCCAGGCGGGCTCCCTGACTTCAACTACTACTTCAAAATAAAATCGCCACTCCATTCTCCAGGCGGGCTCCCTGACTTCAACTACTACTCACTGATTACATCCTATCTTGATTATCTTCCCTTTGCCTCTTGTACCATTTCCTTCTTCCTGCATTGCCTCTCGGACCACCTTCTCTTCTGAATTATCCTGTCTTGGAATTGCCTTCCCCTGGGTCGTATTACTTTTTCTTCTGGCTGCTGGGGGTATTTTGGAACTGTTTACTCGCCTGCTGGGGATGATGCTGCCGAGGAAGTATTCTTTGTTTCCTTCACCCCTCATTCTCTTCCTTCTTCCCATACCTCCTGTGGGACTCACGCTTTTGCCTCCTCGAACAAATTATGGGATGTAATACTGCTAGGGGAATCTCGAAGCCATTGTTTTATTTTCCCCACAACTGCTGGGGGTGATACCAAGCTCAAATATTACCCCATCGTGTCGTCTGGCCTTTCTCAAAACTATTCTGCTCGGAGCTGGTACTTCCCGAAATCTTGTGTTGCTTTCTACCCTTATCCTCTGAGTCTTGCTTTCCAGAAAATTTTCGCAACAGGAGAAAATTTTCTGCCCCAGTTTGATAAACTTCTGGACGGTATGCTTTTCTGCCAACGAACCCTCTTTTCCTGCTTTTAAATCAAAGAAAAATTATTAGTTTCAAAATGCGGTGAGTGGTCGTGCCACTCTTGTTGGGGCCATTTTCTTTTCTCTTTCAGCTGCTTGGCCTCTCTCGAACTTTGAGGGCGACGTCGACGCTTGCTGGGGACGATGCTCTTTCCACGAACGATCTCTCATTTTTCCTATTATTCCAATCTTTGGTTTGATCCGACTCTTTTCAGCCGGTGATCTGTTGCGTGAAATCATCTTTCGGACACGCCACATGTGTCCATCATACTCCATAATTCTTGCGAACCTTCCACTCAGCCTGTCGTCCCAATCTTACTAACGTAACGACTTCTGCCTTATTGCCTCGTTCCACGCCTATTCACTTTCGATATACTGCTTTGGGAGACTTGGTAGTAAGCTTTGAAAAATCAATTTTTGAAAATGAAAGAAAAGAAAAGAATACTGACCGCAAATGACAAAAGAAGAGAAAAACTTTTCTGAACTCAAAAATAGGAAAACTTATCTAAATGTGTGCCTGATCCAATGGTTACGCCGCGCCTTCGAGATTAAACTACCCAGTCTATTCATATCAATCTTTCTGATGCCGCGTTCTGCTAGAGGTCAACGGATGTCCAAACCTTGTCTCATGCAGACATCTTGTAACCATCTCGTCCTGTCACCTCACAGTGCCCTTCAAAGGGTTTTCACTAATGAGATTCTCTCATTTCTCTCTATCTCCCGTCGCCTTAAGGTGCCCGTAAAGGTTTTCACCGTAAGACTCTCTCATTTTGCTTCTCTCAACTTCCTTCGCCTTAAGGTGCCCTCGAGGGGTTTCACCGTTAAGACTCTCTCATTTACGCTTTCTTTCCCTGCGGCGGGGTATCACCCCTGAGATTCCTTCTAGAGCGTTATCCCCTTTCGGCTTTGTGCATCCTGGATTCAATCGAGGGTCGGGATGCCACTCTTGGCTTTCGTTCACATGACTTGGCACTTCTCAAATACTGATCGAGAGGTCTTTCTGGTTCTTAATATGGTTTCTGCGCGTGAGGCTGAAGAAAGGGGTTTAGCCTCAACGGTTAGCTTTTTACAACTTTCGGAATCCACACTATTTTTCCAAAGAAACAATGACTTCTGCCCCAGTTTCGTTGCTTGGGGGATTTTTTGATTTTTATTTTTATTATGACCGAGCCGTGTGGCGCCTACGTATCCTTCTTGAGGAATCAGGTCGAACGTAGTTCACTTTTTCTTGTATTACTTCTTTGTTTCTTTTCTATTCTGTTACACATCTTCCTTGATGATTTCGAAAGAGGGTATATGAAAGAATAATTAAGGCTCAAATGGGGAAACAAAGGTTAAAGTGTTTGGGTAGTAGAAAGATCGCCTCTGTCATTTCATTCTCCGAAAAATGCCAAATACACACAAACGAAACCAAACGTTGACAAATGTATTAAAGAATTACACGTAATATCTCTTGACTGCATCAGAATTGATAGCCATATCGGTGCATCTTCCCTCGACATCAGTCAGACATAGAGCGCCGTTGGATAATACTCTAGTCACCACAAAAGGTCCCTGCCAATTTGGAGCGAACTTGCCTTTCGCTTCGGCCTGATGTGGTAGAACTCTCCTCAGCACATGCTGTCCCACTTCAAATTTCCTCGGACGCACCTTCTTGTTATATGCTCTCGCCATTCTCTTTTGATACAATTGGCCGTGACATACTGCTGTCAATCTCTTTTCGTCGATCAAGCTCAATTGCTCTAATCGGGTTTTGACCCATTCATCATCGTCAATCTCGGCTTCAGCGACAATTCGGAGGGATGGGATCTCAACTTCTGTGGGTATTACTGCTTCAGTCCCGTACACTAACAAGTAAGGAGTTGCACCTACCGAAGTTCGGACGGTAGTGCGATAACCCAACAACGCAAATGGTAACTTTTCATGCCACTGCCTAGACCCTTCTACCATCTTCCTCAATATCTTCTTTATGTTCTTGTTTGCTGCCTCGACCGCACCATTTGCTTTTGGGCGATACGGTGTGGAATTTCGGTGTGTAATCTTGAACTGTTGACATACCTCTTTCATCAATCCACTGTTAAGATTTGCACCGTTATCCGTAATGATCATCTTTGGAATTCCAAACCTACAAATGATGTGGGAGTGTACGAAGTCCACTACCGCCTTCTTGGTCACTGATTTGAATGTTTTGGCCTCCACCCACTTGGTAAAATAATCAATCGTTACCAGAATGAACCTGTGACCATTGGAAGCCGCAGGCTCTATAGGTCTAATAACATCCATGCCCCATGCAACAAACGGCCATGGTGCCGATATTGTATGCAATTCAGTTGGTGGAGAATGAATCAAGTCTCCGTGTATCTGACACTGATGGCATCTTCGCACGAAACTTATACAATCCCGCTCCATAGTGAGCCAATAATATCCTGCTCGAAGAATCTTCTTTGCCAATACGTATCCGCTCATGTGTGGCCCGCAAACTCCCGAGTGTATATCCGTCATCACTGTTGTGGCTTGACTTGCATCTATACATCTCAACAATCCCAAATCTGGGGTTCTTTTGTACAGCACCCCTCCACTAAGGAAAAATCCGTTCGCCAACCGCCGAATAGCTCGCTTTTGATCTCCAGTTGCTTGCTCTGGGTATACTCCTAACCCGAGGTATTCCTTGACATCATGAAACCATGGCTCACCATCCATCTCTTCTTCAATCACATTACAATAAGCATGCTGATTCCGGATCTGGATATGTAATGGATCGACACGAACCTTATCTGGGTGGTGTAGCATTGACGCTAAGGTAGCCAACGCGTCGGCAACCTCATTATGCATCCTTGGGATGTGTCTGAATTCTACTGATCGAAAGCGCTTGGTCAGATCATGCAAGCACCGACGATACGGGATAAGCTTTAAATCTCTGGTTTCCCATTCTCCCTGAATCTGATGTACCAGAAGGTCCGAGTCCCCCAAGACCAAGACGTCCCGTACATCCATGTCTACCGCTAACCGCAACCCCAAGATACATGCCTCGTACTCAGCCATATTATTGGTACAATAAAAACGTAGCTGAGCAGTAACAGGATAATGATGTCCTGTTTCAGATATGAGCACAGCCCCTACTCCTACTCCTTTTGCGTTCGCCGCTCCGTCGAAGAAGAGCTTCCACCCTGGATCCTTGGTTAGTTCTAACCCCTCAATTTGCAATACTTCCTCATCTGGAAAATACGTCCTCAAAGGTTCGTATTCGTCATCGACGGGATTTTCAGCTAAGTGATCGGCCAGGGCTTGAGCTTTCATAGCCGTCCTTGTCATGTATATGATGTCGAACTCCGTAAGTAATATTTGCCATTTTGCTAACCTCCCCGTAGGCATAGGTTTCTGGAAAATATACTTCAATGGATCCAAACGCGAAATGAGGTAAGTGGTGTAAGAAGACAAATAGTGTTTCAGCTTTTGGGCTACCCAAGTCGTGGCGCAACATGTCTTTTCTAGATGAGTGTACTTGACCTCGTGGACTGTAAATTTCTTGCTTGAGGTAGTAAATGGCCCGTTCCTTCCTCCCGGTAAGATCATGCTGCCCCAGTACGCGGCCGAACGAATTCTCCAGAACCGTCAGATAAAGAATCGGGGGTCTACCCGGTTCAGGCGGAACTAGTACAGGTGGATTTGACGGATACCCTTTGATTCGGTCAAACGCTTCCCGACATTCTGTCCTGTCCATTCTATCGCCGCGTCTTTCTTCAATAGGCGGAGTATGGGTTCACGAGTTGCCGTAAGCTGGGCAATAAACCTCCCCGATGTAATTCAACCTTCCCAACGGACTCATTACCTCTGTTTTATTCTTTGGCGGGGGTAACTCCCGAATGGACTTGATTTTGGATGGGTCCAACTCAATGCCCCGTCGGTTGACGATGAATCCTAGCAACTTTCCTGATGGAACTCCGAATGCGCATTTGGCTGGATTGAGCTTGATGTCGTACCTTCGAAGTCTTTGAAAGAACTTCCGGAGGTCGGCAACATGGTCTTCTTGACGTCTAGATTTTATGATCACATCATCCACGTACACCTCAATTTCCTTGTGTATCATGTCATGGAATACCGTAGTCATCGCCCTCATATATGTTGCCCCTGCATTCTTCAAACCAAACGGCATCACTCGGTAGCGATAAGTTCCCCACGGTGTGATAAAAGCCGTCTTTTCTGCATCCTCTTCATCCATCAAAATCTGATGATATCCCGCATAGCAGTCCACAAAGGATCCGATTTCGCGTCCGGCGCAATTATCAATTAGGATATGGATATTGGGGAGTGGGAAATTATCCTTAGGACTCGCCTTGTTGAGATTGCGATAGTCCACGCATACTCTGATATTTCCGTCTTTCTTTGGCACCGGTACTACGTTAGCCAACCATTCAGGGTATCGAGTGACACGAATGACTTTCGCCTGCAACTGCTTGGTTACCTCCTCCTTAATCTTCACACTCATCTCCGTCTTGAATTTCCGCAGCTTTTGCTTGACGGGAGGATATGCCGGATCGGTGGGTAATCTATGAACCACTAGATCAGTGCTGAGTCCTGGCATGTCGTCGTACGACCATGCGAAAATGTCTTTAAACTCCATGAGTGTTTTGATCAATTCTTCTCTCAGATTGGGTTCAATATGGACACTTATCCGGGTTTCTTTGACGTCATCCGCATTCCCTAGATTAACGGCCTCGGTATCATTTAAATTCGGTTTGGGTTTTTCCTCGAAGTGACTTAATTCTTCACCGATTTCTTCTACGGCTTCATCATCGCCGTACTCTGACTCACTCTCGTCACTTCTTATTTCATGCGTTATTATTTCCAAACCCGATTGACTTTCTAGACTGGGGTTGATTAATCTTTAAGCACGCCATATCATTAAGATCAGTTGAAAGAAGGCTGTTCAGAAAAGTAAAAAGAAGGAAAAATAAACACAATTAGACACAAAGGGAACCAAATTTTCATTAAGGAGAACTGTACAAGGGAAAACAAACTGCAAACTTAAATCAAAAAACAAACTAAAACAAACTGGATTTTACTCTGGGGACAAACCCCCAACACAAAATTTCGAAAGAAAAACAATCCAAGACAAACTACCAAGACTCCTTCCGGACGGGGAGAGGAGTAGCCTTCCAGTTATTCAGTTTTGCCTTTGGTCCCACAAATTGTATCTCGGCATGACTGGATCCTTCACCATCCTCGAGCATACATACATCTGTGAATAGGTCCTCGAACTTCCTGAAGAACTCTTCGTCCGGCCTGATCGTAGGACCGGGAATCTTTGTCGTTGGATATCCTCTTGCTCCGGACCTTACGAAAGATTGGGAAAGGCGTGGAACAGGCTTCGGGAGCACCCATGTCTGCTGCTTACTCCTCTTTGCTTGCCGGATGTCCTCTGATGTTGGCTGGAATCCCAAGCCGAAGGTTCCCAAGTTTTCGACCACTGATACCGGTTGTATGATTCCTTGCAGAGATGCCCCTAGACCTTTACCGGGTATGAAACCATGTCGCAACATTTCGTGAGCCACCATGACATCTGCAGTAATTGTCCTGTCATCGGGAATGCATTCCCCTTCTAGAACTCGGTTGGCTGACACCACATCGCAGACCGGGTATACCCATGGCCCAACATCTTCTTCTGTTTCAACAAAGGGGATGATGGTGCCTGATTGTAGATCGTTCTCTCCATGGACGACGATCTCCTGTTGGTCCCATTCAAACTTGACGAGTTGGTGTAAGCTGGACGGAACTGCTCTTGCGGCATGGATCCATGGTCGCCCTATCAGGAGGTTATATGACACCACCATGTCCAGCACCTGGAATTCCATGGTGAACTCCACTGGCCCAATCGTCAAGATTAACACTATGTCCCCAACCGATGCCTTGCCTCCCCCATCGAACCCTCGAACACATATGCTGTTCTTGCGTATCCTGCCGATGTCTACTTTCAATTTGTCCAGTGTAGAGAGAGGACAAATGTTAGCACTGGACCCATTATCGACGAGGACTTTGGTAACCACCGCCTCCTCACACTTCACCGTAAGATATAAAGCCTTGTTGTGCTCGGTGCCTTCCTCGGGCAACTCATCATCGGTGAAGGTGATCCGATTTGCTTCGAAGATCCTATTGGTGATCTTCTCCAAATGGTTCACTGAGATTTTATCCGGTACATGTGCCTCATTCAGGACTTTCATCAATGCTTGCCGATGTTCTTCAGAATGTATCAGCAAGGATAGCAATGATATTTGCGCCGGAGTCTTCTTCAACTGCTCTACGACAGAATAGTCATGCAGCTTCATCTTTTTCAAGAATTCTTCCGCCTCTTCATCGGTTATCGGCTTTTTCAATGTTGCCGGAGTGATCTTCCTCAATTCCGCAGGGGCAAAACATCTCCCCGAGCGGGTCAACCCTTGGGCTTCACAAACTTCCTCTTTCACTTCCTTTCCTTTGTAGGTCGTTGTAATCCGAGCATAATTCCATGGAACGGCCCGGCTATCAGTTATTGGCAACTGTGTTGCTGGCTGGATGATGAAAGGATCCATTCGAACGCCTGCTACTGTCAAGATGGGCTTGATTGCTGCCCCCGGTACAACTATCTTGGCTTCCCCCGGCTTCACCGGTACTTCGTTCACACTTCCCTTTCCTGCTTCCGACCCTCCTGGTATGTCCTTCTTGCAATTGGGTGACTCATCAAGGCTTGGCCCTTTTCTCGTTCCTACCCCGCTAGACTTAATCATCATTACGGTCTGAGAGGCTTTCTCCTTTCCTTCCTCCGCCCGTACCAACTCGATCATATTGGTCTCATGATGAGCTGGAAGTGGATTTTGGTTGATGTTGGGCTCTGTTGGAGTCTGGACCTCAATCCTGCGAGTGTCGATGAGCTCCTGGATGGCTGTTTTCAACCTCCAACACTTTTTCGTATCGTGTCCCGGACATCCCGAGCAGTATGCACAATTTACTGAGTGGTCCAGATTCTTTGGAAGAGGGTTTGGAAGCTTAGCTTCAACCGGATTTAGCAACCCTACTTGCTTTAACCGGTGGAACAGACTAGTGTAAGATTCTCCCAAGGGAGTGAAATTCTTCGGCCTTGGCGCCCTGTCGCCCCTGAATGCCTGGTTTGGACGAAAATTCGCGCCCGAGGGGTTTCTGTAAGCTCTTGGGGGTGGATGATTGTTCTGCGGGTTTGGTGCACGCCACGGTGCATGGACGGGAGGTGCAGAATAGGACTGTGCGTGGTGGACAGTAAAATGGGGATCCGGTGCGGGATAGTAATGTTGCGGGTGGTTATATGGGTTGTGGGAGTAATTTTGGTGGTGAGGTTGGGGTGGGCTATATTGGGGTGCGGGGCCTCTATTTCCGAACCATGCCCCGGACTCGACGGCCGCAACTTCCTCTCTCCTCTTTTTCCCCAGTACTCCTCCAGTACCACTTTGGATAGCCTGAGTGGTGGCTTTCAGTGCCGAGTAACTCATGATCTTGTTGGCCTTCAAACCTTCCTCGATCATACCCCCCATTTTTATCACCTCAGTGAATGATTTGCCTACGGACGTTACCAGATGTCCGAAGTAGGTGGGCTCTAATGTCTGCAAGAAGTAATCCACCATCTCGCTTTCTCTCATCGGCGGATCTACCCTGGCTGCCTGTTCCCTCCAACGGAAACCAAATTCCCTGAAGCTTTCAGCGGGCTTCTTCTCCAATTTTAGCAATGATAGGCGGTCGGGGATTATTTCAAGATTGTATTGGAACTGGCCGATAAAAGCTTGAGCCAAATCATCCCACGTAAACCATCTACTGGGATCATGTCTAGTGTACCACTCCGGCGCAGATCCTCCCAGACTCTGACCGAAGTAAGCTATCAGAAGCTCGTCCCGTCCTCCGGCCCCTCTCATTTTACTGCAAAACCCTCGCAGGTGGGCCACTGGGTCACCATGCCCCTCGTATAGGTCGAATTTGGGCATTTTAAACCTCGCTGGCAACTGGACGTCCGGAAATGGACACAGATCCTTATAGGCGACGCTGACCTGGTTGCCCAAACCGTGCATGTTCCTGAAGGACTGCTCCAGGCTTTTAACTTTTCTGACAACTTCCTCGTGTTCCGAACTTTGGAAGTGCTTTTTCGGTTCTGCCGGATTATCCCAGTGAGGTGTATGTGATTGTGGTTCAGGAGCCCTGAAAGTAGGCTCTGGAGGATAGTAAGAGTTGTCATGGATCTGAACATACGGCTCGCTGGCCGGCCTTTGCAGAGGAGCAGGTGGAGGTGCCACAAAAACAGGGGTGGCTGGAGGAGGATTTGGTTTGGTTGGTGGAATGTGGGTGGCATATGGGTTTTCCCCTGAAAGTACGGATAGATCGGGGCGCTTGTCGAAGGATCGATGGGCGGATGTTCCGGAGGTGAGGTGAGAGTAGGGCGGTTTGGTGAAGACCGTTCCCTGGCCCAGGCCAGGTGCATCTCTGTTATCTGTTGTTTTAACCGGTCTACCTCTTCTTTCATGATTTGTAGCTCTGATTTTTCTTCCTCGAGACTCTTGCCAGAACTAGACATGCTTACTGTAACCGGTCCTTTGGATCTAGTACGGTAGTGATGGCTGGCCAGTATATTCTGTCAAACCAACTGCTAAACTTTCTGGAAATGCAACAAACTTGTTAGTTCACCGAGTTTGACAGATATGTTATAGCACGTTGGATGCAATGCACCTAACCAAATAACCCTTTCTACATGTACTCTTAACATGCGTCATTCCAGCCCTTTTTCTTTTTCTTCTTTTCTTTTTTTTTTTTTTTTTTTTTTTTTTTTCGACTATCTTTGCAAGCCTTATTGTTATTTAACCTATGGATTCTTTTCCTTTCTTTTTAGTGGTGGTCGAATCTTATGTGGATTGCCTACGTATCACGACCCCGCGTGAATCAGACCGAGCGTAGTTCTGGTAACAAGATTGTGGCAAAATTCAGTAACTTTTATATCAAATAAAACCGTGTAGTTACAAAACACGTCTTACAACAATCAGCAAAAACAAAAGAAATGCTTGACTTGGGAAAGAAAAGATAAAATTGCCAACTAGCTTGACTCAACATTTCAAAATACATTTTCAATCAAAAATCTAATGCTCTAAAATTCCTGGGGGCCCGCGAGGCATCATTCGACCTTGCCGCGGGCCTTGGTGTGAGGTCCTTGTGCAGTCACCTCAACTCTTCCATGATCCGATGATCATAACCCATAATTGAAGCGAAGAGGTCGGCGCGGGGCATTCGTTCACAAGCTAGGCACTTCATGGTGACATAGTGCCCGATTTCTCCAATTCTGTCCTTGATCATGTCCCTTTCTCCGAGTAACCGCTCTATCTGCCGGCTTTTCGCCCCCAATCTTCGAGCATTGTTGGTGACTTGGTCTAGGAGCCTATCCACTTGTCCTTGTAGTCGGGCCATCAAATTGTGGCAACGGTCGAGGTCCGCTCTGGCATCTTGGGCTTGCTTGAAAACCCGCTCCCTGAGGACAACATTTGCTTCCCTCAGGCTAGTGATGATCTCAGTGTAATCTTCTTCCACCCGTTTTAGGTGAAGTGCATGTTGACGTGCCTCCTTTCTCCAGCTAGCACGGATCCTCGTTGTCTGGGATTTCGACTCGTCCAATTCCCTTTGGATATCGGTGACTTGGCTTCTCAAACCCTTTATCAATTTTTCGTCGGCCCGACTCCTCAACTGTCTGTCAGCATCTCTTTTCATTTGCTTGGATTTGAGCTCTCAAGAAGTCATTTTCTTGTGCCAACTTCTTTTGTCTCCTTCGTCGGTGGCGGCTTGCATGTTCTTCTCGAACTGAAGGTCCCGGACCTGTTGTTCTATCCTGCCAATCTTCGTCCTGTACCCCTCCTCCTTTGCTAACCAATCCCATTGTTCCCGTGAATCTTCTGTGAACTGTTGGACATGGGCTCTTTTAGAACATTTCCGACGAATCTGAAATCTTTTCCCGAACCACACATTGTACTTTGGGTCCACCTCTCCCTTAGCTAGTTCCCGGACCATGGTTTTAGGCTCAAGGAACCGACATTCGTGCCACGGCCTTCTAATCTTCTCTTCGGGGAATACGACTCCTGGGCTCAACTCAATGGCGTACTTCCTCAGGTCTTGATCGGTAGGAATAACCTGAAACCTTCCTAGTTGACGTAATACACGGTGAGGGACATATGGTTGGACATTGCGGATCCCCATCAGAAGGATATAACACTCCTCGGCTGCCATATATATTACTTCAGTATCGGGTAACCACCCGAACGCCCATTCAATCCGATCGGCTTCTATTGAGCTCAGTCGTGCAAGCCATGCCTCGACGCCTTCAGGGAATACAGCACCCATCATCCGTTCTTCGAAACCCCTGATACAGGTTTTTCCGGTCAACCCATGGTTCATGTATTGTGTTCGGTGATGGAGGTGTTCTTGCATCCATAATTGGAGTAACAGATTGCATCCTTGGAAGAAATTGCCCCCTTCTCGGCATACGGTCAAGGCTCGATAGATTTCGGACAAAACCAAAGGGACCACCGTGCTGGTAGCCTTTTTGATTGCAACATCGGCTATTCCTACCAGACTTATCTCTATTTTCTTATCTTCGCGCGGATAAATCACAATCCCCAAGAATGTCGTTATGAATGCTAGAATTCGTCTGGCCTCCCACTTGGTTCTATTCCCTGCGTGAGTTAGTCCAAGGTTTGACTCTTCAAAACCCCGAGGAGTGCCGTACCGTTGATATAAGAATTGGAGATCGCAACATCCTTTCAGCAGATCATCATTTTTCACCTTCCGACTAATGCTCAGCAAATCCAGAAACCCATGTGGAGATACCGGCCTTGGTGAGAGCAGGTATTGCCCTCTTAATTTCCCATTTAGTCCTGCATAGCCCGCAATTTCCTCTAATGTGGGCGTCAGTTCAAAGTCAACAAAACGGAACACATTGCGGGTCGGATCCCAGAAAGATACCAGTGCCTTGATGATGTCTTCCCTTGGCTCGATATTCAACAGATCAACCAAACCTCCCAAAATTCTCCCTACAACCTTTTTGCTACTGTCTTCCAAATCGTTCCACCATATACGGAGTTGCTGAGGGACCTCACTAAAGATTGAAAATGATTTATTCTGATTCGTGCTCATCCTGCACATTTATTAAGGTGATTTAAATAAGAAAAACCACTTTGTTTTGCTAAAAATAAAAATCAGTTTTCAATCACGGCCTTTCAACGTCTCGGGGACGAAGGCTTTTAAGGATGTGGGGTAAATTGATCGAAATCAAAATTGACCCAAAGGTGGCCGTTTATACGAAATTAGCCTTCCGGCGTCCCTTTTCGGGAACATTCGGCTATTTTTAAAAACAACGTCACCGACTTATTTAGTACAAAAGTTAGTTTTGATATTTCGGCCATTTTTCAAAAGGTGAAGTTGGACCTGATGGAGGTTGCCTACGTATCTCACATCCAATGAGAATCAAACCCACGTAGTTCGGTTTTGACGAAACAAACGACATTATTTATTTATTCATTTTACTAAAGGAAAACAAATAAGCTATTTCTATCTTAAGAACCAAACACATTTTCCCTTCTTCTTTTTTTTTTTTTTTTTTTTTTAATCTCTAAAAGCCGGTCAGCATGCAAGTCTATAACAGATAAATGCGCCAGACAAACAGGATGCAGCAGGATAGTCTGTTCATTTCAGGTCACCTGTCCTAGACGGACCCAACCCCTGTGTTGAGTCCCCTAAGCCAAATGCGACATGATGCAAATAAACGTTTCCTACTAGGGATCCGGAATGAAGCTTTGTTATTCTAGGTTTAAAAACCTGGGTTTATCTGTTCTAGACTTGGCTTACCCGAGCGGACAACTCGAGCCGAGGAGGAGGCAGCAACCCGGGAATACAGAAGCTTCACCGGTTTTGCAACTTATCCAAACCTCGTTCTAAAATGGGAATTAGACACTATACAGAAAAGAAGTCACACGAAGTGCACCCTTCTTCATGATTTAGAAGACTCGGAGAGGAGATTGGTTCCGGCACAATTTATATGTACAGTTCACAAAATATCAAAGCAGGTAAAAACAACATTTAGCACATTGATGCCAACATGTAAAAGAGTCAGATAATAAATATGCCAAATACAACAATTATTCCGAGCTCGAATTCTAGAAAAAATCCCCAGCAGAGTCGCCAGAGCTGTCACACCTCTTTTTTACCGCACCCGCGAGGGTGCAAAGAGTTTTTTCCAATTAAAGGACAATCGAGATGGGATTTATTTAATTATTTCAGAGTCGCCACTTGGGAGATTTATGGTGTCCCAAGTCACCGGTTAAATCCCGAATCGAGGAAAAGAATGACTCTATTTAACGGTCCGCGAACCAGAAATCCGGATAAGGAATTCTATTAACCCGGGAGAAGGTATTAGGCATTCCCGAATTCCGTGGTTCTAGCACGGTCGCTCAACTGTCGTGTTTGGCTTATCTATCTGCTTTTTACAGTTATGTACTTAGTGCAAATTAATATCCCTTACCGCTTTTATTATTGATTATGATTTACGAAAAAGAAAGTTGCTTAAAAATATGCTTCCGAATTACGTCACATGAAATGCACCCGGATCCTCGACATATTCTTATTCAACATTTCGGGGTTTGGATTTGGGTCGCATGAAATGCACACCCGTATTTAAGAAGGTAGAACTAAAATATGCGCCCGGAGCGATTACTTATTTACATTGTTGAGAAGGACGTGATATTCGCTAAGAAACGACACATCTCAAAATCTAAGTATTTTATATGTACATTTATGAAGGCCTTGCGATTAGTGTAACTATTGGGCGAGGCGCACCTTTAATTCAAATCTAAAGCGAACTACATCCCACTGTATTTTACTTAGGAGTTGATTCCAAATTATTTAAAACTTGCTACGAACCACATCACATGAAATGCGCCTGTGGTTCCTGACACGCTTTATTTGCTCTTGCCCGAAATTGGGGTCGGGTCACATGAAATGCACCCCGACTCCTTTAATCTAATTACGTCATTCAGTTGAGTAATAACTCCCTAGCTAATCTTGCTTTTAACATGAGATCTAACGTTAACAGATTTGGAGATTACACACATGAGTAGAGAAGATTGAACAGAGATATAACAGACTAATTCAGGTTTACGTGCATATCTAATGATAGTGTATCTTTGGTCTAGCTACATTCTTCCATAACCAAAACTAGCAATACAAACTTAATTAAAGAATAACAGAACGTAATCAAATATAAGAACTTTGGACGACTACATGATTCAACAGACTTCAAACATAAGCTTCAGGCTTCATTCTTTTCGAACCAAGGAATTACAACAACAGAGATGTGTACCTGGAACGCGGAAGAACAAAGATGAGTGAGCAGTGGCAATGCGGCAACAGTAACAGGAGCAACAACAATAGACCAGTAGCAACCACAGTAAACCAACAGCAACACAATAGACTCAGCAGCAACACAGTAAACACAACAACAAATACACTGGACCAGCAGCAACCCAATAGACCCAACGACAACACAATAGACACAACTGCAATAACACTGGACCAGCAGCAACACAAGAACCCAAGCAGCAACACTCAGCACAGCAGCAACAATCAAACAACAGTGATAGCTAAACCACCACAACAGTAGCAAAAACAAACCACACAGACCAGCAGCAACACTCACGACCAAACACTCAGTCACTGAACCAGCTAAAACAGTAGCACAATACCACCACCACTGAACAGCAACAGTAACAGACTCTTCAATGTAACAGTGACCAACGTGTGTGTGTGTATTTTTTGAATCCTCTGCCGTGTTTTTCTCTTTTTTCTTTTTGTTTCAGAATGCTCTCCAAAATCTTTCTGATCCCCCTTTACTGTTTCAACTTAATGCTCTATTTATAGCCAAAAACCCCCAACCCCTCCTGAAGGTCTGCCCAATTAATTAACCCTTGCCCACACTCCTCTCTGCCAAACCATGCTCTGTCAGTCTTATTCCCTCTGTTTCAGCCACTAAGTTGTGCTTAAGCATGGGCTTTAGTTAATTAAATGTGAAGTACAAAGACCTGGTGGAGTGTCCTGCTGTGATAGCAGGCTCCACTAGGCTGTCTTATGGGTGAGAGATTAAACAAATGGACTTAATCCAAACCTAATACTACATTCCAGAATCCAACAGACAACAACCCTAATGGTGACTTGCACACGGGCAAACAAGGAGGTGATCAATCCATTTCAACCATGCTAACATTATCTAGTATAGTAAAATCTACAAAATTAGAAGACGACATTCAATCAATTATAACACACAACAAGGATAACAAATTTAGCCGATAAAATAGTGAATTTAAAAATCTTGGCAACAATTGAAACTAAGTATTCGACGACGCTAATCGAAGCGAATATGCATTTGAACACATACACAATCAAACAAATGACACAGACGGATAATTGACCAAAAAAAAGGTCTCAAAGAGATGAAAGAGCAAAAGCAGAAAAATAAAAAGAGAAGATAAAGGATATAATTTATATCATTGATCACACTATCATATGAATAAGGAAAGGAAGAATACCATGTAAGGAGAAAATTGCATTCAAATGAACTTCGGACCCACCTTGGATTCAATTTGGCTCGGACCTTTGTTCTTTGAGGCCAATGGACCTTAATTGAGATGTTTTCAATGGTGAAAACATCCCAATTAAGGTCTATTAGACCTCAATTAGGCAAGAAATGAATTTAGGGTTCATAGCCTCGGATTTGGGGCTTTTATGATTCTAGCAAGATTCGAGCTAAACCAAAGCCGGCGGGGGTATGAGGGAGGCCATGGGAGGGTTTGGGGTGAGTTTGGGGTGATTTGGCGTTGGCTCGAGTTTGACTCGAATCTTCAAATGAAGATTCGAGGAGCTGGGGACTGATTCGAAGAAAACCATCACCGGATTTGGATTGGGGGTGGTTGGATGGTCATACGGTGTTAGTTTGGAATCGATTGGACACCGGCCGCCGGCGGAGGAGATTTCCGGCCGGCGGTCGAAGGCGGAGAATGGCGGAGGTCAAGAGACCTAGTCTCTGAAGATGGGAGACGGTTGAGGGGGGGTCTGAAAGGGGGGCTGGGGTATGGTATTAAGCTTATATACTAGGTGGGAGATTCGATCCTGGCCGTAGGATCATGTGTGATTAAGGGCCAGGATCTTTTGGGTTAACCAAAACGGCATCGTTTGGATTGAGAGGAGACTGGGTCGATCCGGGTTAACTGGGTCGGGCAAGCTTGGGTTACGATGGTGTGATCTCGACCGTTGGACTAAGAATGGGCCAACGGACGAGATCTAACACTTGAAATGGCATATGCTGGACCATTCGATCCTACAGAATCAATGGTCCAGATCGAGTGTGACTAAAGCTCACCGACGGCATCTTTTGGGCTTGGATTTCTTGCAACTTTAGCCCCTTTGCTTCATTTCCTCATTAGCCACTATATTGTATTACGTATATATATATATATATATATATATATATATATATATATATATATATATATATATATATATATATATATATATATATATATATATATATATATATATATATACTTTGTAACACAATTAATTTTTACTAACAATTAACCTACCTAATTAAATACCAAATCACACAATCGTACATTAAATGACACAAAGGCAATAAATATGTATTTTTGTAACTTTTCTCTCTTTAAAAATAAAACACGGTTCAGTTAATTCCTAAACGCACAATTGAACTCCGAAATGCGCGCACGCGACATATATTTTTGTATTTTCTATTAATTTTAAACAAATAAACACGCACAGATAAAAATAAAAAATAAATAAACCAAAATCCACAAAAATCACACACAACACATTTGTATTTTGGGAGTAATTCTTATGTAGGGCAAAAATCACGTGCTCACATATAGTACAAAGCTGCGAATAGAGGAAGACACTATCACTCAGTCACGGAGAGATGAAAGAACAAGTTCGAGGCGACCAGAAACAGAAAAAGGTCTGGTAAGAAACCTTACACGGGACCAGCAAGATGGGATTCACGTTCTAAATAGAAAATCTGAGGTATGGTCCTAGATCAAGAGACAAAGGTGCGGGTTCATCATCCAAGTTTGGAAAAGAGTGAGATACGTGGGATAACAATGTTAATACAAAGGCAATGATTGGAGATTATAGTTTCAATGTTAGAACTTCTGAGTTTTTAGCTGTTTTAAGAAGTATGGGAGATAAGGTGCGGTGGCCAAAAGAAATGAAATCAAACCCTAGCAGAAGAAATCCAGATTTTTGGTGCGAGTTTCATAGCGACCACGGTCATAAAATAGCAGATTGCATATTGCTACGAGGTGAAATAGAGAATTTGTTAAAATAAGGTTATTTAACCGATTTGTTTAGTGAGAAGGGTAAGCAAACGTATATGAAGAATAGACAAGAGCCACCAAAACCTCCATCACCAAAAAGAATGGTTAATATGACAAGAGGGGGAGACGAGGTCACCGGTAACTTATACGACTGCAAAAAAAAGATATCAAAAGTCACGGGTACCACAAAAAGCGAGTTCGCCAAGTTTTGGAAGAAGACAGTATAACGTTTGATATGGAATGATGATCCCTCATAACAATGCACTAGTAATATTCTTACTTGTACATGATACTAATGTTAAACGAGTTTTGATTGATCCAGGTAGCTCCATAAATATCATTCTTTGAAGAGTGGTAAACGAGATACAAACTGATGACAAAATGGTGCCTAAAGCACGTACCTTATCTGGATTCGACAATCCAAGCATGGTTAAAAAAGGGTAAATAGTACTTACCATATTTGCAGAAGGAGTTGTCAAAGATACAAAATTTCAAGTGATAGATACGGACATGGCGTATAATATGATTCTCGGCAAACCTTGGATTCATGATATGGATGTCATTCCATCCACTTTACATCAAGTTATTAAGTTCCCTTCACAATGGGGGATTAGACAAATTTGCGGTGATCAACAGGCTACTAGAAGTATCAATTCAATGACGGATTCGAGCGTAATGAACTATGGTGCAGACAAAATTAGCAATTAGAGAATTCAATTGAGGATTTAGCAACACAAACCTCAACTGAAGATGGGCAAACATATGAGATTCAAGGCCTGATATCATTCAAGAGCCAGAAGAGAATGAAAACATCAAAATAATAATAGAAGAACTTGAACCAGTGGTGCTAGTTATACATTTGCCGGACAGAAAAGTATACATCGAAACCAACCTAAGCACAAAAATGAAAGGTGAGTTAATTGAATTCTTAAAAGCTAATGCATACTACTTTTCTTGGTCGCATTCAAATATGACAATTATACCACCAAAGGTGATGACCCCCGATCTAAATGAAGATCCATCATATCCACATGTCAAATAGAAGAAAAGGAAGCAGGGATTCTTCAAAAATCATGTAATTCAGGATGAGGTACAATTTTTTTAAAAAATTGGGTCTATACGAGAGGTAAAATATCCTAATTGGCTAGCTAATACTGTAGTCGTACAAAAAAAAAAGGAAATGGTGAGTTTGTGTAGATTATACTGACTTGAATAAAGCTTGTCCTAAAGACTCGTTTTCTTTACCGCATATAGATCAACTAATTGATGCTACTGTAGGACGTGAGTTGTTAAGTTTTTTAGATGCCTATTCAAGATATAATCAGATAAAAATGGATCCTTTAGATGAGGGAAAAACTTCCTTTATTACAAATAGGAGGACTTACTGTTATAAAGTCATGCCTTTCAGACTAAAGAATACTGGAGCCACGTACCAAAGATTGCTAACAAAAATATTTCAAGAACACATGGTAAAAACTATGGAAGTATACATTGATGATATGCTAGTCAAGTCAGCACATGCGGGGGATCATATCCAACATTTGTCAGATACTTTCAGATTCTACACAAATTTAATATGAAGTTAAATCCCAAAAATGTGCATTTGGCGTGTATTTAAGTACTTTTTTAGGTTTCCTTGTATTTAATCGAGGTATAGAAGTAAACCTTGTACATATCAAATCTATTGAAGAAATACCAGACATACTCACAAGCAATAATGAGGTGCAGAGGCTGACATGTAGGATAAGAGCTTTGGGAAGATTTATTTCTAAATCTTTGGAGAAAAGTTTTAAATTCTTTTCAGTGTTGAAAAAGAAAAACTAACCTGAGTGGACTGAAGAATTTCAACAAGTACTCAAAAATCTAAAAGCATACTTTTCAAACCTACCGTTGCTGTCTAAATCAAAGGATGGAGAAAGGCTACTCATCTATCTCACTGTTAGAAATGGCGGTAAGTGTAGTGTTAATACGTGAATACAAAGGTACACAATCTCCAATTTATTATCTTAGCAAATTTTTGTTGGATGCTGAAACTCGATATCCTCATTTAGAAAACTTATTTTAGCACAAATCATGGCATCTAGAAAGTTGAGGCCTTATTTCAGTGTCACCCTATCTTTGTAGTGACCACTTACTCCTTAAGGAATATATTACATAAGCAAGAACTGTCAGGTAGGTTAACCAAGTGGGCTATAGAACTTAGTGAATATGATATCGCATACCAACCTAGAACTGCGATAAAATCACAGTTTTTGGCAAATTTTGTGACGGACTTTAGCCTAGGAATAGTTCTTGAAGCAGAAAAGGAACTACAGGTATTCATCGGGTCTAATCCAGGTACCTGGACCCTATTCACTGATGGCTCATCAAATGATAAAGGCGTGGGTTTAGGCACTATTCTAATCCCACCTTCAGGAGAAACCTTAAGACGGGCAATAAAGTGCCATCCAATTACTAACAGTGAAGCAGAATATGAAGCTGTAATTGTAGGTCTGGAATTGGCACGAGAACTCAGAATCGAGCAAATCATAATCAAAAGTGACTTGCAGCTTGTTGTTAATATAGCTACAGAGGCGCGCATGCAGCAATATTTGAAAAAGGAACGAGAATTAATCAGACAATTCCAATTGTGGAAAATTGTTCAAATACCCAAGGAGCATATATGTTGGCTAATCTCGCATCTATTGTAGAAGTAACAAATGAAAAAAATGCTACCATAATACATTTGTTTCATTCAGCACTCGATCAGGATAAAAATGAGGTAAATTTCAATACTTTAACTTGGGATTGGAGAAACGAGTTCATTAATTTCTTGCAATACGTGATTTTACCCGAATATAAGAAAAAGGCTCAGTCACTTTGATGAAAAGCTGCCCGTTATTATCTGGTTTGTGGCAACCTGTATCGTAAGATGTTCGGAGGACCTTTAGCAAGATGTCTCAGACCTTCATGCAATGAGAGAAGTATGTGAGTGACACTGTAGAAATCATGTAGGAGGAAAATCTTTGGTAAAAACTCTAATTAGAGAGGACATTATTGGCCAAAAATGAAAGAAGATGCAGAACGTTTTGTGACCAAGTGTGACAAATACCAATGATATGGCAACAACATGCATCGCCCAACAGAGCTATTACATCTAGTTATTTCACAGTGGCCTTTTATAAAGTGGGGGATGGATATATTAGGTCCACTACCACAAGCTAAAGGAAAGGTACAATTTTTATTAGTATTAACAGATTATTTTAGCAAGTGGGCAGAAGCATGTGCCTTCAAACATGTGCGGGAAAAAGAAGTCAGTGACTTTATTTGGCGAAACATCATATGCCTGTTCGAAGTTCCAAAAGAAATCGTATGTGACAATGGCCCGTAATTCATAGGTGCGAAAATCGTAGAATTCTTTCAGAGTTGACAGATTAAAAGGATAACTTCAACATGTTACCATCATGTGGCTAATGGACAAGTCGAATCGACAAACAAAGTTATTATTAATAACTTGAAGAAAGATTAGAGGAGTCAAAAGATAAGTGTCCAGAAGTGATAACAGGAGTCTTATGGACTTATTGAACGACAACAAAAACAGGTACAAGAGAGACTCCATTCTCACTTGTGTATGGTGATGAATCCTTAATCCCAATTGAAATAGGTGAACCAAGTACACGATACAACCAAGGAGCTGAATAATCAAATGGGCTAGAGATGCGAATAAATCTTGATTTGCTTGAAGAAAATAGAGAAGTGACTCAAATAAGGATGGTAGCGTAGAAACAAATTATTGAGAGATATTACAATCAGAAAGCTCTACACTTCAAGATTGGGGACTTCTTCCTCAAAAAAGTTTTTCAATCGACAAAAGTGGCCAACGCAGGAAAGTTGAGTCCAAAATGGGAGGACCCTACAAGATTCGAGGCATTGCTGGAAAGGGAGCATATGAGTTAGAAACAATGGAAGGCAAAGTACTACCATCAAATTGGAATGTTGTTCATTTAAAGAAGTATTACTTCTAAGCAAAGGAAGAACCCCCGGTCAGGTATCATTCGTGAATGGTTTAGTTTTATTCTTTTTAAATGATACTAACCATTTTAGATGACAGATACAAAGCTAGCCCACACCAAATGATGATATTAGACCTAAAAGACACCCGCGATACAAAATTATCCTCCATCGGGGTTACAACCTTTCTAAGAGAAATAAAAAGGGTTAATTAGTCATTATCTAAAAATATATCTCCGAGTCCAATGTGTATTTTCCTTTTCAGGAAATAGACCAAATGGAAGGAATAATCAAGTGCTCGATATTTCATACTTCAAAACTATAACATTTGGGGGACTATAGATATGAAGGCAACGAAGACTGAAAGACAAAGACGACTAAAGAAGATAAAGTTAGAATTCAAGCCTAGATCAATCCAAAAATCAAAAAGTAAAGAACCAAAAAACAAGAAGTCAAGAGCCAAGAAAAAACAAGCCTTGATAAATAAACCTTTGTAATAAGCTTTGATAAAGTGTAAACTCGCGGACATAAATTATAAGATCTTGCGAGTACTTAGATTAAGGGTAATGATTAGTCATGTGTTGCGAAATATACCCTAGAATATTTTTAATCTATTATAAGAAATACAATTATGAAAGAGTTGTAAATGTCGTACAAAAATTAATTGAATACTTGTAAAGTGTTAATGTAATTTTAAAGATCAAGATATGAAACTTCCTCAAATTATTCATGAAACTTATTCAAAATATTTATTTTCCTACTTCTCTCATATACTTACACCAATATGAAGTTGAGACGTCTTCTTCATTAGTGTCGTTTATAAAAGGACCCTCTTTTATAAAATTCATGTCTATGCCAAAATCGCAAAATATTAAAGAATTTTTAAATGAAAGTCAAAGAGTTTAAACAAAAATTCAAATTAAACGAAAGATCATGTATTAAAATTGGTTAAAACCGAGTATATACTTAGTTAAAACCAAAATATTCAAAAAAAACCCAAAACGAACTAGGGGCAAAAAGTAACCGCCCATTCCAAAAAGTAAAAAAAAAATTCCTATCAAAAGCTCCAAAAACAAACTAAGTTCTAAAAGAAGAGTAGAATTTAATGCGACATTATCAGTAGTGGAAGAAAATTCAGCTGGAGTAGAAGAAGCTTGAATGCCAACTTCACCAGGAGAAAGTTCATCACCTTCGGGAACGCCGACCTCAGGTGAATGAAAGTCTTGACTTTGCTGAGTGTTTTCAATTGCTTTTTTAGCTTTAGCAATCTCAACATTGAGATCAAAACCTTCCTAGCTAGCATCCATCAAAGTCTTGAGGCGGGTATCCCAACTTATATCAAGTGTCGATTTATCTTTAAGAGCTTCGTAATCTTTCTCCCACTTGTCAATTTCAGTCTTCAACTCTTCTTTCTCAGTCAAAGAAGCATCATACGAAATCTTTAAAGGGGTGAGGGAACTCTCCAAGAACTGGATCTTATCAGAAGAAACACAGAGATCTTCTTGAACCTATGTAAGTGTTTTAACTAGCTCCCCGACATAAGTCTCCTTCTGATTGAGAAGTTCTTTCAAACCCCTTATCTCCTCGGTAGCTTTAGAAAGTTGCTCTACAAATGAAGACTCAGGGATGCCTTTGTCTTTGCCAACTTGACTTGAAGAGGTTTTTTCAACTGCCAATTCCGCCGTCATCCTTGCTTGCTGTTCTAAAGCACACTTCTCTTCGTCTAAAACTTCTTTCTCCAATTGAAGACCCGCATATTATTCCTTCCAGTTATCCGCTTTAGTGTGATAATCATTTACTAGCTGCTCATTGTGAATAATTCTCTTCATAAGCTCCGTGCATGTCAAGTTGATATACAAAAGAAAAGAAAGAAGTGGTTGTCACACAAAATTAAATAACTACGAGGAAAAGGAAAGGGAAAAGCTAAAACTTGAACCTTCAAAGATGAATGGACAATATCATTCATCTACGTCAAAGATCCGTGGCTTTCTAACTTTGACTTCTCAACAGGGCCAATTAGAGGTTTTAACCATACGTTGGCTTGCAAGATATTTTCAGCAAATTACCATCTTCAAGGACTTCTATGGTAACCTTTTTCATCACCCTATTGGTACTAGAAGTACCAACTTCAACATGAGGGGTAGCAGTAACAGGTATAATTGAGAAAGTGAAACCAGCCACGGGGGGAGCAGTAGTAGCAACAACATAAATGGTAGATTGGAAACGGACGGGGACTGACACTAGAAGAGAAACAATGGGCAATTTTTCAGAAACGGGACCAAAATCGTCACTATCAAAACCATGGGAAAATAGCTGATCAGTAGATTCATGAGGAAGAGCATTTATCTCTTCATTAGAACTCACTAAAGTAGCATCTTCAGGCTCATTGATAGGAATTGAACTTAGATGAGGGGTGGCTTCATCATCTGAAATAACATGCCTTCTAGCTCGTGGCCCACGCAGTAAGAAACCCTCTTCTCGTTCCTCTTCACCTTCAAAGCTACGGAATCCATCTATTTTTCTCTTTGATGAAGAGCTTAGAATCCTTTCTTGAGCAAGACTCACCGTAAGTGTTGCAGATTTAATAGAAAGGGGACTAACACCACAAATGGCAAATCCTGACAAAAGTAAAAGAGTCTCGGTGAAAAACCATTAACTAAGAAAAAGAGAAAAAGAAGAAGACTAAATAGGAAAAAATATTGTGTGTTATAAATTTTAACCCAAATATGTGAGAAAGATACTTTCATGATCTTCTCTCCATACGGCCAACAGACAACAACTTTCCTACCCAAGCACGAAAGTTGGGGATTTCCTAAAAAACTTTCACAATTGCTGAAAAAAATAGGGATGAGAATACATGAGAATCAATTTTTAAGAAAGAAAAAGGTTAGATATAAATACTTACATGCAAAATTTTACTTTTCTAGAAAAGGCATATTTTTTTCACCTGCCAAACCACTAGTGGGAGCAACAATGAAGCGATCATACTAACCTTGATCTCTGTCATTTTCAGGGCTAACCAATTACTCTTTTACTTCTAGCCCGAGGGAAGAAACTCCTTCACGAAATATCTTAGAAGAATAAAGATGGAGTAGGTGACGAAAAGTTAAAGGCATAGAAGCCAAGTTTGATAAATAACAGAGGCATGCAACAACTCTCCAAATAATAGGGCCGATTTTTTCTAGATGCACATTGAAGTAACGATAAAACTCAATGATCACTGGGTCAATATAAGGTTTAAAACCTAAGGTAAAAGGATATGTATAAACGAAGGAATAGCTAGTTTGGTATGGAGTTATTCTTTGGTTAGAAGCAAGGACTAAAATTGAGAAGTCAGGGTACATTCTGTTCGAACCAGAGCGAGAAGACCAGTAGTAATCAGAGTTGGGTAACGATCAACACGATTGAGAGAAGCAACCATGGAAGAGAATGGACTCTTCATGGATCCACTATCAGTCACAAATGATAGCTCTTGAGGAATACTTTCATCAATAGTGGGTTCACGTAGAGCTTCAGTTGAATGTTATCTTTGGAAGAAGATCTTAGAGTTGCAGAAGCCCTAGGTCTACAAGAAGATGGATTGGGAGCACTACTTTGAGTAGGGGAACCACGTTTAGAAATAGAACCGAGGCTATGCAATCTTTCATCCCTTCTACTTCTAGTAGGTGCATTGGAGGAAACAAACTCATCAACGATGATAACTTTGCGAGGATTTGGGGAAGCCATGATTAACTGGAGAATCACGAGAAAAAGATGCAGAAAAAAGTAAGACAAGAAGACGTAGAAGGAAAGTCTTTAGAAAATCAGAAAAAAATGGGTAAGAATTTATAGGAAGGCAAGACTATTGAGGTTATTATGAAGTATCATAACGGAACCGTCACTTCGCGACTGATGCGGTCGCAGGAAAAACCTAAAAGACACTGAAAAATTGAATAACCAGTTGTTAAAAGCCATGTGGCATGATTATTAAATAAAAGTGATAAATGTCACATCGGTTCAGAAAAGGATATGATTATATTTGAAAATGGTGACAGAGAATTCCCGCCATAAAAACCTTCCACTTCCCCGAATATTCAGTAGAGAATATTCAAGAAAGTGAGGGGACTATATGTATTGGTAGTGAAAAAGGGCTACACGTGGAACGTTAGACTGCTGACATGAAACGTAAGAAAAATAATATAGCAACATGTGACAGTTATATTTGATAGAGTAAGAAAAGGCACAGGAAGAAAACCCACGAGACAGTACCGGGCAAAACAACTAGAAAATAATAAATAAGTAATAGAAAGAAGAAAGATAAATGGACCAGAAAGAAATAAGGAAGGGGAATCATAACAGATGGAAGTCATTTATAACAATAAATGCAACGGTTATGAGAATCAAAAATAGAGGGCAATCAATACCATTAATGCCCATAATTAGCACAAATTATGCGGGGAAATGGTTACTATTGTACTCCTATATAAAAGCACATAATTTTATTTGTAAGAACACATCTGAGATACTATTTAAACATACAATTTACTTTTCTGCTTTTTTTGAAATTCTCTGCTTTGATCATGCAATCAGTTACTTCCTTAATTATTTTAATTTTATATTGATGAGAAAGTAAAGCAAAACTTGGTTATCAAAAGCCCGTTTTCTTCTAAAATTAATCTTTAACTGAAAGATATATTTTTGGCTAAACAGCAGTAGTACCCCATAAGAAGTTCCTTTGTAATATTTTGGTTTCTTTCAGTGTTTTATTAGGTAGAAGGCATATTTGCATGAGGATATTTGGAAATGGTGTTGAGGGGTAGAGGATACTAAGGTACTTCTACCAGCCATGCTTAACCACTTAGCATACCAATTATTTAGCTTTGCTCTCATTTTATCAATCAAGAATTGATAATCCTTGTGCTTTGGATTATTATTGGGTATTGGGAATCCTAGGTATATCCCAAAATTATTACTAATTTTTATGTCAAAGAAACTAGTCAAAAGATTTTTGGTTGAAGCTACAATTTTCGGAGACAATTAGCTTCGATTTTTCTCTATTGATATTCAACCCACAGTAGTTACAAAACTATCCACACTCCACCAAATTGTGTGAATTATTTTTTCACTTGACTGCCTCATCACGATTAAATTATGTGCAAAGAATATATGAGATATGGGAGGGCTTCTAGGGTTTACTTTAATAGGATCCCAATTCCTGATGTCTGCTTGATTTTTAATATTTTTGGAGAGCATATCAATGCATAAGATGAATAGGTATGGGGACATGGGGTCGCTTTGTCTTATGCTCCTTGTAGGAATGAATTCTTTTATTTTGTTTCTGTTCACTAGAATGGATATAGTACTAGTGATGCAACTAATAATTAGAGAAGAAATATTTGGAGGAAATTTAAAAAAAATTAAAGTTTTGTAAATATAACACCATTCTAATTTATCGAAAGCCTTCTCCAAATCAATCTTAAGGATTAAGTTAGACCCACCCATTGATGAATTGATCCTCTTCATGACTTCTTGGATAACGATTAGCATTATCACTAGCCAACTATTTTTTAAAAAGCTAGATTGTTGTTGGTTGATAAGTTGGTGTAGGAAGGGCTTGATTCGATTGGCAATGATTTTTGTTATAACTTTATAGATGGTGTTATATAGGCTTATAGGCCGAAAGTTCTTGAGATTGTTTGTATTATTGAATTTGGGAATTAAGAGGAGGTAAGTGTTATTGATGTCCGGTGGCATTATTTTTGTTTGAAATTTTTCTTGGCACAAATTTATGACCTTGCATATAATGTGCCAACATTTTTGGAAGAAAAAGGAGTGCAACCTATCCGGGCCTGGAGCTTTGTATAGTTTAAAGGAAGCTTAGTATGGTTTAAAGTAGAAGACTTCCCTTATTTTATGATTTCTTAAGGGATCATCAAGGCTTGAGAGGTCAATATTATGAAAGCTTTCCTTGTCACTTTTGATAATCGACCAATCAGTTTTTACATGGGAGGTTGTAAAAATGTTTAAGAATAATTTCTTGTATGGTTCATTAGAGAAAGTTGGTCATCTATCCAATTCCCATTATCATTTTTAAGAAAAAAATGTTGTTTTTCCTTCATCTGTTGGTTGTCTTACTATGATATGTTTTTGTATTTTCATCGCCATTATTTAGCCAAATTACCATAGATCTTGATTTCCAATAGTCTTCCTCCTATTTCAATATGGTATTATATTCGTCAATAAGCGTTTGTTCAAGATCCCTAAGGTAGTTACTAGTGGCATAACTAGCAAAACAAAAGATTAAATAGGTGTACTGCAAATATCTTTTAAATAGGATGCTACGAAACTATGTTATAATATAGGTAAGGACTAAGAAAATGCATTAACAGGAGCACATCGCTAGAATGATGCTTGTATACTTATAAACTAAAATTAGTTACATAGACTACTATGATGACCCGGTCCGTAGTCACGGGAATTACCACCCCGTTACCCCTTTATTCATATGTTTCATGTTTCTATATCGATGTTAGAGTCTATCGGGTGAATTAGGAGTGATTCTGGTTGAAAATGAGGCATATGTAAAATGAGGCATTGAAAATGAAAAATATAAGAAGAGACGTCGGGCTTGCGGACGCCAGTAAGCTACCTCAATCTCGTAGTGATGAAATCTTGCTATCAATCTACTGCTGCTGCTGCTCAAAAGCCGCACCTGTATCTGTGCAAAAAGAGCGCAGAGTGTAGCATCAGCACAACCGGCCCCATGTGCTGGTAAGTGCCCGGCGTATCCCGGCGAAGTAGTGACAAGGCTAGGACCAGACACTCACATAAACCTGTGCAGTTCTATATACATATATATCACAAAACAACAGAAATACCGAATTAAACAAGTAAGGGAGGAAACATGTTGCGGGAAGCACAATTAAACATGTATAATTCATCAGTGAAAATAGGAACAAAGTGCAACAATAATTGTCACCAATTAAGAAATCAATAGTTGCACGACATCACCCTTCGTGCTTTTACTCTTATTCTCACCCAAACAATCATATAAAAATGCACGACATCACCCATCGTGCTTTTCCTTACATACTCTCATATCATGGCACGAAATGACCCTTCGTGCAAATATAATCAACAATGACATGGAATGTTCTGTCGTGCATAAATAGTCAAAACATGGCACGGAATGACCCTTCGTGCAATTATAATCAGAAATAGCACGGAATGAACCTTCATGCAATTTCACTCGTACACACCCAAGCAACAGTCATAACCAAACGGGTAAGAGGAATAAATTAATAATAAGTACTTCCCGGCAAGGGAGTAACAATAATAATAATAAGGTCCCGGCAAGATAACAATAACAATAGCTTTCAATACTCCCAACTTTACTTCAATAATATTTATCATTCGAGCCAACGCTCTAAAATATAAATATTTCACAATTTATTCTCAAACTCTTCACATTTGTAGCAAATCATAATTGAGCTTAGGAGAGTTCCAATATAGTTCAACACGTGTACAAACAACGACTCACAATCATGCTAGACTCCAGTGTATAGACCCTCATCACCGCGCCTATACATCGCACTCAATCATTTAGCAAATAGCAATTTACTATACTCTATCATAGCTAGGCGCGGCCACTTGCTAGACCAACACAAAGCTACAAAAAGAATAGACTCAAGTTTTTATTTCCTAATAAGGAATCAATTTTCTCTAATTTTTACTATTTTATTAATTGTGTGTGTAATTTTAATAAACTTTGTATAGGGTTACAAGACACGCCTAGAAACTAGTTAATTTAGAAGCAGAGCCATCTGGCAAAAATTACATTAAGTGACAAACATCTAAGATATAATTATCTTGTACCATGAAGAATAGAAAGAAAGAAAAAAAAGCATAAGGAAATTCGAAATCATCTAATGAAAAGTATATTTTCAACAAATTTTTGTAATACAATTAAACATAAAAGTACTTTGTAATACATGAATCATAAGTTAAAAAGATAATTCAATATAAATAATCAATTTGGATCACTCTTCTCCGTAGGATCCATAACATGAAATCTACAACTTAGTGTTTCCCATGACTTTCTTGATGTTTTTTATGTTCAAGGTGACGAAGTTCTTCAGGGAGCGCGATCAAATAAGAGAAGGCCATACCACCAAAACAAACATGATAAACCGGTTCAACTGAACTCGTTATAATATATCTAGAATGATAATTGTCTAAGCCTTTGGCTATAAATCTTCTCACATACGAGATCATTATGACTTTGTAATCTTCAAACGGGAATAGAAGCAAAAAAAAAGACGAGGGTCCTGTAATGAATCACAAAAGGGAGACAAAGTTGAAGTTTTAAGAATAGAGTTGGAAAGATTTTAAAATTGAAAAAAACATAAGAAGTTGGGTTGTTATATACTGTGACTTTTAACTAACAACGTGTGCCAATGTGATCCTTAACTTTAGGATAATATGAGGTTCTTTTGCTTGAGTTCAGTTATCCATTTTTCTTTTTTTCTTTTTCCTTTTTTTGGGGGGGGGGGGGGGAGGGGGTGATACTTTTTATAGAATTGAGAAAGTTATAAGATTGATTTCGTAGTTGGAAACTTTATTAAGTTGTGAAATATGCGATCCAAATTCCAAATTAAAGGAACCCTAATTGTTCAAAATGGATAAATTTTAGGATTATGAATGATGTTTACGAGGCCTTATAATTCAGATATATCAAGATAATAAACATTAGGTGTGAGCAAGTATTTATATAGTAAATATGTCTTGCAAAAATATTGTCATTTAACGTAAATTGCGAATAAATGATAATTCAATCTCGAATCAGTTGTGATTGGCGCCAATTTCCAACACTAAATAATAGCCATTTTAACATAAATTATTCTCTAAAGTTAATTATTTTTCTTCTAAATCCCGCACTTAATGTTACAAGCATTTTGGTAAATATGAAATATGAAATGAAGTGGGTAGTAGAGAAAGTGAACAGTAATAGTGGTATTACAAAATTACCATTACCCCTCAGTTTCGAGTAAGTTGATGTCAATTATATAAATTTTTACTAATCATATCTTTTCATTAAAGCCCGTTAAGCATGTGTCAATATGACGACTCATCCTAAATTGATAAATTTTATGTTGGTTTCAATCTATCATAATTTTCTTTCTTTATTTCGATTTGAGACCGATAATATAAGCAAGCTCACAAGTTAATAATAGTAAGCAATGATTATGATGCTTTTGCTCTCATGATTTGGTTAACCATCGTGTAATTCGTATGAATGCAGAAACTCTATTTTGGTAACAAGTGCATATGAGCTTAGTTTTTGAATTTACAATAATAGAATGCTCCAAAATGTTAAAGGCAAATACCTATTTATTTATTACAAAATTCATCTTTCCTAATCAAGACTAGGAAAGATTTTGAAGTTTATGTCTTGGCTTTTTTACGTACTCAAGTATATGAATCTCATATTTTTCCATATTAGTTTAGATGATATTACTTTAGTTGCAAGTTCAGATCCTATCTTCTTCTTAGAAATTAAACGCCATAAGAACAACTAATTCACAAGTGCAGTTTAAGGTTGACATGACAACAACAACAAACAACAACTACCCAGTATGTTCCCACAAAGTGGGGTCTGGGGGGGGGGTAATACGTACACAGGCCTTACCCCTACCCGAAAGGGTAGAGGGCTGTTTCCGGCCGACCCTCGGCTCAGAAAAAGAGAGAGAAAATCAACAAAATCAACAAACAAAACAAAACAATGTTAGTAAATCCGGGATAAATCAAATAAATAATTATCTAAATATAAAACCAAAAGTAGAATGACATGCAATAATACCAATCGGTTACTACTATAAGAGGCACAATACAATACATTAATTAACTATAGAGATCGCTACCAAACCCCAGTCAGCCCCTAACAGAAGTACTACGAATTCTAGAAGGCCCTACCCTACAACCCTAATACTAGACCTCCAAACTTTCCTATCAAGGGTCATGTCCTCGGAAATTCCCATTCTAGCCATATCCTGCCTAATCACCTCACCCCAATACCTCTTAGGCCTCCCTCTGCCTCGACTCGCGCCAACCACCGCCAGTCGCTCACAACTCCTCACCGGTGCATCAGGGCTTCTCCTCCGCACATGCCCAAACCACCTGAGTCTCGCTTCTCGCATCTTCTCATCCACTGGGGCCACCCCCACCTTCTCCCGAATAACTTCATTCTTAATATTATCTAATCTGGTGAGCCCGCACATCCACCTGAGCATCCTCATCTCCGCAACTCTCATTCTCCGGACATGAGAGTTCTTCACAGGCCAGCACTCCACCCCATACAACATGGCAGGTCTAACCACCGCTCTATAAAACTTCCCTTTGAGTTTCTGTGGAACTTTCTTGTCACACAAGACTCCTGATGCGAGCCTCCACTTCAACCACCCCGCTCCTATACGGTGAGTGACATCCCCGTCAATCTCTCCGTCCCCTTGACCTGAGAAGTACTCCCAGAAAATTCCTCTTGGCTATGACCTGAGATCCCAGCTTCACGTCCCAGCCTTCTTCGCTCGACTCGGCGCTAAACTTGCACTCTAGATATTCTGTCTTGGACCTGCTTAGTTTAAAACCCTTAGACTCGAGGGTCTGTCTCCAGACCTCCAACCTCGCATTAACACCAGCCCTCGTCTCGTCTATCAAGACTATGTCATCAGCAAAGAGCATACACCATGGCACATCCCCTTGAATATGGCGAGTTAGAGCATCCATTACCAAGGCAAATAAGAGAGGGCTTAGCGCAGATCCTTGATGTAGCCCCATAACCACCGGAAAATGGTCCGAGTCGCCGCCCGCCGTCCTAACCCTAGTCTTGGCTCCATCATACATGTCTTTGATCACTCTGATGTAGGCTTCTGGCACGCTCTTCGCCTCCAAGCATCTCCACAGAACCTCTCTAGGGACCTTATCGTACGCCTTCTCCAAGTCGATAAACACCATATGCGGGTCCTTCCTCTTATCCCTGAACAGTTCCACCACCCTCCTCACAAGGTGGATAGCTTCTGTAGTAGATCGACCCGGCATGAAACCAAACTGGTTCACAGATATAGATGACATCTCCCTCACCCTCGCCTCGATCACCCTCTCCCAGACCTTCATGGTGTGACTTATTAATTTGATACCCCTATAGTTGTTGCAACACTGGATATCCCCTTTGTTTTTGTACAAGGGAACCACTGTACTCCATCTCCACTCCTCCGGCATCCTCTTGGTCCTAAAGATCACGTTGAACAACCTGGACAACCACTCCACTCCTGACCTACCCATGCATTTCCAAAACTCCACCGGAATTTCGTCTGGCCCAGTCGCTCGACCCCTACTCATCCTATGCAACGCCCTCAAGACCTCCTCCTCCTTAATGCGCCTGCAGTGCCCGAGGTCTCTAGGACACTCTGAATGCCCCAGCTCCCCTAGCTCTAAGACTCGATCCCCCTCTTCGTTAAGTAGGTCTCGAAAGTATTCCTGCCATCTCCGCTTGACTTGCGACTCCCCCGTCAGAACCCTACCATCCTCGTCCTTGATGCACCTAACTTGGTCTAGATCCCGCGCCTTCCTCTCCCTCACCTTAGCCAATCGGAATAACTTTCTGTCCCCGCCTTTCTCCCCCAATTCCTCGTACATGCGCCCAAATGCTGCATTTTTAGCTTCCGTGACCGCCAGTTTCGCTTCCTTCCTCGCCACCTTGTAGTTCTCCTTGTTCGCTCTCCTTTCTTCTTCGCTTGAGCTCCCTGACAACTTAGCAAACGCCGCCTTCTTCGCCTCCACTTTTCCTTGGACTACTTCATTCCACCACCAGTCACCTTGGTGCCTGCCTGAATAGCCCCTGGCTACCCCAAGCACATCTCGCGCAGCCTCCCTAACCAAGTTCGCCGTCACTGACCACATTGCGTCCGCTTCCCCAGAGCTACTCCAAGCTCCCCCATCAACTAGCTTCCTCTCCAGCTCCTGGGCTTTCTCCTTAGTCAAAGTTCTCCATCTAATCCGCGGTCGGCCCCGAGAACCCCTCCTCTTCCTCTTCACCCAGAGACCTACATCCATCACTAGGAGTCTATGAAGAGTTGAAAGGGACTCTCCCGGAATAACCTTGCAATCCTTGCACAACCCTCTATCGCTCCTTCTGAGGAGGAGGTAATCAATCCGAGTCCTCGCCGTGGAACTTTTGAAAGTAACCAAATGCTCCTCCCTCTTCTGAAATGACGAGTTCGCGATCAAAAGCTCCGAAGCCCTAGCGAAATCAAGCAGCGAAGTGCCCCTCCGTTCCTAACCCCAAAGCCAAAGCCGCCATGCACCTCACCGTAACCACCAGCCTCCGCCCCAATATGACCATTAAAGTCCCCTCCAATAACTAACTTCTCGGATTGGGGAATACTACTCACCAACTCATCCAAGCCCTCCCAAAAATGCCTTTTAACCTCCTCAGCTAGGCCTGCATGCGGCGCGTAAGCGCTAATGACATTGAAAACAGTACCGCCAATAACCAGTTTAATAGACATTAACCTATCATCCACTCGCCTAACCTCAACCACGGACTCCCTAAGATTCCTATCTACCAAGATACCTACTCCATTCTTACCCTTCTCAACCCCAGAGTACCACAACTTAAACTCATCTGCATCCCTCGCCTTCGTCCCTTTCCACCTAGTTTCCTGCACACATGCTATGTTGACCCTCCTCTTCTGGAGAATCTTTGCCAACTCAATGGACTTACCCGTTAGTGTGCCTACGTTCCACGACCCGATCCTCAATCTCTGAGCGTCCTTTAACCTCTCCCCACCCAAACCTCCCGCCCTACCCACAGGACCGCTCCCTGCCCCCCTGCTCACCTCCACCCCCACCCCCGAGGACATGACCTTACAGTACCATCCTCCGCCGCGGCCACTATCCCTCCAACAGACTACGGTAAAAGAGACGAACTTTAATAGAATTACGCAAAAGGATGCTTGCTAGATAACGATAGAGTAAACCACACACAAGATGCTAGTTAAAATACGTAAAAGGACGTACATAATAAATAAGAGATCGGAAGGTACCAACTCCCGGTGGAAAAACCTGAAAGTAAGCTTTGATGCGCCCGGGTCAACTGCCGCCAAACCTACTCGTTCTGGCCGATGTAGCTTTGCTCCTCGCTTCCAAATGCCAAAAGCTCGCCTCGTCATTTAAATGCATGATTAAACAACAATAATAAAACTAGTGTAATCCCACAAAGTGGGGTCTTGGGAGGGTCTACACCGAGCAAGTAGATGCTAAGGAGCTTCTAGGCTGAAGTGGTTACCATTGCTTGTTACTTGCTAAATAGGATTATGGCCAGACTTATTCTAGATAAAACTTCCTATGAAGAGGAAGAGAGTCAAATGTTACTCATCCAAGAGCCTTTAGTTATAAATGTTTTATACACAATAACTATAAGGAGACTCTAGGAAAAATGATGCTAGAAGTGACGATGAAGTATTCCTACGGTATTCACCACACAATAAGGCATACAAAGTGTTTAATAAAAGTACTGAATATGTTGAAGAAAAGGTGCATGTTACATTCAATTAATCTAACTATTTAGCTAAACAAAGGATGCATGAATATGAACAGGAGATTGGTCTTGCCCGAAGTGATGACCCAGAGGCCAGAGCCAAGAGGAGAATCAAATGTTGAAACTAAAGAAAAAAGTAAGGTACAAGGTGATGAAGCAAGCGAGCATACCGTATTGGAGATAGGAGAAATTGCGAAACTTGAACCAAAATTGAGAATATGAAACTTACAAATACTGGCTCTCTCCCAAGCTCATCTAAAGAAATTTCACAAGTGTTACCAAGAAAATCATGGAAACATCAAAGTCTTGATCCACTTGAGAACATCATCTCAGATCCTAATGCCGGAATAGTAACAAGGTCTACTTTCAGAAACTTATATGCCTTCACAACTTTTTTGTTTCATGTTGAACCTAAAAGTATTAAAGAAGCCTGAAGTGTTGGCTAAATTGTTGTAATGCCAAAAGAACTGAACCTGTTTGAGAGAAACAAGACTTAGAATCTAGTGTTAAGACATTATGATCGAACAATTATTGGAACAAGGTGAGTGTTCAGAAACAAACTAAATGATCAGAAAGGAAATGTCAGACAGGTTGTTTAAGGGTAATTAGGAAGAAAAAATTAATTGTGATGAGACATGTGTTCCTATAGCTAGAATTTAAGCTATTAGAATGCTCGTAGCTTTGTATTTATGGAATTCACTTTGTATTAAAAGGATGAGTAATATGGATGCAAGCGCTATGTGAACCACAACTACACAGTACATTAGGGAAGCCGCGAGAGGGGTATTAGGGGTCTCAAAAGGTTTTTCTGGTGGTCACAAGAGAGACCGATGATGGAATGGAGAGGTGCAAGGAAATATGAAAACAAGAAAGAAACGTATCTAAAGCTAGTGGAAAGTGTAGACGAGGAGGACATGAGAGAGAATAGGGAGCATTATAAGTTGGCTAATAAAGAGGCAATGTTAGTAGTTACGGCAGCTAATATTGCAGCTTTTAGTCATTTGTATGAGGAACTCGAGGGCCGAGGTGGGGATAAGAGGTTGTTCAGATTAACCAAAGTGCGAGAAAGAAAGGCTCGTGACTTGGACCATGTGAAGTGTATCAAGGATAAAGAAGGTAGATTTTTGTTAGATGAAGGGCTTATCCGTCAGCGATAGCATACCTACTTCCATAGTCTCCTAAACGGGGAGAGGGACAAGAGCATTGTACTGGGTAATTTGGAACTCTCGTTGTGACTTTGGGTATTGTAGGTAGACTAGAGTTGATAAGGTTGAGAGGTCTATGCGTAAGATGAGTAGGGGCAAAACAACCGGGCCAAATGAAATTTCAGTGGAGTTTTGGAAGAGAATGGGCAAGGCGGGCAGTGGCTCACTAGGTTATTAAATGTCAATTTTAGAATAAAGAAGATGCCCGAAGAGTGGAGGTGGAGCATGATGGTTCATGTATACAAGAATAAGTGTGATATCCAAAATTATAATAAATATGGGTGATATCAAGCTGCTTAGCAATACTATGAAAGTCTGGGAGAGAGCGGTAGAGCTAAGGGTGATGAGGACCATGTCTATTTTGAGAACTAGTTCGAGTTTATGTTGGGGTGTTCGACTACATAAGCCATCCACCTGGTGAGGAGTTTGATGGAGCAGTATACGGAAAGGAAGAAGGACATGCATATGGTGTTCATCGACTTAGAAAAGACGCAGCATAGGATAAAGTTTCGAGGTAGGTTTTGTGGAGATATTTAGAGGCAATAAGAGTATTTGTTGCTTACATTAGGGTGATTAAGAACATGTATGATAGAGAAAAGACCCAAGTGAGGACGGTGGGTGGGGACTCAAACCTTTTTCCAGTTATGATGGGGTTGCATCATGGGTCGACACTCAGCCCTTTTTTTTGTTTGCCCTGGCGATGGACCTACTGACACTCCACATCCAAGGGGAGGTGCCGTTGTTCATGCTATACATATGATATTATATTGATTGATGAGACGCAGGGCTGTATAAATGCTAGTTAGAGTTGCGGAGGTAGATCCTTGAGTCTAAAGGTTTTAAGTTGAGCAAGACCAAGATATATTACTTGAAGTGTAAGTTTAATGGTGAGACTTAGGGAGGGGAAGGGGAGGTGAGGTTAGACTCGCAGGTCATCCCTATAAGAGAAAGTTTTAAGCACCTTGAGTCTATTATTCAGGGGGATGGGGAGATAGATAAAAATATCACACATCGTATTGGCTAGTCAAGATCGCTCATGTCCAGAAGATGAAAGTAGCAAAATGAGGATGTTGAGAAGGATGTGTGGACACATCAGGTCAGATAGGATTAGGAATGAGGTTATTCGTGAAAAGGTGGGTGTGACCCTTATTGAGGACAAGATGCGGAAAGCGCGGGTTATGTGTTTGGTTACCCCAGTGAGGAGGTGTAAGAGATTGACATCGGAGGACCTACAGTGAGGTAGAGGAAGGCCAAAGAATAGGTGGAGAGAGGTAATTAGGTAAGACATGTTGCAACTTCAATTGACCGATGACATAACCCTTGATAGGAAGGTATGGAGGTCGAGAATTATGGTAGTAAGGTAGGTTGTCTAGAGCATTCATAACCAGAGGTAGATCTAGGATTTGGAGGTTCGAAGTTCCAAGCTAATCAATTTGATCAACTCGAGTGTCGGTTCAGGTTATTCATCTTTTCTGTTTATACAAACAAATCGTTCAAATGAAAAAATGTAATAATTATAACTAATTAACTCAATCGTAAAACTTCCAACAATAATATTAATATTATAGATATACATCATTTATTTATAATTGTCCTCGATGAGTTTTCATATTTTAAAAATGATCCATAATGACATCACTACTTACATTTGTGAAGACATCACGCTCTATGTAATAAACTAAATAATCATTTAAATATTAGTCACCCATGCTATTCCATTCTTTTTTCATTATGTGCTTCATGAATGAGAATGCTCTCTCCACAGTTGTGATAGCAACAAGTAAAATCAGAGTCAACTTCACAAGTAAATAAATATACGAATTAGTCTCTACCAGATTTACCTCAACCAATGCTTTTGCTAAATCACTATTTCCTTGTAAGTTGGAACTTGGGATTACCAACTTGCATATGAAATATGAAAGTATCAAGTTGATAACTCAAGTCTCGAATATGTACTTCATCAAACTCATTTCGGTAACATTTTGCTAAAGTCATTATTCTACCTTTATCAAAATTACCAAAAGAATTGGCTGGATTCAAGCTAGCCATCCAGAGAAGCAAATCGCTACGCACTACGTCAAAACAATTATTAAGCTCTTAAAATTGCACATCAATTACAATATAAAAGATATCAACACACAAGTAATGTGAATAACAAATACCATAAGACTTGCGCTTCCACTTTCCAGAAGAAAAGATTCATCCATCTTGGGAATCAAAATGTCATGCATAACACAAAATGAGGAAACATACATCTAGTAAAGAATCTCATACACTTAATGTCATATCTTGCAATCTTTTTCTTAGTAATGTTTAGAAACTCCACTGCATTAATAGTATCTTGATCCCTTTGATATTTCCAAAACTTTCAACATCAAGTGAAGTATAAAAATAAATTTGAGTGTTGTTATGTCACTCATAAGATGTTTTTCTTTATTTCTCTTATTTGACGTAGAACCTTCATATTTAATCACTTCAAGCACACAAACAATAGATGAGAAAAGAACATTAAAGTTATCTAATATTTTGAAATGTTATCCCCAACGAGTGTCACCTGGTCTTTGAAGCCCGCAATCTTGATTTAGTCCTCGCCCAATATGAACTTCATCGAACTCAAGTAATTGCTCCTACTTTTCAACTTGAAGATATCGAAGAATATCTCTGCGCTTAAAAGATCCTCCATTGACATTCAACCCGTTAGTAACATAACAAAAGAAGCCTTTAACATTCAAATATTGTTTAGCAATAGCTACAAATGTTAATTGCAATTGATGCGCAAAGCAATGAATGCAATATGCCATTGAACCATCTTTCATAATCAAAGTCTAGACCATTTATCTACCCTTTCATATTACTAGCTCCATCATACCTTGTTCACGTATTTGTGATGGACTTAGTGAGCGCTCTAAAAGCAAAGAGTATATTGCTTCCTTCAATGAACATGCTGATGTATCACTAACATGGACAAGACAAAAAAATCGCTCTACCACTTCATTATTCTTATTAACATAACACAAAACAACATACATTTGTTTTTTGGGTGAGGTATCTTTGGACTCATCAACTAATATACCAAAGTAATCCGTTCAAATTTCCAATTATAGTATTTAATGTTTTATTTGCACAAGCATTGATAATATCCTTTTGGAACATATGAAAAGTCAAAGTATCATTTTGTGGAACATTTTATAATATGACTTTTCCCACATCCGAATATTTGTCCCCATGCCATCGTAGGAATCCTAGAAAGAGGTAGTGATTTGTTGAAGTTTCACTTTCATCATTACCCTTAAAAGATAATCGATACAATAATAGAAGTCTTACCACATCAATTGATGCTTCTAAACGCATCCGATACTCACTTTTTAACTTATAGGAGTGCTTATAAAAACCAACTCGAATTGATTGATGTTGATTTGATAAGTTTAGCATCTTCATAAAATATTTATCATGGATACTATTAACATCACCAACATGTAAACGAAAATAAGGGTGTAATGTGGGCCGGTCCCGGACCGGGACCGCGGGCCTGGCGGTCCCAATGGTCCTGGTGGGCCGGTCCTGCCGAGCCGGTCTTCAACCGGTCCTAAAGCCCGTGACGGGCCGGTCCTTACGCTTAGGACCGCGAGACCGGGACCGGGTAGCGGTCCTGGGCCGGTCTTCGCGGACCTGGCGGGCCCCAACCGGTCCCAACGGTAAAAAAAAAAAATTTTTTTTTTTTTTTTTTTTAAAAAAATGGCCCAACGGCCAGATTTAAAAACTAGCCGTTGGAGGTCAAAAATAGCCGTTTTTGGCTATCAAAATTTAGCCAAATGGTCCCCAGACTTTAATATAACCCCAAACTTTATATAATTACACTTTTTCCTAATTCTCAACTATAAATACCCCCTCATTATTTCATTTTAACTCACCAATTCATCAATCTATCTTAATCTCTCTCAATCTCTCTCAATTGCTTATAATATTATTCCAATTTTGTGAAATTTTGTGAAGTTGGTGAATTGAAGTATTCAAGTCTTCAAGTCTTCAACAATTTGCAATTTTGAATTTTGAAGAAGTTGTTCGTCAATTCGGTAAAGTCGTTCCAACTCTTAATTTTTAAGAATATATTTTGTGTTATTTTGTTTGCATAAATATAAATAAAATAGCATTTTCATTGAAAAAAATGTTTAGTGCTAAGGGAAAAGCTAAAATGGGTGAAAGTAGTCGTCAACCAACTAACCTTCCCCCGGTTCCCCGACCTACCCGTCCTAGTGGTCCAATTATTCTTGATAGTGATAATCCCTGTTTTCAATTTAGCGATACTGAATTTTGTCATAATATTTCACGAGAAGATCAACTAGATAATGAAATTATGACTGCTCTTTATCCTAATTTACAACTTCGTAGGCAATTGGATTTTGATGAAACCCAAGAGGATTTTGATGAAACTCAACATGATGTAGATGAAACCCAAGAGGATTTAGATGACACACCTACTAGTCCGGCTAATAACCTAACTGAACCACAACACCCACCCGTACAAACACCGACTTTTAATAGACAACCTTCTAAACGCCAAGAAACCTCATTAGTTTGGCAATTTTTTACTCAACTAAGAGATCAAAATAAGGCTCAATGTAAAAATTATAAGAAATTGTTGGTTCATGAATATACGCGTAGTGGCACAGGTACTTTGACTAGACACATAAGAACACACCCTACTGAAAAAGCTAAATATAATAGATTAAAAGCACAGCTAGAGGGGACAAGTGTAGAAAAAGCGGATAACGCTAGTACAGGTTCTAATCTAGTTCAACCTGGAATAAATACTGTCACCGGAGGTATATTATATTACGATCCAAATAAAGATAGGGAAGAATTAGCAAAGATGGTTACCGTTATGTGTTTACCGTATACTTTTCCTTCTAATCCTAATTTTGTGCATTATATTAGAAAAGTTTTTAATCCTACTTATAAAGGTTGGCCTCGTGCAACAGTTAAGGCCGATATATATAAATTTAAACATGAATACGAACAATATTTGCGGTATTTATTTAGTCATATAACTAATAGAATTTCTATTACCACCGATATTGGTAGAAGTAATAATGATTGTGACTACCTAATTGTTACTAGTCACTGGATTGACGAGTGGATAATGCAAAAACGCAGTTTTTGATTTATCTCTTAATACAATATATATATCTATTTCATACATATACATATAATATATATACATAATATATATTATATATATACATAACATATAAACTTAATACATATATATAAGTTAAGTTTATATATGTTAAGTATATATATATATTAAGTTTATATAATACTTACCATATATATATATATATATATATATAACTTAACTTATATATATAACTTAACTTATATATATACTTAATATAAGTACTTAATACATATATATATATATATATATATATATATATATATATATATATATATATATATATATATATATATATATATATATATATATATATATATATAACTTAACTTATATACTTAACTTATATAAACTTAATATATATATATAGTTAACATAGATAAACTTAACTTATATACTTAACTTATATAAACTTAATATATATATATACTTAACATATATAAATTTAACATATATAAATACTAAACATATATATACTTAACATACATATATATATATATATATATATATATATATATATATATATATATATATATATATATATATATATATATATATATACATACACTTAACATATATATAGTTAACATATATATACTTATTAAATAATTTTTTTTTTTATTAAAAGCCCACGAAGCCCACGAAGCCCGCCAGGCCCGGACCGCCAGGCCCGGGACCATGTGGGCTTAGGCCCGTCACGGGCCGGTCTTACCCACCAAGCCCACGAAGACCGGGACCGCCAGGCCTGGGACCGCCAGGCCCGGGACCGTTTAGGACCGGGACCGCCACGACCGGGACCGCGAGGCCCGTTTAGACCCGGGACCGGCCCAGAATACACCCTTAAACGAAAACTTCCAAGACCCTATTCCAAGCCCTAGAACCATTCTTTGTATAATATTCGCTCGCACTTCTATGAATAAATTCATTTTTGAACAAATAAAAACATAAGTAATATGTCGCATATTTCTTCATAATATACTCCAACCATTTAGAAATTGGCGGTTGAGCCGAACAATTTGACGCATTCTTCCTCCTATTTGAGTTTTGGAAAATTGATGCTTGAAAGGTTGGCAAGGACCTTGTTGAATCATCTCGTATTCGAGGGTGAGTTCGCAATATGTATTCTTTCTCCTGGATCGCCTTTAAGTGACCCCAAATTGAGTTCAATTATAATATGAGAAAGATTGACATTCGCTTGACTCAAGGATTGACAACTAGGACTTAGTCGAGAATGGTGATAAATTTTATCCATCTGAATTCAATTCAGATAAAATATAAATGTTCATTCTAGTGAGAAATATTTCTACGTTGCTCACTATGGAATTTAGAATAATTTATACTACTTTATACAAGCAATATGCTTAGCCAATGAAAATTACTCAACTTCTCCTAATACTTTTTATTCTTAAAATGGAGTTAATTTTGAATTTTCATGGTAAAAAATACTGGGGATGTTTTTTCTCTTTTAGATAAGAAATTAATTGCAACAATAAAATCATTAAGTGGCATAGGATTTTCAACAAAACTAAAAAAATACATAACAAATAAATCAAAAGTGACAATAAAGTTTTGCAAGAACATTAAAATTCAACTAAATACAAATATATATATATATATATATATATAATGGAAAAAAATAGCACAGCCTACATACTGTTAAGAAATAAATAAGAGGAAATGAGGAAGCTTTACAATGGTGGATGTAGAGCGGTGACCAGTGAGCATGCTGCGTGAAGCAGCAAAAGTGAAGCATGAAGAGGTGCAATCTTTGTGAAGCAGAACCAAAAAACAACAGAGTGACGGACTGGAGGAGACCGACAAGCAAAGGAGGGGTTGGGGACTTGGGACTTGGGATTGCTTTTGCTAGAGACTTGTGTCACGTCCTTAGTTGTTGACTAAGTATACGTGAGGTACTTGACAACTCGCTCACGATCTTGCACAACTTACTCACGTTCTTGCTAGGCCAAGTCAGCCTTACTACACTCAAGATCGCTAAGAGAATGGAAGAAAGAACACAAGAGAATTTTTAAAGGAAGCTTTGTATTAGAGAGAACTTGAACTGTTTTCTTGGTTGATGAATTACAAATGAATGCCCCCTATTTATACTAATCATCTAGGGGCTAGTGTGTAAATAATAATTATGCTACAAGTCCTTCCATATTTACAAATAAGTCCATTATCTAGAATACTCTACAAGCCTATAAGATTCCAAGAACTTTCCTAACAAATTCATAAAGATCTAGGTTCTTCCTAAGAAAATGTCCATACTTCTCTAGAATCTTCTCACAAATACTAGCTTTCTTCTTATGTAAACTTCTACATGGTATTAATATATGCCAAATAGCGTCTATGTGGCATGATGACGTGGCAGGTCATTACACTTGGGAGTATAATTTTGGGAAAGGTGAAAGTGGCGGAAGGCTTTTAGCTTTCTAAGAGTATTATTTTAATTGTAAAGCTTTTTATTATTATATCTTATTAGTTATAAGTCAAACATTTAACATAGAAAATGTAGTTTGTCGTAGTGTTAGTGTACTAATTGTAATTATATGAAGCTAAAAAATTAATTACTTACGACTGATTTCGAACTCACAGCTAGCAGAAGGAAAAGATGGACTTTTATCACTGGCACCTTGGCCATTTTTGTTATGTGGGTGGAACAAAAGTAGCACACACTCACCCACACCCCACACACACATAAATATAAAGAGTTTTTGTCGAAAATTACGGGTGACGTACCACCCCAAACCATGTACATAGATCCGCCCCTGTTTATAATAATAGTATTGACACACAGTCTCGTTATCTATTGATAGTAAGATTTTATGACTAATCGTTATTTTCTTTCGTTGTTGATCACCTTACTATCTTGTTATTTTTATTCTGCTTTTATATGGCTTTTTGGTGTTGTTCCTTATTGTCTATATTTTCATTAATGTGGTGTTTATGCTTTCTTGAGTCGAGAATCTATTATAAACAACCTCTCTATCCTCGCAAGGTAGGGGTAAGGTCTGCGTATATACTACCCTCCCCTGATCCTACGGTATGAGATAATATTGGGTATGTTGTTATTGTTATTGTTGTGCTTCTTAACAAAGGGATTTTAAAAGTGCCTTCTAGAATGTATAACTTAAAGAAAAAGTGTTTATTAAATAACCACCCGATTTTGAAGTAAGGATTTTTCAGATTATACTAATATGCTAGACAAAGCTATAGAGTGAAGCAAGCTCTTAAATCTTGGTATGAATGACTGTCAAAGTTTCTTCTAAACAATATTTTATAGAGAGAAAAAATGGATAACATACTGTTCTTGAAAGGTAAAGGTAAAAATATTCTTATTGTGTATGTTTTTGTAGATGACATTATTTTTTGGCTCAACTAGTGATGTACTCTGTAAGGAGTTTACTACATTTATGGAGAGTGAGTTTGAGATGAGCATGATAACTAAAATACATCAAGGAATTACTAAATACATACAACCTAGAGTCAAGCAAGTCAAATGATAAACATATTGTAACTGCTACAAAACTGGACTTTGATGTAGATGAAAAGAGTGTGCAGCAAAAATTATACAGGGAAATAGTAGGATCACTCTTGTACTTAACTGCTTGCAAGCCTGATATTATTTTTAGTGTAAGATTTTGTGCAAGATTTCAAGTAGATCCAGAGGAGTTTCATATGAAAGCTGTAAAAAGAATATTTTAAAAAAAATTATATAGGAAAATAATAGGATCACTCTTGTACTTAACTGCTTGCAAGTCTGACATTATTTTCAGTGTAAGATTTTGTGCAAGGTTTCAAGTAGATCCAAAGGAGTTTCATATGAAAGTTGTAAAAAGAATATTTAAATATCGGGGACAACTATTTTATATCTAAGATATCCCAAGGGATACAACACTTCAAGAACGTCTCATTTTCTTAGTTCTTGCTAGTTTCTTATAAAATTGCACGGGGCGTCCTATTTGGTCGCGCCCCATTTAACCTATACCCCATTTTTTTAAAAAGCTTTAACTTTTATCCACTTTTTAAACAACTTCACCCCCTTTCTCCTTCTCCTCATTCGTTTTCTTCTTCTCTTCTTGTTCTTCTTCTTTTTCTTCTTCTTCTTCTTCTGCTGCTGCTGTTGTTGTTGTTGCTACTGTTGGTGCTGCTATAAAACTTCAGTTCATGGGATGATTGCCATAAGTATGTTTATCAGATTATTCAAAAATAAATTATAAATAGTTAAGTAAGTTAGTAGACATTAATTTATGAATATTCCACGCACGAAAAGTTTAAGGTCACACTTAGTGATTCTTTTCATGATAATTTTGTTCTTTTTGCGTTTATTTATTTCTAAATTTTTATGATTTAGATACTATTGACAATCTGATTATTTTATAGTAGCCTGATTATAACAAAACTAATGAATCTAGGACCAAAAGACTTCACCTTATTTAGAGCCCATTTGGATTGGCTTGTTTTAAGTGCTTTTAAGCTAAAATAGCTTTTAAGCTATTTTGTAGTATTTGGATAAAGTAAAAAAAATGCTTCTAAGCACTTATTTTTAAGCTAAAATGATAAAAACAAGCCAAAAGCAAAAAGTTAGAATTCCTAATTTATGGCTTAAAAGTTATTTTGACTTAAAAATCACTTAAAACAAGCTTATCCAAACGGGCTCTTAGTGTTGAAGTTTTTACAAATGAACTAAATAATTTTAGCATCTTCTGCCGAAATTTTTGAACAAGTTTTATGACAAAACTAATGAATCCACGACAAAAAATATACAGCTTATTTAGTGCTGAAATTTGTATAAATGAACTAAACACCTTGTGGGATTATACTGGGTAGTTGTTGTTGTTGTTGTTGAACTAAACAACTTCAGCATCTTTTGCTGAAGTGTTTGAAAAAGCTTAATGACAAAATTGATGAATGCAAGACAAAAAAACTTCAGCTTATTTAGTGCAATTATAAATAAAAATTTCAGCAAATAGAGAACAAAACTTCAGCTAGTATGCTTAACTTCAGCAATTACAAACAAAAACTTCAGCGAATAGAGAACAAAACTTATACTACTATGCTTAAGTTCAGCAATTACAAATAAAAACTTCAGCACACTTGGTTCAGCAAACTTGCTACTTCAGGCCCGTCTACTAGAATGCTGAAGTTTTGCGTTATTGCATTTGTTACTTCAGCCCCGTATGCTTAAGTTATGCAAAAAATTAGGTACGCTTGTAATTTGTTTTGTAAAGCGGGAACAAGTTAAAACGTGACCCAAAAAGCGGGTATAGATTCCACAACTGAAGTAGAATATATTATTGTGCACAATTATTCTGGGTCAAGCAAAATTAAGGGATTATGGTATCTTTATTGATAATGTACCTATTTTTTGTGATAACACCAGTGCCATTACTATTGCTAAAGATCCTCGTCGGCATAAAAGAAAGTATATAGACATTATGCATCATTTTCTCAAGGACAATATAGAAAAGAAAAATATCTTAATAATTTTTTGCAAAGTTAAAAATCAAATTGTTGTTAGACACTAAGTAGAGATCATTTTAAAAGAAAAGACTAGAGTTAGGACTAATATATTTCCTTACTAATTCTAAACTCAATGATTGGCTAGTAAGTTACATCTTTATTAAAAAGTTAGAAAGTGTTTGGCTCAGTCTTATGTTGTTAAACCTATACATGCTAGCACGAGAAAGTTAATGTCTGATGATATTAACCTTATTGTCTCAGGTTAAGGTAAAGAAAACAACATCGGGCCTTGGTCCTTATTAAGGTATGTGCCTCCATCTCAAACTATTTTGAAATCCAAATTGTGTGTTAAACTATTACAAATTTGAATCTAAAAAATCAGCAGAAATTTTCCAAATACACGAGTCATAAAAATAATTTCCAGTTTCCACATCAAAGATGGAGTCAAATATCGAAAAATATGACTTTCAAATTTAAATGGAGTCAAAATCCTTTCATTAAGGAGTCCCAATCCGTTCAAAACTTTATGCCATATAAGAACTCATTGTCTCTCTTTTTTACAAATTCATATCCTCTCTCTTCTCCATTCAGTCACCTCCTTCACAAAACCCTAATTTTCTCTAATTTTCCTACTCCAAATTTATGTTACCACAACGAAACAAGTCAATTCACTCCAAAATTTAAGGCAAATTCAAAGTCATCCACAAAAACCAAGTCTGACAAACCTAAAAGAACTGACAATCCTCCCTCCACTTTTCACTGCTATCCCATACCCTACTCCTGTACATGTTGTCTCTCCAAGTTAATTAGGAGGAGTTGTTAACTATTCCCTCCGGTCCAAAATAAGTGATTTTTTTGGATGTTTTCATACATATTAAGAAAGTCACATTTTAGCATTAATTAGCAATAGAATTGACCATTTTAATCTTAGTATCTCACATAAACACTCCTAACATATATTTCAACACTATTTACTCCAAAGACAATGAAGGAAAAACATCATTAAGTCATTCTTGAAATCCGAAAAAATTATTTATTTTAAACAAAAAAAAAAGGTCAAAAAATTACTTATTTTGGACCGGAGGGAGTATTTTTTTTTTCTTTCAAAAAAGGAATGCTAAAATAGATCAAGTTATAATAATAATAATAATAATAATAATAATAATAATAATAATAATAATAATAATAATAATAATAAATAAATTAATTAATTAATTAATTAAGTATAATTAATAGTGAAAACTTACTAAAAGATTACATTTGTGCATATTAATTATTATTACATGCTTTCAAGAAAGTGAGCATGCTCTCTGCGCCATATTATCACTCGAGGGACTACTTATTACACTACAGAACAATTCAAGGAGTAAGACCTTCACTAAAATTAAGTATGTAATAGGTAATTTGGTTCAAGTCCAAGGCAGTATTTATGCATTTTCCAAGCATCAAAATTTATCGTACTATAACATAAAATATATGAGCTATCTCAATCGTGTGAGAAAAATTCTAGTGAATTTTACTTTTAGAAAATGACAAATATGATGTTAGAAAGCAGTTGAATGCTAATTCAATGAAAGTTAGGTTTGGATAGTTTACAACTTCAAACTTTAAACTGAAGTATTTTAAATTTCAGATTATGGGCCTAAATTAAGATTGCTTAGTCTAACTTCAAATACAAATATCTTAAGTTTGAACTGCTCAGATAGTAATAATGCCTTAAGTTTGAATTGTTCAGGCAATATGTCAATTTCAAACATTTGGTTCTGAAGTTAAGCTTGACTATCTCCATCTTCAAAGATCAAACCAGTGTGCTTTAAGTTTAGTATTTTAGACCCACAGGTCTCAACTGCCAAATTTTATTAACTTGGTAAATTTCGATTATTATTTAAATAAGGGTCCAAAAATGGCTATTTGGGCAAATTGCCTCTGAAAGTTTAGGTTTAATTTCACGGTATAGCTAATTTTTGGACTGGTCAATAAAAATAGTCAGCGTTTACCAAGTTAATAAAAAATAGCCATTATTTTGCTCTAATGACCGATCCGGCATAATATACTGGAGTTGCTAAAATTAGGCTATTTTTGAATGACCAGTTGTAATGTGGCTATTTTTAAAATTTTACGGGGATCATTGGCCCATTTATTATTGAACTCCTCCCTAACGGCCTATGATTGTTAAACCTTGTATTTCCCAGACAGAAATGTCACAGTACCATACCACACGAGCTCCCCCAAAACCTCTCTTTGTACAATTTTCAGCAAAAAATTCAAGAGAGATGGAACGAGCAGTAGAGAAAGAGATTGGTAGTAGTAGTAGTAATAGTAAGAACATCCCAGATTCAGTTATGGAAGCAGTGAAGAGAACCTCAAAAAATATGGATGAATTAAGTAGTAATTTAGGGGAATTCTTGTCTCTTTATGATGCTGATGTTTTTATCGAAATGGGTCATCTCCCAAAGGCTCAATCTTTGCTTTTGTTAGCTAAAGTCACTACAACTCTCTTTGCATGTACTAATATTTACTTACTAATTCTGAATTTTGAGAATTTGGGTATTTTTTATATGTGAAATTATTGACTTGGTATTTTTGTTTGTTTTGGAATTGGTTACAGTGAGGCTTAGATGTAAAGGGCTCAACCCAGATGATCACCCTGTCAAACTAGAGTTTGTATGTGTTCTTTCTTTGATATTTTGCCTTATTGCTATTCTATGGTGTTCTGTTTCCTTTTTCAAGATTCATTTTTGAGGGGCTGGTGTCGCCCTTTTTTATTGGGGGAAATTAAACATTTGGCCGCTCGCTCAAACTATACATAAATTATACGCTACCACTACCGTCAGACCTCTCTATAACACCATCCTTGTATGAACACTTCATTGTAAAATCCACGTTTTTTCGGAACCAAACGTCATGTTTTGTAAGTCCCTTATGAAATGTGTACTTCTTTTTCTATTTTTTAAGTCCCTTTAGTGGATAAATACCTGCTTTGTCTGTGATTGTTTAGTTTAAGCTAAAGTTCTTTGGTAGAGATTCTAATTAATTGGTTGATTTGGTGAAAGTCCAAATTTAATGTCTGACATTCCTGGTGAAAGTCCAAATTTTATGTCTGACATTCCTCTATTCTTTCTTTGTTCTTTTAATTAATATAGGAACGTTTGAGCTTGTACCAAGAGAAACTGCAGCAATGCATGGACTTGAATAAAGGTAAATTTGAAACTTATCCATAAAATTGGGTGGTTATGGAATAGAAAAGGAAGTGGTGTCAGAAAGGGAGTTGATTTCTCAGGAAGTCACTTTTTTTGATAAGGGATTTCTCAGGAAGTCACTGAACTAATGAAAATTATTTAAGATAGTCACTTTACTTTGGTAACTGAAAAGTTACTCTATTTTGCACATTGAAAAGCCATTTTACTCTGTTTTGTAACTGAAAGTCACTCTATTTTGCCCATTGTAACTAAAAAGTCATGGTATTTAGCCATTGTAATTGAAAAGTCACTTTATGCTTCCAGGGGACATTTCTAGTTGCGCTTTGTTGATTTGGCATTTTTTTTTTCTACCCAACCATCTAAAAAAAAAATCATCCGTTAAAACTATTTACCAATCTACTCCATGATCCAACCCTCTAGATTTTTCTCTTTATTCTTATAAGAAAAACATAAAAGGAACCATATTACATTAAAACAAAGTGGTGCAGGCAATTAGTATTTGTTTCTAGGCTATATCTCTATATATCTATAAAATGATAGCAAATTCAAAAAGGATTTGGTAAGCTAAACGATTCTATAAACCTAAGAACCAAATGATTCGATAAAGCAACACACCGGGGAGGTGTATCAGAGGCATATGTTTGCACCTCTTTGTTTTAATTGAGTGTGGCCTTTGTGATTTTTTCTTAAAAAGAAAAAGAGAAAGGTTTGGGGCTCGGGTCATGAAGTTGGTTGTTAGATGGTTTTAATGGATGCTTTTAATTTTTTAGATGGTTAGGTTGAAAAGAAAAATGTCACAATAGTAAAAGGCAACTAGAAAAGTCCTCTGCAAGTACCAAATGACTTTTCGGTTATAATGTGCAAAATAGAGTGACTTTTTAGTTGCAAAACAAAGTAAAGTGACTTTTCAGTTACAATGGGCAAAATAGAGTAACTTTTCATTTACAAAATAAAGTAAAGTGACTTTCATAAGTAATTTTCATTAGTCCTGTGACCTGAGTTGTAATTAACTCGTCAGACAGGCTATGAAAAATATAATGTACAGTGTCCCCCAATTTAATACTATTGTTTCTGACCAATAAAAAGAATTTATTGATCATCTTGATTTTGAAGAACTGGTGCTAGAGTAGAGCTTGAAATGATTTCTGTTTGTTCAGCATATAATTGTTAGTGTAAAAGATATGGTATTTAGAACTCTTGCTTGGTTTCCATAAGACATTTCAATGGCATTGACTATTCTCTATTTGTCCTGTTAGCGCCATTGCGACCATCAGCTACCATAAATCCGCAAGCTGCAACTCGCTTTATCGAGCATTCTTTGCCTGATCTTACACCGGGTAGCTGCTTAACTACTTCCAAATGTGTGTAAGTTACATTACATTTGTTTTGTTTTAAAACAAGCCTGTCTTGCAGAGCAGAGGAAACACATGAGAGAGATCAGTAAAGGCGAGGGGACTAGGATTAAGTATTTGGAAAGAGTTGTTCATAAGAAGAGGAAGTATCAGTCCCCTGAGCAGCAATCTGTTCGAACTGCTGCCCAGGAGTTTCTTGAGAAAGCTGCCCGTGAGCTTCTTGGTGAAAATGAGAGTGGCTTTAAGGGACCTTTACAACTTCCTAAGGGTGATGACGAAGATCTACCTATGAGCTGATTTTCTGGTAGATTTTGAACTAATCTCTTCCAGTTTATATTCTGTGTCTCTATTTTATGGGTCTTGGTAGCTGCACTGCTGGCATGTTAATTTATCTTCTCAAAAGGTTTTGTGACTTTTTTTTTGGATTCCAAGTGGATAGATATAAGATGCTTCTTTCGTAGTGTGGGGGCGGTATACAGTTATTCAAATCTATCCATTATTTTGTGGAATTCTGTAGACAGATGAAAAAATATATATTTTCTACACGTAAAAAAATGTATATATTCTGATTGAGCTTCATATGCACCAACTTTAGTGCCTCGTTCAAATAATGGAGATTCTAAGGACATTTATATACTTCAACTCTATTAGCAAGGCTTCTTTTTTTACTTGTATGGAAAGAAACGAACAGCACATGTTTTGAGAGCAAAGAATGCGCAGCATATGTTCTGAAGTACAAATGCTTATATTTTTGTTTGCTTTTTGGATCATGTTAAAAGATGTACACTTACAATGTATAGATACATATCCTGAGTTGCTCAACTTTCTTCAGGAGCTGTGAACTGTACTTTTGTGTTATTGTGCCCGAATATCTTGTACAGAACAACTCGATTTAATATTCTTATTTAATAAATCTTACTTGTGAAGGCTTCATTTCTGACTTATGTATTGTATTTCCTAACAATCTGCGCATCTAGTTGTTTTTTTAAAATATGGAATAACAGAATTGAAGTTTGAGAAGAGATTGATGAAGCTGGAGGTTCAAGAAGATAAACCAGTATAAGGTTAAAATTTGTGCCTAGAAAATGGTCCATAGCATGTCGCTAGCAAATTATATCACTTGTTGATTGATTAGCTTGGTTGAATCCTTTTAATCAGGAGAATGTTTCGTTGTTCACCTTTACTTAATGTAATAGCTCTGTCATACCCGTTGAACCACTGTTTTCGGAGTAAGAAAGTACAACCATTTGTTAGTACATTCTGTTGACCTTTTCTTTTCGTGGACCGTGGGGTATTGAACAAATATTCTTTTGCAAATTTATGGATTTTTGATAAGTATGTAGCGAGATATGATAATGACCAAAATTTTTAATTGAACTGCTGTCAGTTTTAATCTTTAAAAATTGTTTTACTATGGGTGAATCATCTAGTTTAAAGTGTTTTAAAAATGCTCTTATCTCAAGGGCAGTCATATTCCCTCCTTTTCTTTTTTTTCTTTTTAATGAAGAAAGAGAGAGAGATAGAACTCATATTCCCTTCTTTCTTATTCTAGTGCGAATGCTATGTCTATTAGCATATAGTTAGATAAGATGGATCAAAATTTATGATAGAAGCGCAATCAGTTTCGAATTTTAAAAAATTGTTGTATTATTGTAGAATCATCCATTTCAATGTGTTCTTGTCGCTCTAATCGCTAGGATATTCCTTTGGATTTCCTCCTTAGTTCTTTCTTACTTTAGTGCAAATATCTTTTAAGGTCTGATCTATGGAGTCAATCCCTAGTAATCTTACTTGGATGAACTTTCACAGAAGCGTATTACATTCGGACCTTCATTTCCTAAAGAAAATCATATCACATACCTGTCAGAAAAGAAAAAAAAGACAGAGTATTATTATGCAACCCTAGCACTTGCCTGGAAATCCATCCTTGCTTACTGTTTTTGTGGACCTCGCTCCCTGATATTTTGAATAAGATTTTCCTCATCACCAATCACCGTTGCATTCCACGGCTTCAATTACTTCCAACTGAATTTTGTAGCTGAAATCAATTCAGCTTCAGTCATTCAGGTTGAAGAACATCATTTCACATGAGCTTTATTTTTTCACTTTCTTTTTGTAGTTTTGACAGTTTACCAGAACCTAGATCTTACATGGTCCCATTTTTGCCTAGCTAAAAATATGAGTTCTGTCCTTTGGATGAGAAACAGAAAAACAGATGAAAGGACAAGAAGATAGTGGCATGCTAAGTTGTGGTTCAATTCCCTGTAGAGTTTGTGACGGAGGTTATCTCTTTTTCTATTTTCTCAATTCCCTGTGGAGCTGTGACTGAGGCTATCGCTTTTTCTATCTTTAAGCAAATTTTCAATGTTTACTGAGGATCTTATATACTGGTTGCACACACTTAGCCCCTCACGTGTAGTTACATCACGAAGAGGGAGTAGATTCTTCGAGGAGATGTGGATCCAATTACCAGTGCTACCCTCAACTAACCTCGTAGTGAATCCAGTCCATTCCCAAAAGGAAATTTAGAGTGCAGTTGGTTGATGTACATATAAACTACTTCTACTCATCCAGAACGAAACAATAAATGATTTCCTGTGGTTATTATACAATCGTCAGTAAAATGTTATGGCCAAAGAGATTCCTTTTGTCATGTGATCTACTTTTCATCAAGGGATTAGAAAGCAATAGCTTTAACCTGTAGCAGCATCTTTTAGGAACTTGTGAAAAGGTTATGGTGAAAATGGATTTGTATGATTTATCAGAGGCTTTAATTTTGATATTGGGGATGAAACCTCTACTGCTTTGTTCGTAGTCACATTCATCTTATTTATTAAGAAATGCAATCCAGAAATATTGATAGGGACCATGGCGCTTACCATCTTCCTCGTGGTTTGTTGTTTAAATCTGGATCAACAACAACAACCCAGTATAATCCCATTTAGTGGGGTCTGGGGAGGGTAGTGTGTACGCAGACCTTACCCACCTGTAGAGAGGTTGTTTCCAAATAGACCCTCGACATCTTTCCCTCCAAGAACTTCCCACCTTGCTCTTGGGAAGACTCGAACTCACAACCTCTTGGTTGGAAGTGGAGGTTTTTTATCTAGATCCTTGTAATAAAATAAGTTTCCTTCCCAAAGATACCCGCTGCAACAGCCAAAAAGAAAAATGAGAATGGAAAAAAGGGGTTAGATGTAGAAAAAAGGGAAATGTCAATCTAAGATAAGGCATGAATTTCTTTATAAGGGCAGCTTCATGCACTAAGTTTGTGCTATGAGTGGGTTCCAGGGAAATGCGGACCACAAGAATTATGATTTACAAAATCTAAAGGAAATACAACAACAACAACTACCTAGTATAGTCCCACAGGGTGGGAAAATCTAAAGGAAATAGAGAATCTAAAAAGAAAAGAGCGATTCTCTGGAACTTCATGAATGTGCTTAAAAGTGAAATAAGGAATAAGATATTGTTCTTTAATTATACAAAATCATTCTTTATTCCTTTAACTTTTTTCCCATTTCTCTCTTTTCATACAAACCCACAAAAGTGTTATTAGAGCAGCATCCCATTCCCGACGTCTTCTTTTCCATCTTCTAAAGGCCCACTTCCTCATCTAAAAGTTCAACCGAAACAATGCCTCCTTGAGAGTTCGTGGCATCACTCATTATAGTCCAAACAATCTCCATAGTCAACTACTGACAATGTAGAGGGTGGTGATTCAGGTCATCACTTGTACTCTTCCACATAAAACTCCAACTGACTTGTAGGGATGTCAATGGATCGGTTCGGCGTACCATACTAATTTTTCGGTTATTCTATTATGTATAACCAAAATTAGACTTCTAAAAACCATATCAATCATGCGGTTTCTCTTCGATATCTGTACGGTTCGGTTAATTTTTGGTATTTTTTTAAATGTTATTTAAAAATCACTAGGAGAAGCAGAATGCAATAGCATTCGTACTTTTATAGGACTTAGCAAAACTCTCTAGATATTTTTACTATTTAAAGGGTGATGAATTAAAAAAACATGAAAGATGGCCAGAGTATAGATACATCAACTATTCTACAGCAACGCAAAAGAAATTAAGCAAAGACAAAGGAAATATAAATCACGAGTAGAAAGATATTAAGCAAGTTGGGACTCAAGAATAGAGTCTATAAAAGATTAAATATTTGAAAATATAAATTTAAATCATACGAAAGGAACATATTCAATATATTGTAGTTTGCTACTCAAAGTTGCTAGAATACGTTGTGTGGTGCTAGTGAATATGCTGGAATTTTTTTAGTTTCAATTAAAGTAGTATAATAGGTTTGGAAATTAGGATTTTGAGTTTAATTATCAGTACTGTTATGGATTTACATAAAAACCTACAGCTTTATTAAAAGAAACTTAAAAATCGGTTCAGTGTTGTATGGTTTGGTAAGTTTTTTAAATATCCATTGACACCTCTACTGACTTGTGTGATCATCTTCCTCAAATTTTCGACTGTAAAAATCGTATCCCTCACTGCCAGTCATGTGAAAAATAACATTGTCGGTATCGTGGGTATTTAAATTGAAAGGTGCATAAAATTCAACTCCTCCTTCACCACGAGCTTATTGTAACAGAATCCATTACTCCCACCTACCTCTACACATCCTGATTGTTATCTGAAGTGTTTTGATTGTGAAGCAATTCAATCAGAGGTTAGACTTCCATGATTTCCAGACTTGGAAAGATAATTAATGAGATAAGTAATGCTAGGGTCTGTTATTTACTTTACCTAGCACCCGTAAGATCTATAATTGGTAGATAATTGAAAAATATTCTCAATATTAAGTAAACATTTAGAGCACTAGTAGATCCGAAGAATTGGATGGGTACAACTAAGTAATCTTGGATGGATTTCTTCTACCGCATCCTTTTTTTTTCCTTAGGAAGTAATTGTAGTTTTATTAGTGAAAGCAGCTAGGGGATACAAAGCATACAAAAAGCTGTTGTAGCTCCTATGTAAAATGAGGAGCAAACAAAATCAGAACACATCTTACATTATTTTCGGTGTTCAATTTGCTTTAACAAAAAGGTCCAAGAGACATTTTGTTCCGAGTTTGGGCTTGGTGGTGAATTCTCCTTCGAAGTGCCTCAGGTTTCTTTCCTTCCATAATGCCTCGGAAATCACCAGCAATAATGATTTGCCAGTCTTTTTGTTGATCTGTCCAAGCAAAAGAAGTTCTTGCTGTTTGAGACATTACATGTTGGACTCCAGAGGCACAAAACATGTTCCAAAATCTCTCATTGTACTGTAGTGAAGGATTTTCTGCAGTGAAATTGCACAAATAGCATCTGCGGCATAGCACTAGTCCCCTCCTATTGAGGTTTTGCTTGTGTAAGGCAAACCTCCTGCCAGCAAAAACAAGCATAGGAGATCAGCATGTATTATTTTGTAATTATGCTATAATAAGAACAGACATGTGATTCACACATTGACAAAGCAGCTTTTAGAGCCAAGGTAGTGACATGACAATTACTTATTAAGCACTGCTCCTTCCTTCCTAATTTGATTGAATTTTTTTCCTGTTTTGTCTGCTCGATAGATTTAAACCTTTCTATAGTTTGAATCTATTTAATACTTTCTTTTGGATCCCATCTGGCAGGAACACATGTACTTCGGTAATAATAAGGCTATTCTTCTGTATTTATGCATATTTAAGTTCGAGCAGCGGAAACAGTCTCTTGCAGAAATGCAGGGTAAGACTGCGTACAATAGACCCTTGTGGTCCGGCCCTTTCCCGGATCGCATGGCGGGAGCTTAGTGCACCGGACTGCCCTTTGTTTCTTACATGGACTACTTGTCCAACCAAATCACCTAACAAATTGGGACAGAGGATTTATTTTTGAAAGTTTATTTTAGTTTTGGTGCTAATATATGCCTACAATTTCACTCAATAGATTTCCTTAGCTCACAGATAATATGTATCAGACCTTTAACTAGTCGCGTGATGATTGTTGATTTTGTTTTTGCAACTTCCTTGGATATATGAATGTTTCATATTTTCTTTTAGGGAAATAGTTTTATTAATTTAAAGAGAGTAATTCTGCAAAAAAGTGGATACGAAAAGTAGAAATTAGAAATTTCCATCCATACAACTTCTCAGTTTGTTTCAAGTAAATCTTGAGTAGTATCATTTGTGCTATTCTGTCAAGTTCATGTTTCTTGCTGTATTGCTACTCAATAAGTGATATTGATACTTGTGCTTGGTAGTACCGAATTAATTTAGTTAAAACATGTATGTTGCTACCTGCAAGAGTGCGTCTTATTGCAAAGTGCAATTAAGTTTCTGGACAATGAAGCTACTATGGCATACAGAGAAACTAATAGAGGGATGAGTGATAGTCTTTGTTCAGCCAATAGCCAGGTGAACTAGATAAGAAGCTTGGTGGCAAATGAAAGGTGCAAAGAGGTAGGAAGGTGGACAAGTTGGCTTCACTATGCCTCGTTCAAAGATTAGATTGTAAGGTACTTGTAGAAATACCAATGTTGGCAATGAGTGCAGAGTTCCTTCTATGTGTTAGCTGGATGAGTATCACATGTGGATGGATTACAAGATTAGTCAGATAAGTCTGAAAGTGTGGCACCAAGTAATTAGATATTGGATATTGTTTTCTGTATAAAAGAAAAGGATACTGGATGTTATTCTAGGAAATCCCTCAATGTCACTGCTTGCCAAATAAGAACTAGAGCGAATGAAGAGAGGAAGTTGGTGCTCACTTTTGCTGAGTAACACAAAGTTTCAGGCATCTTGGCTTAGCTTACAATGAAATATCAAATTGCATGAGTGGGCTACTCTCAATCGCTAATGCTTTCTAGGAGTCTTTAGTCTTGTTGGGGATTCTTATGTAGGAAATATAGAGAACTTCTAATCCTTTTTCATTTTTATTTTTATTTTTATTTTGTATTATGTTGGCATGAGATAAATTTTAATGGTGAACATATTTAGTGAGGATACATATAGCCGAATCTCTAACTTGTTGTAGGCTACTCTCAATCACTACTAAACTGCTTTACTTTGTTTTTTTGCCGCCGTGTGGAGTAGCTAGAGAATTATACGGTAAAGAGGAGGTCTAAAGCGACTTGATGATTGCTTAGTTGTGCTAGATTGAAAGGAAGCGAGAGGAAAGAAAGAGGAAGAATTATCACGAGTTTGATGAATCTGGGAATGGAGGGATATGGGAGGAACACGTTAATTAACAAGAGCTTAAGTTTCTTTACATTCAAAAGTTAGTGGAAACAAAAGGAAAGAATTCCTGTTCTTTGAAGTTTCCTATGATGCCGAAGAAGATAACCCCCCTCGGCTGTTTCTTTCATTTCTCTCCCTTACTGTTCAAAACGTCCTTACATAAAGCAAACATAAAATTCATGTGTCTACAGATCTGATTGAGTTTTGGCCGAAACAAGATGAATTAGAAAAGTTTGTTTAGTCTTCTTCAAAGTTTTGGCTCGCCAAAGTTATCAAAGAAGTTTTGGCTAGTCAAAAGCTTTCAGAAAATTATAAAAATGCAATTAGAACCTAAGTGATAATAAATAACAGACATGTAAAACTTTGGTTGGAGTATGTTTTTAACTCTTTGTAAGTCTATTTTTTGTTATAACTATTCTTAGTTTTTGATGTGTTAACTTCCAGTAGTTTCATTTTTCATATTTTGTGATACCCAATTGTCTTATGATAACCAGCCAGAATTAATTGTTTTACTTCAGTTGAGCTGTAAACTTCTTCCCATAAAGCTTGCAAAGAAACATAACTTATACCTGAACAGACCTGTCATACAAAACATGTTTCTTACTAATAAATGTCTGACATGCTTTTGCCTTATCGTGCTTTTGGTTAATCATGGTGTAAATTGTACAGGTGCGGAAATTCTCTTTTGCTAATGAAGCAATGCAACGGGCGCACCAGATCGAGTGTTGATGTACTCTTCAAGCAACTTCTTCTGAGTTTCAGCCTATGAAGGAGATGCTCAGATTGTCTATGAGCTTTTCAGAAAGTGCTACTTTTTCCGCTGATTGTTGATGCAAGTTAAACTAGAATACAATATGCTTTCCAAAGTTGTTCCGTGTTTGATGTATGGTTTGTTTATCATATAAGAAAATATACATGTTAGAACAGGAGCAGTTAGTAGGAAGTTTTGTGTACAATAGTGCAGCAAAAACTAGAAAAACTAAGAAAAAGTATTCGGGATATAAGGTAAGCATTTTGTATAATACATTTTGTCATAATACATTTTGTCATGCATTACACCTTTCAACTAGTTTATAGAGACCCTGTTTACCCTATCAAATGCAGATTGTATCCTTCAACAATGGCAAAGGTGACCTAATCCCCCTTCTTTTCAGTGTATATTATCTGCATACTCTGTTTATGTTGGAGAATGTCACCTGAAGAAGAGTCTTTGAAAAGGCTAATACGGAGTTTATATTCGTAACATGTCCGAAACTGTCAGTATATATAAGTAAAATTTTCATTGACTATAAGCTAGTAGTTGGTTTGTCGTTCAAAAGATGGATGTTTGTGTAGTTTCTCTTGGCCAAATTCCGAGTTTTGTTTACTTTGCCCTTTTATATGTCAGTTTTTTGTGGTTTATTCTGGAGTCACTAATGTTTTTTCTTTTTGTTTTGTTTTTGTTTTTTTCCTTTTCTCGATCTTTTGTTGATGGTCGATTGGAAACAGCCTCTCTGCCCTATCGGATAGGGGTAAGGCTAGCGTACATATTACCCTCTCCAGACCCCACCCTGTGGGACTATACTGGGTAACTGTTGTTGTTGTATTCTCCAATAAATATCCTTATAACCCTCGGTACTATGTTACTCCGTGGGAGGAGAGGGATAGACAAATGTTTACAAATTTATAACGTGATTTATAGACATATGAATTAATTTGATCTAAAAATTACAAAATATGTAAGAATAGAATTAAAATTATCAAAAAGAAAAATAGTAATTTGGCTAGTTCTAAGTTGTTCAAAGTGAAATAGTACGTATCTAGTTTCTTTATTGGCACCCAAAGACCAATACTCTACTTTCTTAAACTATACACTCAATTGTAAATACTTGATACATTATTTTAATCACCAATACTTTTTCGGTTTTCTGAATAATAAGTCAAATTAGTAACCCGAATAATAACACATGATAATAGGCTATAACGTGTTAATATTTTAAAAAATTAACAAAGATATGGGGTTACGTGTTCACATCTTGACTATTTTATCGTGTATATACTACTATCATAAATATTAGGTAATTTTATCCATCAAAACTTAAACAAAGGGATGAATCACCTATGCCCAAGGCTTCATGATTTATAAGTATGCTAAATTTTTTTGCTGGCACTCAAACCACTAATCTACTTTGTTAACTACACTGTATACATAATATATATACAGTTTCTTAATTAATGATACTTATCCAGCTTCATTGTAATTAAATGCTTTTGACCGTTGATGCTTGTTAAATCTTTTATGACATTTCTTTTTTTAAGTCAATCTAAACGGCCTCAAATTTTTTTTGCTGGCACTCAAACCACTAATCTACTTTATTAACTACACTGTATACATAATATATAGGCAAAATATATAAAGCGCCCATTTAAGTTATCCACAATGATCGGTTGAACACCTTAACTTATCATATGATCAGTCAGACACTTCTACTTGGTAGAAGTATATTCTCTTAAACCCTTTCTGCGGACATGACAAATTTTGTGTTTTACACCTACATCTAAGCGCGTGAAAGATCTTGAAAATTAGGTTTATCTTTTTTTTTTTTCCATAATTCAATCTAGACGCCACCATCTCCTCCAATTTCCTCCATCTTCGCGTTGCCCCAATTATCTTTTCCATTAGAGAAGGAAGCAACATCACCATAAATATTTTGGCCGGAAAAGTGAATACTAAACGGAAAATTTTCTGCAATCATTCTTCTTTCATATTATCCCCAATTATCTTCTCCATCTTTACTCTCCATGACAGCTAAAAACACAAAAATTTTCATCACCATCCGGCATCAAACAAATCCAAAACCAATGTATAAAGAGGAAGCTGCAAACTAGAATTCTGTAACGAGAAGCACCCATCTAAAGCAAACAAAAAGATTTCAAAAAATTCACAACCACACCATATCCGGAAAGTATCAATAGCAGACCAAGAATTGAAGTGTTTGATCGATACCCATATTGAATTGTTGGATCAAACATGTTCTCCTCATCAAGGCAAAGAGATTGGTATCAAGTTTGCTCCATTTGGACTGCTGGAACTCCACCTCCGTTCAATTCTGTATCACCGGCAATTTGCAGTTCATCGGAAAAGACGATTCCCACAGTGGAATTATCTGAAATTTGGTGGGGAGGAGGAACTTGGTGGAATTGTTACCAGCGATTTGCAGACAATTTGATGGAGAATAATCTCCACTGTTTGGAATTTTATATTTTGACCGAAAAAATGGAAGTAACAAGTCTCCGTTTCTTCAAATTTTGTCCTTGTTTTCTTTTTTTTTTAAATGGCAAAATTACATGTATCGTTTTATGATTTATCTAATTGACAAGTTATGAGCAATTGCAAATGACGCATATGGTCAGCTATCGGATGTTTACTCGACCTACTTAATAGCCACTTAAAGTGTCAAAATAAAAAATGATTCGATTGAGATATTACCATTGTGAACAACTTAAAGGGGCGCTTTATATATTTCGCCTAATATATATAGAGTTTCTTAATTAATGATACTTATCCTGCTTCGTTGTAATTAAATGCTATGACCGTTGACGCTTGTAAAATCTTTTATGACATTTCTATATAGTAGAAATTCGGACAATAAACCATACTTTTTCCTGTGGGAGCCATTATGTTTTGGTTTCTTTCTTCGGAAAAGGGCCTGATATACCCCTCTACTATCATATATTGTTCAATTTCATCCCCCGTTATACTATCCGTCCATTAATGCCCTTACCGTCCAACAAAGTTTCATTTTTACCCTTATTTTAACGGATGTGCCACGTGGCACCATCTTAAGAGACTAAGACCCACTACCTGACCCGCCCCATTCCCCTGCCCAACCCGCCCCAATACCCAAAATAAATTGCCTTAAGTAAAACTCATAATTTTCACCGTAAAAACAGAGAAAGAAAAGTAAAAACCCTGAGAAAAAGAAACGACGATGGGGATGGGTTTCATCTAGGGCTTTCATCAGTGACAAAGTTGAGGATCTGAGACCGAAAAAGGTGAGTTATTTCTCACAAAATTTCATGATTCAGCTATTTAAAGTTGTGTTTCTTCTAATTTTGTTCAAGAATGTTCGATTTCTACCTGAAGTTTCGACCTAGGGTTTTTTTCATGGTAAATGTGCATATCAAAATGTTATTATACATGCTTTCTACTATGTAGTTTGTCGATTTAATGTTTTTTTGTTCAAGAATGTTCGATTTGTACCTGAAGTTTGTAGCTAGGGTTTTTTTCATGGTAAATGTGCATATCAGAATGTTATTATACATGCTTTCTACTATGTATTTTGTCGATTTAATGTTATTTTGTCGTGCATGTACA
>JASVEL010012497.1:0-12568 GCA_032618575.1 Nicotiana noctiflora | reverse complement strand
GTTCATTTATTTCATTCAGTTCTTGAAGCTGATAAAGATGAGGTAAATTTTAATAACTTAACATGGGATTGGAGAAATGAGATTGTAGCATTCTTGCAATACGGTACCATACCTGATGAAAAGACAAAGGCACAAGCACTTCGGAAAAAGGTAGCTCGTTACTGCCTAAAGCATGGTAATCTTTATCGAAAAATGTTCGGTGGCCAATTAGCTCGGTGTTTAGGTCCTTCTCAAACTGAGTATGTAATGAGAGAAGTACACGAAGGTCATTGTGGGAACCATGCAAGTGGAAGGTCATTGGTTAAAACCCTGATAAGGGCCGGGTATTATTGGCCTAAAATGGAAGAAGAAGCATTGAACTTTGTAGCTAAATGTGACAAATGCCAGAGGTACGGTAATAATATAAATCAACCTGCTGAGTTATTACATCCGGTTATTGCACCATGGCCGTTTATGAAATGGGGAGTGGACATTGTCGGATCGTTACCTCAAGCTAAAGGACAGGTAAAATTTTTACTCGTACTTATTGATTATTTTTCTAAATGGGTAGAGGCAGGAGAATTTAAACAAGTACGTGAAAAAGAAGTTAAGGACTTTATTTGGCGACATATTATTTGCCGCTTTGGCGTACTAAGAGAAATCGTATGTAACAATGGTCCACAATTTATTGGAGCTCAGATAACAGAATTCTTTCAAAGTTGGCAAATAAAAAGGATAACTTCAACACCTTATCATCCAGTAGGAAATGGACAGGCGGAATCAACGAATAAGATTATCATCAATAATCTGAAGAAGAGGTTGGAAGAGTCAACTGGGAATTGGCCTGAGCTGTTACCAGGGGTTTTATGGGCATACCGTACAATAATGAAAATAAGCACAGGTGAAACTCCTTTCTCTTTAGTATACGGTACCGAAGCATTTATCCCAGTAGAAATAGGAGAGCCAAGTACAAGAGTAGCACAGGTAGCACATACGTCTAATGATGAAGAGATACGGATAAATTTGGATTTATTGGAAGGCAAAAGAGAAGCAGCATTAATAAAGATGGCCGCTCAAAAGCAAATGATCGAACTCTATTACAATAGGAAAACACGTCTGCGGTATTTCAAAATTGGGGAATATGTGCTCAAAAAGGTTTTTCAGTCTACCAAAGCAGTTAATTCAGGTAAGTTAATTCCATCTTGGGAGGGACCATACAGAATTCATGGTATTGCATGTAAAAGAGCATACGAATTAGAGACGATGGATGGGAAATTACTTCCCTCACATTGGAATGCTGTGCATTTGAAGAGGTATTATTTTTAGAAATAAAAAATAAAAATAAGAGAAAAATCTTTGTCAGGTATCATCTTGTTAAATTCTAATCTTTTAAGCATTATAAATTTTTTACTAACGGTTTTAGATGATAGGCAAAACGCTTACCTGTACTAAGTGATGAGTCACGACCTGTAAGGCCAAATGGAGTATGCTGAAATTCCAGAATGGAGTAAGCTAAAAATCCGGGCCTAAGGTTATAATAACATATACGGGTATAGCAGTCTTCATCTATTACCACAAGTCCCGTACATGCTTCTTTTCTTTTTTAGGAAGGAACCGGATTGAAAAGATTAACAAATGTACAAGGCTTCATGCTTGAGCACTCAAACATTTAGGGGAATATACAAGGTTCACATGCAAAAAAAAAAGGCAAATCAAAAGTTTGAAGAAAAATCAAGATTCAAGCCCAAGCAAATCTGGTAAGGGTAAACCGTATCAAACGGTTAAGTACAAAAAAAACAAGTTGTAAAGAAAATCTTGTATAAATCTTGTATCTATTATTCAACTTTTGTAAAATCTGTTATAAAGAAAACAGTTACGTGAAAGTTATAGATGTAATGAAAATACATGTAAGGAACGTACATCTTGTCAAAATTTAGAAAATAAAGATTTGATCAAGTTATTCCAGATAAACGTGTATATTCCTATTTCTTGTATCGTATTAAACATTATTGTGAAGTTGAGACGTCTTCTTCATTAAATGTCATATATATAAAAGGGTCCTCTTTTATAAATCTCGTATTATCTAAGTATGAGAATGACAAAAGCATTTTTTATTTACAAATGCAATTGAAATCACTTAAAAAAAAGTGCATAATAAAACTTTTTAATAACAGAAAGAAGTTAAAATTGTTCATAAAATGCCCCTTAAATAAAACTTGGGGACTTGGGAACTTAAATAAAGCTTAAATTTTTTTATAAAATTACAAAATTCAAGGAGCAACATCAGTAGGCTCAACTTGGTCATCCTGACCAACGACCTCAACTTCAGCATGAATAGAAACCTGTTCAACAACATGGGTGGGGATATCCGGTGCAGAAAAATTACATAAGGGGGCCTTAACTAGGGCAGGTTCAAACACGGCAGATTCACTGGGGAGAGCTTCGATTGAAGAAGATTCAGCCACGGAAGCAATGGTTTCAGGAGATGAAAAGCTTGGTGGCTGTTGGGCTTTCTCAAGAGCTTCATTTACCTTGGCTAATTCACATTTAAGGTCAAAATTCTCTTGACTCATTTCTTCTAAAGTATCACGACGACTCTCAAGGAAGGTCAAGCTTACCCTGATATTGGCAGTCTCCTCAAGGAGATCAAAATCCTTTTCCAAGGATGCCATTTCTTTCCTGAGCTCCTCATTCTTTTGCAAAAGAGAGTCGTGAGATGATTGCGGTGAGGAGTGAGAACTTTCCAGAGCATGAACCTTAGCTTGTGAAACTCGTAAATCTTCTTGTGTACGGGTAAGTTCTTGGGCCATCCCTTCTGCATATTTTTCCCTCTGAGCCAGCAAGGCCTTCAAAGACTTGTTCTCATCAGCAACCGTAGATAATTGTTTAGCCAGGGATTCTTTTTCGCTCTTAGATTAATCTGCGGTAGCCTTTACCGTTGTTGATTCAGTAAATAAGCTTCGTGACTTGGTTTTCTAAAGAATTCTTCCTTTCTTCTAAGATATCCATCTTAATTTGTAAGCTCTCGTACTGCCCTTTCCAATTATTAGCTTCCAGTTGAGAATCACGGGCAGTCACTTCAGCATCATGAGCAGTTTTCTCCAAGTCACGAGCCAATTTCTCCAAGAGAGGAACTCGACTCATCAGCTCCGTACCAATGAGATTAATCTAGTAATAGTAAAATAAGTTTAAGGTTAAAATTATAGGAATAATTCATGAAATAAAAATAATTTTTTTTTACCTTTAAGCTGGCATGAACAATGTCATTCAAGAGAGTCATGTTGCTGTGGCTATCAAGTTTAGCCTTTTCAATAGGGCCAATCAAAGGAGCAAGCCACGTGTTTGCTTGTCCGGACTTCCTTAGGAGACTGCTGTCTTATGGAACATCAATGGTAACACTCCTCTTATTAAAGTTCCTGCTTGAGGAGCCTGCTTCAATATTACGCGAGGAAGAGGGAGCAACGGTAATAGGAGGAGTGGTTGTTGATGAAGGGATAGCAGAAACAGTAAGTGAAGTAAAAGAAGAAGGAGGTAAGGGAACAATGATAGGAACGGTAGAAGAAGGAGGTGGAACTTCATCTAAAACCGGACCCGTAGAATTTCCAAAGCCACTATCAAAACGTTGGTCAATAGAAGGGGTAGGAGTATCGTCATTAGGGATGACTACAGGATCAGATGAGGGAAGATCAGGAAAAGCTCCAATTTCGTCATCATTAATGATTCGTCTCTTGACCCTTGGTCTGGTTGTCAAGGCTTCATTATCATCATCTTCATCTTCTTCAACTTCAGGATCATCTTCAAGAATGGATTTTCTCTTCTCCGGTCTTGAAGGAACATCTGAATGAGAACCCAGGAAGATGTCCTGGCCACGTGATGCTAAGACGGTCCCATGGGTAAGTCCATGAGTGGCAAAACTTGAAAGGGAAGAAAGGCGGAAAAGGTTTAAAAAGATACTAAACGGTAAAATAGAAGGGAAGAAAACTTCTTACAGTGGGTCTTTGGTTTCCACCCATGTTGTTTGGCAATACTTTTCCATGTTCTGCCTTCCATTGGGGCAATCTTCAAAAGCTTATCTACCTAATCACGGAAATTAGCTACGGGAGTAACCATATCCATGGTTGCTGAAAAAGGAAACAAAATAGGTAAGGTAAATGAAAAGGAAGAATAAAACACGTACGGTAAAGAATACTTACGTGCAAAATTCCACTCCTCTGGGAAGAGGAGATATTTCTCACTGACTAGCCCTGCGGTAGGTGCAACGACATACTGGACAAACCACCCACGGTCTTTGTCGTCTTCTGAGCTTACCAACACTCTTTTGCTCCGGGCTGATAGACTAAAAACCCCATTACGAAGAAGCCTAATGGAGTATAGGTGAAGTAGATGAGGAAGAGAAAATTCTACCTTAGCCTTTGTAGAAAGGTGTCTTAAACATGCAACAAGTCGCCACACTATCGGGCCGATTTGCCCCAGACAAATATTGAAGAAACGACAAAAATCTAGGATAACCGGGTCAATAGCCGGGTTAAAACCCAAAGTAAAAGGATAGGTATAAACAAAAGAATAACCTATAAGGTAGGAAGTAATCCTTTGATTTGGGTTAGGGATGATAATTGGAAAATCATCAGCCCAGTGGCATTCTTTCCTAACAATTGGGGCGAAAGCGCTTGTAATCAAAGTAGGGTAAGGATCGACACAATCTAACCCTAATACCTGAGTTTTCAGAGACTCACTATCGTTGTGGAAAGAAAACTCGGCAGGGATAATCTCATCTACCAGAGGTTCATGCAGCGGTTCTGAAGGTTCTTTATTTTTAGGAGGATTCTTTTGAGTATGAGAACCTTTAGCCCCAGAAGAGGCTCCGGAGTCAGAAGGAGTTGAAGAAGCACCACCACGGGTAGAACCCAGGGAACGTAATCTACCCCCTCTTCTGTGCCTAATAGGAGCAGGGGCGTTAGGCAATTTATCTAGAATCGAGGTTTTCTTAGGGTTTAAAGAAGCCATGGATGCAGAAGTTAAAACTAAAGCAAGTAGAAGGAAGTATGCAGTTCAATTTATGAGGGAGAGGAAGGCGCGGGATCTAGACCAAGTTAGGTGCATCAAGGACGAGGATGGTAGGGTTCTGACGGGGGAGTCGCAAGTCAAGCGGAGATGGGAGGAATACTTTCGAGACCTGCTTAACGAAGAGGGGGATCGAGTCTTAGAGCTAGGGGAGCTGGGGCATTCAGAGTGTCCTAGAGACCTCGGGCACTGCATGCGCATTAAGGAGGAGGAGGTCTTGAGGGCGTTACGTAGGATGAGTAGGGGTCGAGCGACTGGGCCAGACGAAATTCCGGTGGAGTTTTGGAAATGCATGGGTAGGTCGGGAGTGGAGTGGTTGTCCAGGTTGTTCAACGTGATCTTTAGGACCAAGAGGATGCCGGAGGAGTGGAGATGGAGTACAGTGGTTCCCTTGTACAAAAACAAAGGGGATATCCGGTGTTGCAACAACTATAGGGGTATCAAATTAATAAGTCACACCATGAAGGTCTGGGAGAGGGTGATCGAGGCGAGGGTGAGGGAGATGTCATCTATATCCGTGAACCAGTTTGGTTTCATGCCGGGTCGCTCTACTACAGAAGCTATCCACCTTGTGAGGAGGGTGGTGGAACTGTTCAGGGATAAGAGGAAGGACCGGCATATGGTGTTTATCGACTTGGAGAAGGCGTACGATAAGGTCCCTAGAGAGGTTCTGTGGAGATGCTTGGAGGCGAAGAGCGTGCCAGAAGCCTACATCGGAGTGATCAAAGACATGTATGATGGAGCCAAGACTAGGGTTAGGACGGTGGGTGGCGACTCGGACCATTTTCCGGTGGTTATGGGGCTACATCAAGGATCTGCGCTAAGCCCTCTCTTATTTGCCTTGGTAATGGATGCTCTAACTCGCCATATTCAAGAGGATGTGCCATGGTGTATGCTCTTTGCTGACGACATAGTCTTGATAGACGAGACGAGGGCTGGTGTTAATGCGAGGTTGGAGGTGTGGAGACAGACCCTCGAGTCTAAGGGTTTTAAACTAAGCAAGTCTAAGACAGAATATCTAGAGTGCAAGTTTAGCGCCGAGTCGAGCGAAGTAGGCTGGGACGTGAAGCTGGGATCTCAGGTCATAGCCAAGAGGGACAGTTTCAGATATCTTGGATCGGTGATTCAAGGGGACGGAGAGATTGACGGGGATGTCACTCACCGTATAGGAGCGGGGTGGTTGAAGTGGAGGCTCGCATCAGGAGTCTTGTGTGACAAGAAAGTTCCACAGAAACTCAAGGGGAAGTTTTATAGAGCGGTGGTTAGACTTGCCATGTTGTATGGGGTGGAGTGCTGGCCTGTGAAGAACTCTCATGTCCAGAGAATGAGAGTTGCGGAGATGAGGATGCTCAGGTGGATGTGCGGGCTCACCAGATTAGATAAGATTAAGAATGAAGTTATTCGGGAGAAGGTGGGGGTGGCCCCGGTGGATGAGAAGATGCGAGAAGCGAGACTCAGGTGGTTTGGGCATGTGCGGAGGAGAAGCCCTGATGCACCGGTGAGGAGTTGTGAGCGACTGGCGGTGGTTGGCGCGAGTCGAGGGCAGAGGGAGGCCTAAGAGGTATTGGGGTGAGGTGATTAGGCAGGATATGGCTAGAATGGGGATTTTCGAGGACATGACCCTTGATAGGAAAGTTTGGAGGTCTAGTATTAGGGTTGTAGGGTAGGGCCTTCTAGAATTCTTAGTACTTCTGTTAGGGGCTGAGTGGGGTTTGGTAGCGATCTCTATAGTTAATTAATGTATTGTATTGTGCCTCTTATGGTAGTAACCGATTGGTATTATTGCATGTCATTCTACTTTTGATTTTATGTTTAGATAATTATTTATTTGATTTATCCCGGATTTACTAACATTGTTTTGTTTTGTTTTGTTTGTTGATTTTCTCTCTCTTTTTCTGAGCCGAGGGTCGGCCGGAAACAGCCTCTCTACCCTTTCGGGTAGGGTGTACGTATTACCCTCCCCAGACCCCACTTTGTGGGAACATACTGGGTAGTTGTTGTTGTTGTTGTTGTTGTTGTTGTTTATGGTGAAAAGAAGGGTTATTTATAGTGTTGGGAAATTTTGAAAACAAGGTAAAAAGAGTACAATGATGGGAAACTCTATAATGATGATAACTGATACTTCGTGGAACGGGAAGACGAAAAGAAAGCCTGAAAGAACGCTGCAGGACAGAGCAACCAATGAGGAAGCAACACGTGCTGGGTGCTTAAAAGGAAGTGACAGTTGAATCGTCAGAATTCCTCAGAACATTAATGAAGACAAAATTTCTCCTTTAATGCAACTCCACTTCCCAAATATTCATACTGATGAATAAATGAAAAGTGGGGGGACTGTTTGTATTGGGAAAATTTTAATTTATATAAAATAAAATACGTGGCATGGCACGCGGATGCTATTAAAAAGGCAAGGGGTTACGCGGATACGGGTAAAAGAGGAACGTAACAGTAAAGGAGAAAAAGAGGTACGTAGTAGCAAAAAAGGAAAGAGGTACGAGTAAGAGACTCAAGGAACCGTACCTATTTAAGATGCAATAATGAGGGAAATATGAAAAGATAATGAATCATAACACATAAAAGAATGAATATACACGTCAGAGGAACAAGTACCGGAGCAGCCGTTACAGAATAATTGTATTAAATAATAAGATTGTGTAACGTAGCATTAAGTATAGCATTAAAGGTCATTAAATATTCATAATGAGCTCATCATGGTCTGGGGGACCTATAAAAGGGAGAAAAACATGTAAACAAGGACACGATTGAAATATACTCTTCTGATTTACCAACTTTCTTATTTATCTGTTCAATAATATCATTTTCTTACTTATTTTACGATTATCAGAAGCCCGATTTTTCTCATATATACGAATTTAACTGAAAATCTACTTTTTGGTTAAACAGTAACCGCTAACTATTTTTTATTGACCAATATGAAAACTGGCTATATCATGATATTTTAACATTTTTAACGGATGGCAAAATTAAATAACTTCGAACCGTATAGGGACAAATTTGATCCCTCCCTCATTTTTTTCCAATATAAATGATAAGCCCAATGGTACCTCTAGAAGTTAAAGAGCTATTATTTCTCACGTTCAAGCAGTAGTTTCGCGGAAAATGTCTCAAAGCACTAAAAGCCTTTGCTTTTGCTCTACCAATCCAATTTAATGGCTTTCAATTTGCAACATCCAAAGAATCATATTCCTTTCTTTCTTTCCTTATCTCTTGTTTGTCAAGTCTTCTTGCTCAATAATATAGATTAAAAGGTCCCAAAATTCCAAAAAAATAAAAAATAAATCAAACATCAATGGGTAATATTTTCAGTTTTCCATTTCGTAAGCAGAGTAATAATAGTAGTAATACGAATTCCAGTAATAACAACACTTCTACTTCTTTTTCTTCGGTTTCTAAGAGAAGAAATCGATTTCTTTCTTCTTTCTCCACCTTTGAATCCTCTGTAAATGATAATAATAGTTCTATTCCAGTGAAATGTTCTTCTTCTGATTCGGGTTGTGGCACTGAGAGGATGGAAATGACTCAGAGCAATAATAATAATAAGAAGAAGAGCAAGTACTACTATATTCCTGATAATTTCTCATCTCTTGATCAGGTTTGTTCTTTCGTTGTATTTTTATTGTTCTTTTACTATCTCGTTTGTTCAGAATATTTTTTGGCTGTTATAACGAAGTATTGTTATAGAGAATATATATTATAAATTATAACGAAAAATAAAAAATTGGTTAATAAAAATAAACAGTTATAATGAAGTGTTGTAATACATGATTACTATTATAGAGACATTTGACTATATGTACAAAGCCTGTGTAAGTCCAAGACTACTAAAGCATTTGCTATAAGCCGTAAAAAGTAAAGGTCTAAGTAGAACAAAACTTTTTTTTCATTTTAAAATAGATTGGCATTATACTTCAGAAACTAATGAACTTTGCATATTTTGTTGGCAGAATAGTCTAAATGACATTTATATTTGTGCTACTTTGTCATTATGGGGTCCAAACATAATAAAGTTTCATCTAAACAATTTTATTCATTCAAAAATAATATTTTAAACACTTCTAACCGTATGTGTGCATTTTAAATATTTTGAATTTGTTAATTAACGGTGCCATATAAATTGGTATAGGACGGGGGAGTACCTTGTTGATGAAGTCAATAACCTAAGGTCTGTTGTTGATAAATGTCAACTTCTCTTATTAGAACAGCTTCATTACTTCTCACTGGAGGAGTAGATTATTCTGTAAATCTATTGAGGGGTGTCAATGAATGTTATTACATTGTATTTGTAAAATATGAAATATAAATAAATACAAATAAGAATATGCATAAACAGAAATGAGAAACTAATTCGAGCCCACTGAATTTACAGTGTTTCCTTAAGGAATTTAATCCCCTCCTAGTACTCAAGGTTATGGATTATTTCCTTCCAGGATAGAACGAATTACACACTGGTGTAGTGGTACTTCAAACCCCAGTGTTTCAGCGAACACAAAGTTCGATAGCAAATCACACTTACTTTTTGCTTTGTTTGATGCTAAAAGTATGCAGAAGAAATGAGGAGAAACTCAGAAATTCGTAGTGAAATTCTGAGCAGAATAGTGTTGTATTTATAGCCAAAAGTTAGGGATTTAATATTAATATTTATTTAATATTAATATTCTGTTATTAAAATAAATATTTAATAACATTTCTGTTAATGTTTTACTATTAACAAATTTGGTCCAAAAAGTTAATCAATCGATCGATCATTTGACCAAATTCAAATCCAAAGCCGAAGCCGAAGCCGTAGCCGAAGCCGAGCCGAGCGAGCAAGCGACGACGACGACGCGAGGCTTGCTTTCTTCTCTAACTCTTTAAGAGCTAGAAGAAGAGCAATTGCTTATATACCCATAAAAAACCTCTTCCGCTTTCAATATGGGACAATGCCTATTTACCAAGGAGGAGGAACTTGAAATTTCACTCAAAATTTCATTTCCCTCCATTTCCCATTCACCCTATTTTAAATATTTAATATATTAATTAAATATTAAACCCAACAATCCCCACATGAATAGGCAATGGCTATATCACGGAAGTATGCATGAAAAACAATGTGATTCGCAAGTAAGGATTAATTGCATCTGGATAAGTAGGTTTCCCTTTGAACTTTTCGTAGTGAACTTATGTCGGATATACTCGATCAATTGGTAGATTTGATATCTTTGAACCGTCGAACTTTGGTGTATACCTGGACAACCACAAGTCACACAACCAACCCTTAACCGTATTTGATTCTCATTGTTGTGTTCGTTTCAGCTATGAACACCGCCTGATTTCATAAGTGCGTAGAGAACTGGCCTTACAAAATTCTCCTTGAAGCGGATAACACTTCACACTTACATAGGTGATTCCTAAACGTGTCATCCCGTAGATACACTATTTGATATATCCCGTATCAAATTTAGAAATCATTAAAAAGCCTTAATGCTTTATCCTTGGTATTGAACATTGTCTTATAAGAGAATGGACCAAAAGTTTATTTGACAATGTTGAACCGTCATAAATGCCTTTGTTTGATCTCCTTGAACCTAGATCTTGGGATCTCCAGTCTTCTAGGTAGAGTTACCGCCACTATGACTTGTTATCGGCCACAGTCCCATTCCCCTTGATGATTTCTCAACTACATCTCTAATTAGGCCTTTTGTAAGTGAATCCGCTACATTATCACTTGACTTTACATAGTCAATCATGATAATTCCTCTAGAGAGTAATTGTGTAACATTTTTATGTCTTCGTCATATATGACGAGATTTACCGTTATTCATCACACTCCCAGTCTTTCCAATTGCCGCTTGACTATCATAGTGTATGCATATTAGTACCAAGAGTTTGGGCCAAAATGAAATACCGGAGACATTCAACTTCTTCACCGGCTTTATCCAAGGCTATGAACTCAGCATCCATTGTAGAGCGGGCAATACAAGTTTGTTTGGACGACTTCCAAGATATCGCTCCTCCATCAATTGTGAATACATATCCACTTGTGGACTTGCAATCAGTTGATCCGGTGATCCAATTTGCATCACAATATCCGTCAACAACTGCATGATATTTTATTATAGTGCAAGGCAAAGTCCTGGGTATGTACTAAGTACCCCAAAACTCGTTTCATGGCCATCGAATGAGATTGACCTAGATTACTCGTATATCGAACCAATTTACTTATAGCACATGCTATATCTGGTTGTGTACAGTTCATGATTTACATTAAGCAACCCAAAACACAAGCATAATCTAATTGTGATATGCTTTGGCCTTTGTTCTTTGCTAATGCAAGATTCACGTCAACTTTAAAGCCTAAGTGCTTGAATTTTTCAAATATTATCTTGATATAATGAGATTGTGACAACGCCAGACCTTGAGAAGTCTTATGGATCTAAATTCCCAGAATTAAATCAGCAACTCCCAAGTCTTTCATATCAAACTTGCTAGTTAGCATACTCTTAATAGCATTTATATTGGCAATGTCATTACTCATTATGAGCATATCATCCACATATAGGCAAACAATGACAATGTGATTTAGAACATTTTTAATGTACACACATTTATCACATTCATTTATCTTAAACCCATTTGACAATATTGTTTGGTCAAATTTCGCATGCCATTGTTTGGGTGCTTATTTTAATCCATAAAGGGACTTAACAAGTCTACATACCTTCTTTTCTTTACTTGGAACCACAAACCCTTTTGGTTGTTCCATGTATATTTCTTCCTCCAACTCTCCATTTAAGAAGACCGTCTTTACATACATTTGATGAATTTCAAGACCATAAATCGCAGCTAACGCTACTAACGTTCGTATGGACGTAATTCTTGTAACTGGAGAGTATGTATCAAAATAATCAAGATCTTCTTGTTGTCTATACCCTTTGACCACAAGTCTTGCCTTATATTTTTCAATAGTGCAATCAACTTTAATTTTCCTCTTAAAGATCCATTTAGAATCCAAGGATTTATTTCCAGGAGGAAGATCAACCAATTCCCATGTATGGTTGTTCAATATGGATTCTATTTCACTATTGACTGCCTCTTTCCATAACAATGATTCCGAAGAAGACATAACTTCTTTAAATGTTTGAGGCTCATTTTCCAATAAGAAAGTCACAAAATCTGGTCCAAATGAAGTAGAAGTTCTTTGACGTTTACTATGCCTTGGATCTTCCTGGTTAAGTGTACTTTCTTTTGCTTCTTCCCGAGGTCGTTTAGATCCTTCACTAATCGACTCACATTCCTTTTTGTACGCCTATATATTTTCAAATAACTCAGCATTATCTGATTCTATAACCGTATTATTATGAATTTCGGGATTTTTTGATTTATGAACCAGAAATCGATATGCTTTACTATTAGTCGCATATCCTATGAAAACACAATCAATGGTTTTCGGTCTTATTTTTACCCTTTTGGGTTTAGGAACTTGCACTTTTGCCAAACACCCCCACACTTTAAAATAATTCAAGTTAGGCTT
>JASVEL010012496.1:0-245341 GCA_032618575.1 Nicotiana noctiflora | reverse complement strand
GTTGAATCCAAGAGCAAATCCGAGTTGTCTTCTCTTTGAGTCTCTAAGGTAAAATCTTCATGTTCCTTATTCTAATCACTTATATTACTATCTGTTTGTTTGTTAAATTAAATTTCGATTGGTTTGTCAAATTCTTCTTAATGATTCTGTTCTCCTCCTTCAAGGCCTTTTATTTGGCCCGCATTTGTTGTTGTTGTGATTCCCTGGATTGTATTCGCTTTAGAATGAACATTCGACTCGAGTTAACAATCGTCGAATGATTGAATCCCCTATTTGTTGAATCTGTCCGAATGTGTCAAGTTACTGTTCCTATGTGATTGACTGTTCTTAATTGTGTGTTGTAATCAATTAGGCGAACATCGTCGATTAGTCATATGGGTCTGTTGGTTGGAACACTGGATAATAATTAACACTGTTAAGACTAATACAAGCCACTGTCTGGTTTAACAGATTCCTCTTTTGAAATGTCTATGATATTGGGATATAGCTGTTAGTAATTTGGCATCTTAGGATTTAAAAATACCTTACCCATGAAATGAACTAGTGGAACCTGCTGTACAGCAGGGCACCACCAGTTCCTGCAGTCTTTGATTTAAAATAACAAGACCCATACTTAGACATTTTAAGTGGCTGGGACAGAACAGAATATGGGTTGGCCAGTGTTTAAAACTAGTTGTTGGTGGTTTTTGGACAGGGGAGGATGGGCAAGGGTCTGTTATGCAGAACCTGGGTGCTCCTAGGTGTTGTTTTGGTTATAAATAGATAGACATTTTGAGGGGAAAAGGGGTTCAAAAAAAGGGGGGAGCAGTCTGAGAGAGGTTAACAAGGCTGAAACATTGAGAAAACACCTAGGCTGAGACATTGAAATACATACAGTAAGGGCTGAGAGTACACATATGCAAGACTATAGATAGAGAAAGCTAGGAAGTATAGGCCAAGAGACTGTTTCGATTGGCTTTTGGGTACTGTTTTCGTGTGTTTTAGTTGGGAGTGGCTGAGTGTTGGTCATTTGGTTGCTTGTTGTTCCTGTGTTGGGGTTACTGATCTCCTGTTGCATTGCTACTGCTGTGTTTGAGTTTGGTTACTGCTGTTGGGTTGTTTGCTGGTTGGTTCCTTGTTGCTGTGGTTGTATTGTTGTTATTTACTGGTTGTTACTTGGTGTGACTGTTTGGTTCTGCTACAATTGGCCCTGGGTTATCGACTGTTTTGAACTGCACTTGGATTGTGTTGTTGGTGCACGCTTGCATTGCTGTTGCTGTTGTTCATTGCTACTGCTGACTCTGTCTTTGCTTCACTGTTTTCAAATTTTCCAGGTATACTCTACCCCCTGGCAATAGGAAGTTCGACAATTGCACCTATACTGTTTTGCAGAATCAAGTGATGCTATTTTTATAATATGATGCCTTTGTTTTCATTGGATATTTGTAATGTTGAAGAGATAGACTCATCATAAATGAACTTGCATTTGATATTAGATAAGATAGTTTAAACTCATCGCTTGTTAATACTGGATGATGAACAATATTGTTTCGGGTGTAAATTGTCATGTTGAAAATTGGGTAATGAGTGGCTAATAGTAGAAGCTTTATGTTATTGCTTAATCGTACAGTAAATTTAGTTGTTTAATGTTTAGTAGTTATAGTGTTAATTTTAGTTTTTGCCTATGCCATTGAGGTTGATATTAGAGTCATACCTAGGAATGAATTCACAAACTAACAACTCCGTCTCAATCCCTTTTATAAGATAATTAATGTGTTGTTTAAATTAATGTTGACAAGATAAGAAGTAGTTTATGCGATGGAGATTCACGTTAAATAGAAGCGAATGTCATTAATACTTAGGCAGATTTACGTTTAGAAACGGACGAATTAATTACTACTTAGGATCTATAAGTATCTACCTAATCATACGAAAGGCTGGTACCCGGATGGGCTTTAAGTCATGTTCGCTCAACCTCTTTTATATTGGGCTCATTTGAGGTCCAAAAGCAAGGCCCAAATTTTGTGGGTGTACACAGACCTGTTTTCTTGTAATAAGAAGTATATTGGTTTAGACCGTTAGTAAGAACATTACGCGAATGGCCCGGTCAAATGGTACTAAAAAACTTTTTTTGGTTTGGATCAAGAATTGTCATATGGGATGTAATTAAGCCCAATAGGAAATAAACCCGAACTCTTATGAGTTTGCGCCTCAAAAATACCAAACTATTGGGTAATGAGTAAATAAGTAGGATTTTCTTCGTTATTAGAGACAAAACAAGTAGAAAATATAGTACGCTTTAAGTATGGCCTTGAATAAAAATGGGGTGAGCCTCGTCATATTAAATATACTGTTGCAGGGCCCTCAAATAAATTGTTATAAAAATTCTAGACTCGGAAGGACCGTTTAGCGAATTTCGCGGTCTTTCCAAAAGTTAAATAGACAATAGACTCTTTAGGCACGATTTGAAATAAAAATTACTTTCCTGAATACGGGTGTGCATTTATGTGACCCAAATCTTACTCTCGGCGAAACTGAAATACATTAGAGTCGCAGGCGTACTGGTTACGGTGCGGCTCGAAATGTGTTTTCGTAACGTCGCAATTCTTCTAAAAATAAGAGCGGAGCATTAAAAGCACATAGTTAAAATATATAAAAGAATCGGATAGAAACAAAAATTGCAATTGAGCGACCGTGCTAAAACCACGGAATCCGGGAGTGCCTAACACCTTCTCCCGGGTTAACAGAATTCCTTATCCAGGTTTCTAGTTTCGCAGACTGTATTACAGAGTCATAAATTTCCTCGGTTCGGGATTAAACCGGTGACTTGGAACACCATTATTTTCCCAAGTGGCGACTCTGAATTTAATAAATTGATCCCGTCTCGATTGTCCTTTAATTGGAAAAAAACTCCCTTGTGCCCTCGCGTGCGCGTAAAAAGGAGGTGTGACAGCTCTGGCGACTCTGCTGGGGAACAAACCTCGAACTTCGGTTCGGGGTCTAAGAACTCGAGCTCATTTAAATTGTTATTTTGTCTATATCTGATTTTATTACATGTTTAATTAATGTGCTACATGTCTACCGCTTTGATATTAGTTGTACTGTATATACAAACTGCTATATATTTACCGCTTTGATATTGCGTGAACTGTATATAAAACTGTGCCGAAAACCCGTCTCTTCTTACCCCCGGGGATGTGCTTACTGGTTGAGACTCCCCTTTCTGTCAGTGTCAATACCAAAGTAAGAAAAGAGGCAGGATAAGTTACAAAGCCGGACGATCCCGCGGGTCCCGGTACGTAGCTCCCTCCTCAAATCCGAGTCGTCTGCTCGGGTACACGGTCTAGTACCATTGAAAAGCATCAGGATATTGAGCCTAGATTCAGGACGTTTATTTGCATCATCTCTGACTTAGGGGACTCAACACAGGGGTTGGGTCCGTCTAGGACAGGTAACCCGAAAGGAAAGACCATCTTGCCATATCATATTTGTTGTGAGCATTTATTTAGACTGGCATGCTGACCGGGTTCCTTTAAATACCGAAGAAAAAGAAAAAAAGCACAAAAGGAAATAGTATGGGGAAGTAAATATCTTTCAGAAAAATACAAAAAATACGTTTCACCAACAAGTCCACGAATTTAGTTTGCCAATAAAAGACGGCAGAAGATTGACTTTGCCGAAAAATGGGTTTTTGACAAAATGTGTTTTTTGACAGTCAATAAAGGAAAGATAGTTGTTTTGACGGACCGAACTACGCGAGTTTGATTCTCACCGAGTGTGAGATACGTAGGCAACCTCTAAACGGGTCCAACTCCCATATATTTCAAAATAAGTTTTAATGGCGGAATGCCAAGACATTTAATTTTGCCTTAACAACCACTCTTTTTTACCAGTCAAATCCTGAGGCCCGTTTCGTTTTTTCAGAAAAGATAGTTTTGGGACAAATAAAAATTTCGTTTTCATCTAAGAATTACCTTAAATAAATGTGCAGAATGAGCACGAGTCAGAATACAACCGAAGCTATCATAAACAAGGTCCCCTTAAGTTTGCATAGGTGGTGGAGCGACTTGGGCAAGCAAGGACAAGATGCCGTTAAGCTGTACTTGGGAGATCTAGTGGGGCTGCTGAATATTCCCCCGAGAGGAGACATCATACGAGCTTTGATCTCATTCTGGGATCCGGCACACAATGTGTTCCACTTTTCAGACTTTGAACTCACACCAACACTGGAAGAATTAGCCGGATATGTCGGAAGACCAAAAGTCCCTATGAGGGAACAATACCTTATTGCACCAAGGGTAGTGACGGTACATCGGTTTTTGGATACGGTAAAAATCCGCAGAACTGTACACAACCCAGACTTATCAGAAGGGTTCTGCACTTTGGCATTTCTGTATGACAAATATGGTCACTATGGGGGCTTCAACAAATACGAAAGCAAAATCTGCAGCGGAGACAATCGGTTAAAATGGGAGGAGCATAGACGCATCGCCTTCATGATAGCTTTCCTAGGTTCATTGATATTCCCTAGAAAGGATGGGAATATCAACATACATGTGGCGGGGGTCGTCAGTACTTTGATGAAACAAAACAACAGTACTTTGGCCCCCATGATAATATCAGACATCTCTCGTGCACTCACCATCTGCAAAGCTGGAGGGACTTTCTTTGAAGCTTGCAATGTATTGCTCCAAATGTGGATGATCGATCACTTATGTCGTCATCCGCAATTTATGAGGTATAGTTCACCGAAGAAAACTTGTATAGAAGAATTTCCTGCAAGGGTCGAGGGACATGAGTTGCCGGAGGGGATCGGCGGATGGATACGACTTTTGCGTTCGACTACAGCCAGCGAGATAGAATGGACGTTTGGTTGGCTACCCGTGGAAGAAGTCATATATGCATCAGCTGCAGAATCATATTTATTGCTAATGGGCCTCAACAGCATCCAGCCCTACGCACCAGGTCGAGTATTGAGACAATTGGGACGATGCCAAATAATCCCAAAAGAAGAAGACCTCAGCCCACATGTAGTTGAAATTGGACCAGGAGGACAGTTCCCTGAAGCATTGGTCCGAAAGATTTGGAGTGAGTGTCAGACATTAAAAATAGACACTCGGGTGCGAGATCGAGCCCGGGGCGAAGTATCGTCGGAATATCCTGCATGGTATAGTAGAGATGTGGAGCATCAAAGGCCCGCAAAAAGGCCTCACCTCAGGGAGTTTGCTGGAGCGTCACGAGAACAATGGGACTGGTTGGCTAGAGAAGAAGCCTATAGAACGAAGATCAGCAGGATAGAACAACGGACCCAAGAACTCCAATTTGAAATGGATGTGCAAATTGCCGCCAACGAAGGAGATAAAAAGAAGTTGGCACAAGAAAATGACTTCCTAAGAGCTCAAATCCAGCAAATGAAAAGGGATGCTGACAGACAGTTGAGGAGTCGGGCAGACGAAAAGCTGATAAAGGGTCTGAAAAGCCAGGTTGCCGATGTCCAAAGAGAATTGGAAGAGTCTAAGGCCCAAACAGTGAGAATCCGAGCTAGCTGGAGAAAGGAGGCACATCAACATGCACTTCACCTACAACGGGTGGAAGAGGATTACACTGATATCGTCACCAGTTTAAGGGAAGCAAATGTTGTCCTCAGAGAACGGGTTTTCAAGCAAGCCCAAGATGCCAGAGCGGACCTCGACCGTTGCCACAATCTGATGGCTCGACTGCAAGAACAAATAGACAGGCTCTTAGACCAAGTCACCAACAACGCTCAACGATTGGGGGCGAAAAACCAGCAGATAGAGCGGCTACTCGGAGAAAGGGACATGATCAAGGACCGAATCGGGGAAATCGGGCACTACGTCACCATGAAGTGCCTAGCTTGTGAACAAATGCCCCGCACCGACCTTTTTGCTTCAATTATGGGCTATGTTCATCGGATCATGGAAGAATTAAGGGGACTACACAAGGACCTCACACCCAGGCCCGCGGCAAGGCCGAATGATGCCTCGCGGGCCCCCAGGAATTTTAGAGCAGTAGACCTTTGATTAAAAATGTATTTTTGAAATATTGGGTCAAGCCAGTTGGCATGTTATTTTACGTTTTCGAGTCAAGCATTTTCCTTTGTTTTGCTGATTGTTGTAAGACGTGTTTTGTAACTGCACGGTTTCGTTTGATATAAAAGTTACTGAATTTTGCCACAATCCTGTTAACAGAACTACGCTCGGTCTGATTCACGCGAGAACGTGATACGTAGGCAATCCGCATAAGATTCGACCACCACTAAAAAGAAAGAAAAAGAATCCAAAGGTTAAATAACAATAAGGCTTGCAAAGATAGTCGAAAGAGAAAAAGAAAAAAAAAAGAAGAAAAGAAAAAGAAAAAAGGCCGGAATGACGCATGTTAAGAGTACATGTAGAAAGGGTTATTTGGTTAGGTGCATTGCATCCAACGTGCTATAACATATCTGTCAAACTCGGTGAACTAACAAGTTTGTTGCATTTCCAGAAAGTTTAGCAGTTGGTTTGACAGAATATACTGGCCGGCCATCACTACCGTACTAGATCCAAAGGACCGGTTACAGTAAGCATGTCTAGTTCTGGCAAGAGTCTCGAGGAAGAAAAATCCGAGCTACAAATCATGAAAGAAGAGGTAGACCGGTTAAAACAACGGATAACAGAGATGCACCTGGCCTGGGCCAGGGAACAGTCTTCACCAAACCGCCCTACTCTCGCCTCAGCTCCGGAACATCCGCCCGTCGATCCTTCGACAAGCGCCCCGATCTATCCGTACTTTCAGGGGGAAAACCCATATGCCACCCACATTCCACCAACCAAACCAAATCCTCCTCCAGTCACCCCTATTTTTGTGGCACCTCCACCTGCTCCTCTGCAAAGGCCGGCCAGCGAGCCATATGTTCGGATCCATGACAACTCTTACTATCCTCCAGAGCCTACTTTCAGGGCTCCTGAACCACAATCACATACACCTCACTGGGATAATCCGGCAGGAACCGGAAAAACACTTCCAAAGTTCGGAACACGAGGAAGTTGTCAGAAAAGTCAAAAGCCTGGAGCAGTCCTTCGGGAACATGCACGGTTTGGGCAACCAGGTCAGCGTCGCCTATAAAGATCTATGTCCATTTCCGGACGTCCAGTTGCCAGCAGGGTTCAAAATGCCCAAATTCGACCTATACGAGGGGCATGGTGACCCGGTGGCCCACCTGCGGGGGTTTTGCAGTAAAATGAGAGGGGCCGGAGGACGGGACGAGCTTCTGATAGCCTACTTCGGCCAGAGTCCGGGAGGATCGGCGTTGGAGTGGTACACTAGACAGGATCCCAGTAGATGGTTTACGTGGGATGATCTGGCTCAAGCTTTTATCGGCCAGTTCCAATACAATCTTGAGATAATCCCCGACCGCCTATCATTGCTAAAAATAGAGAAGAAGCCTGCTGAAAGCTTCAGGGAATTTGGTTTCCGATGGAGGGAACAGGCGGCCAGGGTGGATCCACCGATGAGAGAGAGCGAGATGGTGGACTACTTCTTGCAGACATTAGAGCCCACCTACTTCGGACATCTGGTAACGTCCGTAGGCAAATCATTCACCGAGGTGATAAAAATGGGGGGTATGATCGAGGAAGGTTTGAAGGCCAACAAGATCATGAGTTACTCAGCACTGAAAGCCACCACTCAGGCTATCCAAAGTGGTACTGGAGGAGTACTGGGGAAAAAGAGGAGAGAGGAAGTTGCGGCCGTCGAGTCCGGGGCATGGTTCGGAAATAGAGGCCCCGCACCCCAATATAGCCCACCCCAACCTCACCACCAAAACTACTCTCACAACCCATATAGCCACCCGCAACATTATTATCCCGCACCTGATCCCCATTTTATTGTCCACCATGCACAATCCTATTCTGCACCTCCTGTTCATGCACCGTGGCGTGCACCGAACCCCCAGAACAATCATCCACCCCCAAGAGCTTACAGAAACCCCTCGGGCGCGAGTTTCCGTCCGAACCAGGCATTCAGGGGCGACCGGGCGCCGAGGCCAAAGACTTTCACTCCCTTAGGAGAGTCTTACACTAGTCTGTTCCACCGGTTGAAGCAAGTAGGTTTGCTAAATCCGGTTGAAGCTAAGCTGCCAAACCCTCTTCCGAAAAACCTGGACCATTCAGTAAATTGTGCCTACTGCTCGGGATGTCCGGGACATGATACCGAAAAGTGTTGGAGGCTGAAGACGGCCATCCAGGAGCTCATTGACACCCGCAGGATCGAGGTCCAGACTCCAACAGAGCCCAACATCAACCAAAACCCGCTCCCAGCTCATCATGAGACCAATATGATCGAGTTGGTACGGGCGAGAGGAAGGAAAGGAGAAAGCCTCTCGGACCGTGATGATGATTAAGTCTAGCGGGGCAGGAATGAGAAAAGGGCCAAGCTGTGATGAGTCGCCCAGTTGCAAGAAAGACATACCGGGGGAGTCGGAAGCAGGAAAGGAAAGTGTGAACGAAGTACCGGTGAAGCCGGCCAAGATAGTTGTACCAGGGGCAGCAATCAAGCCCATCCTGACAGTAGCAGGCGTTCGAATGGATCCTTTCATCATCCGGCCGGCAACACAGTTGCCAGTAACTGATAGCCGGGCTGTTCCATGGAATTATGCTCGGATTACAACGACCTACAGAGGAAAGGAGGTGAAAGAGGAAGTTTGTGAAGCCCGAGGGTTGACCCGCTCGGGGAGATGTTTTGCCCCTGCGGAATTGAGGAAGACCACTCCGGCAGTATTGAAAAAGCCGGTCACCGATGAAGAGGCGGAAGAATTCTTGAAAAAGATGAAGCTGCATGACTACTCTGTCTTAGAGCAGTTAAAGAAGACTCCGGCACAAATATCATTGCTGTCCTTGCTGATACATTCTGAAGAACATCGGCAAGCATTGATGAAAGTCCTGAATGAGGCACATGTACCGGATAAAATCTCAGTGAGCCATTTGGAGAAGATCACCAATCGGATCTTCGAAGCAAATCGGATCACCTTCACCGATGACGAGTTGCCTGAGGAAGGCACTGAGCATAATAGGGCTTTATATCTTACGGTGAAGTGTAAAGAGGCGGTGGTTACCAAAGTCTTGGTCGATAATGGGTCCAGTGCTAACATTTGTCCTCTCTCTACACTGGGCAAATTGAAAATAGACGTCGGCAGGGTACGCAAGAACAGCGTATGCGTTCGAGGGTTTGACGGAGAAGGCAAAGCATCGGTTGGTGACATAGTGTTGATCTTGACGATTGGGCCAGTGGAGTTCACCATGGAATTCCAGGTGCTGGACATGGTGGTGTCATATAACCTCCTAATAGGGCGACCATGGATTCATGCCGCAAGAGCAGGTTCCATCCAGCTTACACCAGCTCGTCAAGTTTGAATGGGACCAGCAGGAGATCGTCGTCCATGGAGAGAACGATCCACAATCGGGCACCATCATTCCCTTTGTTGAAACAGAAGAAGATGTTGGGCCGTGGGTGTATCAGGTCTGCGATGTGGTGTCCGCCCACCGAGTTCCGGAAGGGGAATGTATTCCCGGCGACAGAACAATTACTGCGGATGTCATGGTGGCGCATGAAATGTTGCGACATGGTTTCGTGCCCGGTAAAGGGCTAGGTGCATCTCTGCAAGGAATTATACAACCGGTATCAGTGGTCGAAAACTTGGGAACCTTCGGCTTGGGATTCCAGCCAACCTCAGAGGACATCCGGCGAGCAAAGAGGAGTAAGCAGAAAACATGGGTGCTCCCAAAGCCTGTTCCACGCCTTTCCCAATCTTTTGTCAGGGCCGGAGCAAGAGGACATCCTGCGCCAAAGATTCCCGGTCCTACGGTCAGGCCAGACGAAGAGTTCTTCAGGAAGTTCGAAAACCTATTCACAGATGTATGTATGCTCGAGGACGGTGAAGGATCTAGTCACGCCGAGATACAATTTGTGGGACCAAAGGCAAAACTGAATAACTGGAAGGCTACTCCTCTCCCGGTCCGGAAGGAGTCTTGGTAGTTTGTCTTGGATTGTTTTTCTTTCGAAATTTTGTATTGGGGGTTTGTCCCCGGAGTAAAATCCCGTTTGTTTTGTTCATTTTTTTAAGTTTGTAGTTTGTCTTCCCTTGTACAATTCCCATCAATGAAATTTGGTTCCTTCGTGTCTAATTTTGTTTATCTTTTCTTCTTTTTACTTTTCTGAACAGCCTTCTTGCAACTGATCTTAATGATATGGCGTGCTTAAAGATTAATCAACCCAGTCTAGAAAGTCAATCGGGTTTGGAAATAATAACACATGAAATAAGAAGTGACGAGAGTGAGTCAGAGTACGGCGATGATGAAGCCGTGGAAGAAATCGGTGAAGAATTAAGTCACTTCGAGGAAAAACCCAAACCGAATTTAAATGATACTGAGGCCGTTAATCTAGGGAATGCGGATGACGTCAAAGAAACCCGGATAAGTGTCCATATTGAACCCAATCTGAGAGAAGAACTGATCAAAACACTCATGGAGTTTAAAGACATTTTCGCATGGTCGTACGACGACATGCCAGGACTCAGCACTGATCTAGTGGTTCATAGATTACCCACCGATCCGGCATATCCTCCCGTCAAGCAAAAGCTGCGGAAATTCAAGACGGAGATGAGTGTGAAGATTAAGGAGGAGGTAACCAAGCAGGTTGCAGGCGAAAGTCATTCGTGTCACTCGATACCCTGAATGGTTGGCTAACGTAGTGCCGGTGCCAAAGAAAGACGGAAAGATCGGGGTATGCGTGGACTATCGCAATCTCAACAAGGCAAGTCCTAAGGATAATTTCCCACTTCCCAATATCCATATCCTAATTGATAATTGCGCCGGACGCGAAATTGGATCCTTTGTGGATTGTTATGCGGGATATCATCAGATTTTGATGGATGAAGAGGACGCAGAAAAGACGGCTTTTATCACACCGTGGGGGACGTATTGCTACCGAGTGATGCCGTTTGGTTTGAAGAATGCAGGGGCAACCTATATGAGGGCGATGACTACGGTATTCCATGATATGATACACAAGGAAATTGAGGTGTACGTGGATGATGTGATCATAAAGTCTAGGCGTCAAGAAGACCATGTTGCCGACCTCAGGAAGTTCTTTCAAAGACTTCGAAGGTACGACATCAAGCTCAATCCGGCCAAATGCGCATTCGGAGTTCCATCGGGAAAGCTGCTAGGATTCATCGTCAGCCGACGGGGCATTGAGTTGGACCCCTCCAAAATTAAGTCCATCCAGGAGTTGCCCCCGCCGAAGAATAAAACAGAGGTAATGAGTCTGTTGGGAAGGTTGAATTACATCGGTAGGTTTATTGCCCAACTTACGGCAACCTGTGAACCCATATTCCGTCTATTGAAAAAAGACGTGGCGATAGAATGGACGGCAGAATGTCAGGAAGCGTTTGACCGGATCAAAGGGTATCTGTCAAATCCACCCGTACTAGTTCCGCTTGAGCCAGGTAGACCCCTGATTCTTTATCTGACGGTCTTGGAGAATTCGTTTGGCTGCGTACTGGGGCAGCATGATCTTACCGGCAGGAAGGAACGGGCCATTTACTACCTCGGTAAGAAGTTCACAGTCCACGAGGTCAAGTACACTCATCTAGAAAAGACATGTTGCGCCCTGACTTGGGTAGCCCAAAAGCTGAAACACTACTTGTCTTCTTACACCACTTACCTCATTTCGCGTCTGGATCCGTTGAAGTATATTTTCCAGAAACCTATGCCTACGGGGAGGTTAGCAAAATGGCAAATATTACTTACGGAGTTCGACATCATATACGTGACAAGGACGGCTATGAAAGCTCAAGCCCCTGGCCGATCACTTAGCTGAAAATCCCGTTGATGACGAATACGAACCTTTGAGGACGTATTTTCCAGATGAGGAAGTATTGCAGATTGAGGGGTTGGAACTAACCAAGGATCCGGGATGGAAGCTCTTCTTCGATGGAGCGGCAAACGCAAAAGGAGTCGGAGTAGGGGCTGTGCTTATATCTGAAACAGGACATCATTATCCTGTTACTGCTCAACTGCGTTTTCATTGTACCAATAATATGGCTGAGTACGAGGCATGTATCTTGGGATTGCGATTAGCGGTGGACATGGATGTACGGGACGTCTTGGTCTTGGGGGACTCGGACCTCTTGGTACATCAGATTCAGGGAGAATGGGAAACCAGGGATTTAAAACTTATCCCATATCGTCAGTGTTTGCATGATTTGACCAAACGCTTTCGATCGGTGGAATTCAGGCACATCCCGAGGATGCATAATGAGGTTGCCGACGCGTTGGCTACTTTAGCGTCAATGCTACATCACCCGGACAAGGTTCGTGTCGATCCGTTACATATCCATGTCCGGGATCAACATGCTTATTGTAATGTGATAGAGGAAGAGGTGGATGGTGAGCCGTGGTTTCATGATGTCAAGGAATACCTCAGGTTAGGAGTATACCCAGAGCAAGCAACTGGAGATCAAAAGCGAGCTATTCGGCGGTTGGCGAACGGATTTTTCCTTAGTGGAGGGGTGCTATACAAAAGGACCCCGGATTTGGGATTGTTGAGATGTATAGATGCAAGTCAAGCCACAACAGTTATGACGGATATACACTCGGGAGTTTGCGGACCACACATGAGCGGATACGTATTGGCAAAGAAGATCCTTCGAGCAGGATATTATTGGCTCACTATGGAGCGGGATTGTATAAGTTTCGTGCGAAGATGCCATCAGTGTCAGATACACGGAGATTTGATTCATTCTCCGCCGACCGAATTGCATACAATGTCCGCACCATGGCCGTTTGTCGCATGGGGTATGGATGTTATTGGACCTATTGAGCCTGCAGCTTCCAACGGTCATAGGTTCATTCTGGTAACGATTGATTATTTTACCAAGTGGGTGGAGGCCAAAACATTCAAATCGGTGACCAAGAAGGCGGTAGTGGACTTCGTACACTCCCACATCATTTGTAGGTTTGGAATTCCAAAGATGATCATTACAGATAACGGTGCAAATCTTAACAGTGGATTGATGAAAGAGGTATGTCAACAGTTCAAGATTACACACCGAAATTCCACACCGTATCGCCCAAAAGCAAACGGTGCGGTCGAGGCAGCAAACAAGAACATAAAGAAGATATTGAGGAAGATGATAGAAGGGTCTAGGCAGTGGCATGAAAAGTTACCATTTGCGCTGTTGGGTTATCGCACTACCGTCCGGACGTCGGTAGGTGCAACTCCTTACTTGTTGGTATACGGGACTGAAGCAGTAATACCCGCAGAAGTTGAGATCCCATCCCTCCGAATTGTCGCTGAAGCTGAGATTGATGACGACGAGTGGGTCAAAACCCGATTAGAGCAATTGAGCTTGATCGATGAAAAGAGATTGACGACAGTATGTCATGGCCAATTGTATCAAAAGAGAATGGCGAGAGCATACAACAAGAAGGTACGTCCCAGGAAATTCGAAGTGGGACCACATGTGCTGAAGAGAGTTCTACCACATCAGGCCGAGGCGAAAGGCAAGTTCGCTCCAAATTGGCAGGGACCTTTTGTGGTGACTAGAGTATTATCCAACGGCGCTCTATGTCTGACTGATGTCGAGGGAAGATGCACCGATATGGCTATCAATTCCGATGCAGTTAAGAGATATTATGTGTAATTCTTTAATGCATTTGTCAACGCTTGGTTTCGTTTGTGTGTATTCGGCATTTTTTCGAAGAATGAAATGACAGAGGCAATTTTTCTACTACCCAAACACTTTAACCTTTGTTTCCCCATTTGAGCCTTAACTATTCTTTCATATACCCTCTTTCGGAATCATCAAGGAAGATGTGTAACAGGATAGAAAAGAAACAAAGAAGTAATACAAGAAAAAGTGAACTACGTTCGACCTGATTCCTCAAGAAGGATACGTAGGCGCCACACGGCTCGGTCATAATAAAATAAAAATCAAAAATCCCCCAAGCAACAAAACTGGGGCAGAAGTCATTGTTTCGTTGGAAAGATAGTGTGGATTCCGAAAGTTGTAATAAGCTAACCGTTGAGGCTAAACCCCTTTCTTCAGCCTCACGCGCAGAAACCATATCAAGAACCGGAAAGACCTCTCGATCAGTATTTGAGAAGTGCCAAGTCATGTGAATGAAAGCCAAGAGTGACATCCCGACCCTCGATTGAATTCAGGATGCACAAGCCGAAAAGGGATAACGCTCTAGAGGGAATCTCAGGGGTGATATCCCGCCGCAAGGAAAGAAAGCATAAATGAGAGAGTCTTAACGGTGAAAACCCTCGCGGGCACCTTAAGGCGAAAGAAGTTGAGAGAAGTAAAATGAGAGAGTCTTACGGTGAAAACCTTTACGGGCACCTTAAGGCGACGGGAGATAGAGAGAAATGAGAGAATCTCATTAGTGAAAACCCTTTGAAGGGCACCGTGAGGTGACAGGACGAGATGGTTACAAGATGTCTGCACGAGACAAGGTTTGGACATCCGTTTACCTCTAGCAGAACGCGGTATCAGAAAGTGATTGACATGAATAGACTAGGTAGTTTAATCTCAAAGGCGCGGCACAACATTGGATCAGGCACACATTCAGATAAGTTTTCCTATTTTTGAGTTCAGAAAAGTTTTTCTCTTCTTTTGTCATTTGCGGTCGGTATTCTTTTCTTTTCTTTCATTTTCGAAAATCGATTTTTCAAAGCTTACAACCAAGTCTCCCAAAGCAGTATATTGAAAGTGAATAGGCATGGAACGAGGCAATAAGACGGAAGTCGTTACGATAGTAAGATTGGGATGACAGGCTGAGTGGAAGGTTCGCAAGAATTATGGAGTATGATGGACACATGTGGCATGTCCGAAAAATGATTTCACGCAACAGATCACCGGCTAAAAAGAGTCGGACCAAACCAAAGAGTGGAATAAAAGGAAAGATGAGAGGTCGTTCGTGGAAAAAGCATCTTCCCAAGCAAGCGTCAACGTCGTCCTCAAAGTTCGAGAGAGGCCAAGCGGCTGAAAGAGTATGGCCTCAACAAGAGTGGCACGACCACTCGCGGCGTTTTGAAACTAACAATTTTTCTTTGATTTAAAGCAGGAAAAGAGGGTCCGACGGCAGAAAAGCATACCGTCCGGAAGTTTATCACACTGGGGCAGAAAATTTTCTCCTGTTGCGAAAATTTTCTGGAAAGCAAGACTCAGAGGATAAGTGTAGAAAGCAACACAAGATGGGGTGATCTTTGAGCCGGGTATCATCCCCAGCAGTTATTGGAAAAAGAAAAATGGCTTCGAGATTCCTCCAGCAGTATTACATCCTATAATTTGCTCGAGGAGGCAAAAGCGTGAGTCCCACAGGAGGTATGGGAAGAAGGAAGAGCATGAGGGGTGAAGGAAACAAAGAATACTTCCTCAGCAGCATCATCCCCAGCAGGCGAGTAAACAGTTCCAAAATACCCCTCAGCAGCCCGAAGAAAAGTAACACGACCCAGGGGAAGGCAATTCCAAGACAGGTTAATTCAGAAGAGAAGGTGGTCCGAGAGGCAACGCAGGAAGAAGAAAATGGTACAAGAGGCGAAGGAAGGTAATCAAGATAGGATGAAATGTTGAAGTTGTAGTTGAAGTCAGGAAGCCCGCCTGGAGAATGGAGTGGCGATTTAATTTTGAAATAGTTGAAGTCAGGAAGCCCGCCTGGAGAATGGAGTGGCGATTTAATTTTGAAGTAGTAGTTGAAATCAGGGAGCCCGCCTGGAGAATGGAGTGGCGATTTATTTTGAAGTTATAGTTGAAGTCGGGGAGCCCGCACGGAGAATGGAGTGGCGATTTAATTTTGAAGTAGTAGTTGAAGTCGGGGAGCCCGCCTGGAGAATGGAGTGGCGATTTAATGTTGAAGTTGTAGTTGAAGTCGGGGAGCCCGCCCGGAGAATGGAGTGGCGATTTAATTTTGAAGTAGTAGTTGAAATCAGGGAGCCCGCCCGGAGAATGGAGTGGCGATTTAATTTTGAAGTAGTAGTTGAAGTCGGGAAGCCCGCCCGGAGAATGGAGTGGCGATTTAATTTTGAAGTAGTAGTTGAAGTCGGGGAGCCCGCCCTGGAGAATGGAGTGGCGATTTAATGTTGAAGTTGTAGTTGAAGTCGGGAAGCCCGCCCGGAGAATGGAGTGGCGATTTAATTTTGAAGTAGTAGTTGAAGTCGGGGAGCCCGCCCGGAGAATGGAGTGGCGATTTAATGTTGAAGTTGTAGTTGAAGTCGGGAAGCCCGCCTGGAGAATGGAATGGCGATTTAATTTTGAAATAGTTGAAGTCAGGGGAGCCCGCCCGGAGAATGGAGTGGCGATTTAATTTTGAAGTAGTAGTTGAAATCAGGGAGCCCGCCCGGAGAATGGAGTGGCGATTTATTTTGAAGTTATAGCTGAAGTCGGGGGCCCGCCCGGAGAATGGAGTGGCGATTTAATTTTAAGGTAGTAGTTGAAGTCGGGGAGCCCGCCCGGAGAATGGAGTGGCGATTTAATTTTGAGGTAGTAGTTGAAGTCGGGGAGCCCGCCCGGAGAATGGAGTGGCGATTTAATTTTGAAGTAGTAGTTGAAGTCGGGGAGCCCGCCCGGAGAATGGAGTGGCGATTTAATTTTGAAGTAGTAGTTGAAGTCGGGGAGCCCGCCTGGAGAATGGAGTGGCGATCTGTTTTAATTTGGTAGAGGAAAGCGGTAGAATGTAACAGAAATCTTCGGCATGAATCCAAGTTCGTAAGAAGAGACGAAGCATCGGAAGGAACGCCAAGTCAGGACAAGATGGCAAGGAGCGCGACAAGATCAAGTTAAAAAGGATAGATAAGAACTTGTAGTACTGTAACTTAGTCTAGCTTCTTGTTTTTGCTGCTTAGCGCGGTGTAACAAGGAAATCAGCTAAGCAGTGGTAACAGCAGTAACAGCGGCAACAGCAGTAACAGCGAGAGCGCAACAGGCATGGTAGTCCCAGCTACCAGAATTTCCCGAACTACATTGACCTGATTCCCTTTTAGCCAGGGATATGTAGGAGACCTTTGAAGCAAGGTTCGGTCAAAACTTTTCCAAAATGCTTCATACGGAGTGTTCGAATGGGCAAAAATCGCTTATATCCGCTCATTTATCTTTGCACGAAAACTCTGCGTGTTTACGCGCAAAGAGGGGCAGCTGTGAGCACGTGATTTTTGCCTTACTTGAGAAGTACTCCCAGAAAATGCAAAAAATAAAAAAATAGTTTCGTGTTGGGTATGATTTTTGTGATTTTTGTGTTATTTTATCTTTTGTGTGCACGTTTATTTATTTAAATTAAAAATACAAAAATATATGCTAGGTTTTGCATTTTTAGTGTTTGATATCGAAGTCATATGATTTACATTTTTGGATGATATGTAATTGTGTGCGTTAATTGTAGTAAAAACAGCGGCGTTATAGGTTGGTATATATACGTATGTGTGTATATATATATATATATATATATGTATATATACATATATATATATATATATATATATATACACATATGCATATAATACATCATGAAGATCCGATCTGGGCCAAATTCAGTCTAAAAGCCAGGCCCAAACGGATTTCTTCTAATCCAGCCCAATACCCGTCCAGCTTCAGCCTGTGTAACACTTGATCTGGACCGTTGGATTTTATTATCCAACGGCCCAGATTAATCCTTTAATTCTAATATGCATTCAGCCTATGACTTGACCAAACGACACCGTTTGGTTTAAGTGAAGAGATCCTGATCGTTGATCAAGTTTGATCCAACGATCAGGATTTAACTACTCAAAACATATATAAACTCCTTTCCATACCCCGCCCCCCCAAGCCAGACCCCCCTCTCCCTTCATCTCCCTCAGAAGCTCTCAAAGCCCGGTGTAACGCCGCCCTCCTCCGCCGTACTCCGCCTGCCGGAAATCGCCTCACGGCGGTTCCGGTAGGCCAATCAAACCCAAACCAATGCCAAAATCTTCCCTTCGCCTCACTCATTACGAATCCAGCCTCCCTTTACCTCGAATCACTCCAGAACTCCTCGAATCTTCATTTGAAGATTCGAGTCAACTCGAACTTACGCCAAACCACCCCGAATTCACACCGGTGACTCCTCGCACCACCCTCACACCCAAACCACCCTTGGTTTGGTTCGAATCTAACCCGAACTACCCAAACCCCAAAAATCTCGGCCATGAACCCTAATTTAGATTTATGCCTAATTGAGGTCTAATAGACCTTAATTGGGATGTTTTCACTATTGAAAACACCTCAATTAAGGTCCATTGGCCTCAATAGCAAAAGGTCCAAGCCCGAGTTGAATCCAAGAGCAAATCCGAGTTGTCTTCTCTTTGAGTCTCTAAGGTAAAATCTTCCTGTTCCTTATTCTAATCACTTATATTACTATCTGTTTGTTTGTTAAATTAAATTTCGATTGGTTTGTCAAATTCTTCTTAATGATTCTGTTCTCCTCCTTCAAGGCCTTTTATTTGGCCCGCATTTGTTGTTGTTGTGATTCCCTGGATTGTATTCGCTTTAGAATGAACATTCGACTCGAGTTAACAATCGTCGAATGATTGAATCCCCTATTTGTTGAATCTGTCCGAATGTGTCAAGTTACTGTTCCTATGTGATTGACTGTTCTTAATTGTGTGTTGTAATCAATTAGGCGAACATCGTCGATTAGTCATATGGGTCTGTTGGTTGGAACACTGGATAATAATTAACACTGTTAAGACTAATACAAGCCACTGTCTGGTTTAACAGATTCCTCTTTTGAAATGTCTATGATATTGGGATATAGCTGTTAGTAATTTGGCATCTTAGGATTTAAAAATACCTTACCCATGAAATGAACTAGTGGAACCTGCTGTACAGCAGGGCACCACCAGTCCCTGCAGTCTTTGATTTAAAATAACAAGACCCATACTTAGACATTTTAAGTGGCTGGGACAGAACAGAATATGGGTTGGCCAGTGTTTAAAACTAGTTGTTGGTGGTTTTTGGACAGGGGAGGATGGGCAAGGGTCTGTTATGCAGAACCTGGGTGCTCCTAGGTGTTGTTTTGGTTATAAATAGATAGACATTTTGAGGGGAAAAAGGGTTCAAAAAAAGGGGGGAGCAGTCTGAGAGAGGTTAACAAGGCTGAAACATTGAGAAAACACCTAGGCTGAGACATTGAAATACATACAGTAAGGGCTGAGAGTACACATATGCAAGACTATAGATAGAGAAAGCTAGGAAGTATAGGCCAAGAGACTGTTTCGATTGGCTTTTGGGTACTGTTTTCGTGTGTTTTAGTTGGGAGTGGCTGAGTGTTGGTCATTTGGTTGCTTGTTGTTCCTGTGTTGGGGTTACTGATCTCCTGCTGCATTGCTACTGCTGTGTTTGAGTTTGGTTACTGTTGTTGGGTTGTTTGCTGGTTGGTTCCTTGTTGCTGTGGTTGTATTGTTGTTACTGCTGGTCGTGGTTCTTCTACTGGTTGTTATTTGGTGTGACTGTTTGTTTCTGCTACGAATTGGCCCTGGGTTATCGACTGTTTTGAGCTGCACTTGGATTGTGTTGCTGGTACATGCTTGCATTGCTGTTGCTGTTGTTCATTGCTACTGCTGACCCTCTCTTTGCTTCACTGTTTTCAAATTTTCCAGGTATACTTTACCCCCTGGCAATAGGAAGTTCGACAATTGCACCTATATTGTTTTGCAGAATCAAGTGATGCTATTTTTATAATATGATGCCTTTGTTTTCATTGGATATTTGTAATGTTGAAGAGATAGACTCATCATAAATGAACTTGCATTTGATATTAGATAAGATAGTTTAAACTCATCGCTTGTTAATACTGGATGATGAACAATATTGTTTCGGGTGTAAATTGTCATGTTGAAAATTGGGTAATGAGTGGCTAATAGTAGAAGCTTTATGTTATTGCTTAATCGTACAGTAAATTTAGTTGTTTAATGTTTAGTAGTTATAGTGTTAATTTTAGTTTTTGCCTATGCCATTGAGGTTGATATTAGAGTCATACCTAGGAATGAATTCACAAACTAACAACTCCGTCTCAATCCCTTTTATAAGATAATTAATGTGTTGTTTAAATTAATGTTGACAAGATAAGAAGTAGTTTATGCGATGGAGATTCACGTTAAATAGAAGCGAATGTCATTAATACTTAGGCAGATTTACGTTTAGAAACGGACGAATTAATTACTACTTAGGATCTATAAGTATCTACCTAATCATACGAAAGGCTGGTACCCGGATGGGCTTTAAGTCATGTTCGCTCAACCTCTTTTATATTGGGCTCATTTGAGGTCCAAAAGCAAGGCCCAAATTTTGTGGGTGTACACAGACCTGTTTTCTTGTAATAAGAAGTATATTGGTTTAGACCGTTAGTAAGAACATTACGCGAATGGCCCGGTCAAATGGTACTAAAAAACTTTTTTTGGTTTGGATCAAGAATTGTCATATGGGATGTAATTAAGCCCAATAGGAAATAAACCCGAACTCTTATGAGTTTGCGCCTCAAAAATACCAAACTATTGGGTAATGAGTAAATAAGTAGGATTTTCTTCGTTATTAGAGACAAAACAAGTAGAAAATATAGTACGCTTTAAGTATGGCCTTGAATAAAAATGGGGTGAGCCTCGTCATATTAAATATACTGTTGCAGGGCCCTCAAATAAATTGTTATAAAAATTCTAGACTCGGAAGGACCGTTTAGCGAATTTCGCGGTCTTTCCAAAAGTTAAATAGACAATAGACTCTTTAGGCACGATTTGAAATAAAAATTACTTTCCTGAATACGGGTGTGCATTTATGTGACCCAAATCTTACTCTCGGCGAAACTGAAATACATTAGAGTCGCAGGCGTACTGGTTACGGTGCGGCTCGAAATGTGTTTTCGTAACGTCGCAATTCTTCTAAAAATAAGAGCGGAGCATTAAAAGCACATAGTTAAAATATATAAAAGAATCGGATAGAAACAAAAATTGCAATTGAGCGACCGTGCTAAAACCACGGAATCCGGGAATGCCTAACACCTTCTCCCGGGTTAACAGAATTCCTTATCCAGGTTTCTAGTTTCGCAGACTGTATTACGGAGCCATAAATTTCCTCGGTTCGGGATTAAACCGGTGACTTGGGACACCATTATTTTCCCAAGTGGCGACTCTGAATTTAATAAATTGATCCCGTCTCGATTGTCCTTTAATTGGAAAAAAACTCCCTTGTGCCCTCGCGTGCGCGTAAAAAGGAGGTGTGACAGGCATTTAGGTACGATTTGAGTTTTCAATAATACAAGAATGGTTTCTTCAAGTTCATCAAATCTCCCAATATAGATGTAAATAATTAAGGTTGATTATGGTTTCGAAAAATAGTTGTAAATAGTTAATATCATGGGTTTAAGTTAAAAAATAGTATAAAAAAAAAAGTTAAAAATATGAGTCTAAATTAGTTATAAGATTGGTTTAGTTTGTACAAATATTAGTTGTTGGTTTTGCACTTTTATTTTTAGTTTCAATTTAAGTACTGGTTATTTTTTAAAAAAAAAAATTTTTCCAAACGTAGTAAATAAAAATATTTTTTTTTAGTATGTAATCAATTAGGATATTTGCCCCTCAAATTAAAAAAAAAAACGAATTTAAATAAAAATTACAATTGATTTGTGATTTCTGTTTTTTTTACCTAGCTTTGAATAATTGGAATAAATAATTTTATCATATAAACTTTAATATTGTTATAATTTTGATAGTTTTTTTTGAATAAATGATTTTATTGGTTTTTCTTTTTTATATATTCAAGTTTTTAATATTATTCTAAATTAGCTTTTTTTTATTATTAAGTTGTGAAATTTCGTATTTAATAAAATAATAAAATAATAATAATAATAAATTAATAAATAAAACAATTTCGAAAAAAAAAATTTTGTTTAAACATAGATTAAAATCTGTTTCATTAAGTTTTTTTGTCATAAATAAGATAAGTATTGCATTTTTAATTTCTAAATTATTTATGAGATTTCTTTATTTATAAAAAACTAAAAAATAGGAAATGTAGTCATTTTAGAATTATATTGTTAATAAAATGAGATGAGCCTCGCCGCACTAAATACACAATTGCGGGGCCCTCAAATTAATTGTAAAGACTTAGACTCGGGAAGACCGTTTAATGAATTTCACGGTCTTTCCCAAAGTTAATAAAGACGATAGAACCCTTAGGCACGATTTGTAAATAAATTACTTTCCTAAATACGGGTGCGCATTTATGTGACCCAAATCTTACTCTCGGCGAAACTGAAATGCATTAAAGTCACGGGCGTACCGGTTGCGGTGTGACTCGAAATGTGTTTTCGTGACGTCGCAATTCTTCTAAAATTAAAAGGCGGAACATTAAAAGCATCTAGTTAAAATATAAAAAGAAATCAGATAAAAGCAAAAAGAGCAGTTGAGCGACCGTGCTAAAACCACGGAATTCGGGAGTGCCTAACACCTTCTCCCGGGTTAACGGAATTCCTTATTCAGGTTTCTAGTTTCGCAGACTGTATTACAGAGTCATAAATTTCCTCGGTTCGGGATTAAACCGGTGACTTGGGACACCATTATTTTTCCAAGTGGCGACTCTGAAAAATTAAATAAATTGATCCCGTTCCGACTGTCCTTTAAGTGGAAAAACTCCTTCACTGATTATTATTATATTCCTTCTCGGGGTGTAGTATTAAACAATGGCACATTTACGTTTATACGTTATGTGTGGTGAAAAAGGGAGGTGTGACACTTTCAAATGCCAAATACCGAAATTCTTCTAATTCATGCAACCCAGTCAGCCTTGATTTCCCAGCTTCGTCCAAGTTGAGATTCAATTGTTTCAGTGCCCACCATGCTTTGTGCTCTAATTGAACCGGTAGGTACAAACTTTCCCAAACACCAATTTGTATGGTGACATGCCAATTGGTGTCTTGAATGCTGTTCTATAAGCCCATAGTGCGTCATTAAGCTTCCTGGACCAGTCGGTCCTTGTAGCCTTCACCGTTTTAGTCAATACACTTTTTATCTTCCTGTTGGAGACCTCAACTTGCCCGCTGGTATGCGGGTGATACGGAGTGGCCACACAGTGTTTCACATCATACTTGGCCAATAATTTCTCAAATGCCCGGTTGCAAAAGTGTGTGCCCCCGTCACTGATGATAGACCTTAGAGTCCCGAAACGGGTGAAAATGTTCTTCTTCAAAAACCCCACCACCACCTTAGCATCATTGGTGGGTAATGCTGCAGCTTCCACCTATTTGGACATGTAGTCAACTGCAACTAGAATGTACTTATTGCCGTATGATCTAATAAAGGGCCCCATGAAGTCTATACCCCAAACATCGAACACTTCAACTTGCTGGATTGGGTTTATTGGCATTTCATGACGCCAGGAGATGTTCCCAGTACATTGACATTCGTTGCAACCTTTCACCCACAAGTTTGCATGTTTAAACACCGTTGGCCAATAGAAACCGGCCTCAAGTATTTTGGCAGTTGTACGTATTCCTCCAAAGTGACCGCCATATGCTGAAGCGTGACATGCCTGCAAAATAGAAGATTGTTCTATCTCGGGGACTCATCTCCGGATCATGTTATCTAGACATATCCTAAACAAATAGGGTTCATCCCAATAATAAAGCTGACTTTCACGAAAAAATCTTTTCCTCTGGACCGATGAGAGGTCGTGAGGAACAATACCACCGGCTAGGTAATTAGCATAATCAGCATACCATGGTGTTTCAAGGAGAGTGGTGGTGAGCAGTTGCTCGTCTGGAAAGGTTTCCAGAATTTCCCCACTCTCTTTGACAATTTCAGCTCCTTCAAGTCGTGACAAATGATCAGCGACTTGATTTTCAGTGCCTTTCCTATCCCTAATCTCGAGGTCGAACTCTTGGAAAAGCAGCACCCAATGAATCAGGCGCGTCTTAGAGTCCTTTTTATCAATTAGATATCTTAAAGGTGCACGGTCTGTGTATACAATTACCTTGGATCCTAAGAGATAGGATCGGAATTTGTCAAATGCGAACACGACCGCAAGCATCTCCTTTTCCGTCACTGTGTAGTTTAGTTGTGCTCCACTCAAGGTTCTACTTACATAGTATATTGGATGCATCAGCTTGTCTTTCCTTTGGCCCAGCACTGCCCCCACTGCATAGTCACTTGCATCACACATTAGCTCAAAAGGTTGCTCCCAGTCGGGGCAATGATGATGGGTGCTGTGACCAACCTCTTCTTCAGTTCCTCAAAAGCAATCCTGCATTCATCAGAGAAAACAAAAGGGTGATCTTTTTCAAGTAACTTACAGAGAGGGTTTGAAATTTTGGAGAAGTCTTTGATGAACCTCCGGTAAAAACCGGCGTGCCCAAGAAAGCTTCTTATGGCCTTGACGGATGTTGGTGGAGGCAGCTTTGCAGTGACATCAACTTTAGCACGGTCTACCTCAATGCCTTTGCTTGAAACCCGGTGCCCCAATACTATACCTTCGTGTACCATAAAATGACATTTCTCCTAGTTTAACACTAAGTTTGTTTCCATGCACCGTTTCAGCACTCTTGTTAGATTGACAAGGCATTCATCGAATGAATTCCCTACCACTGAGAAATCATCCATGAACACCTCCATAATGTCTTCCACCATATCGGTGAAAATAGCCATCATGCACCTTTGGAATGTGGCAGGTGCATTGCATAGTCCGAATGGCATCCTCCTGAAGGCAAAAATGCCATACGGGCATGTGAATGCAGTGTTTTCTCTATCTTCGGGGGCTATGGATATTTGATTGTACCCCGAGTATCCATCCAGAGAGCAAAAGTGGGACATCCCTGCCAACCTGTCAAGCATCTGATCAATGAAGGGAAGTGGGAAGTGATCTTTGCGGGTTGCTAGATTCAACTTCCTGTAATCCATGCATATTCTCCATCCGGTGATGGTTCTAGTTGAAATCAATTCATTATTCTCGTTTTTCAATACCGTCATGCCACCTTTCTTTGGCACACATTGGACCGGGCTAACCCAGCTGCTGTCTGAGATTGGGAAGATGATTCCCGCGTCTAGCCACTTTATTACCTCCTTCTTCACCACTTCCTTCATGTTTGGGTTCAGCATTCTTTGATTTTCCCTGGAAGGTTTGTGTCCTTCTTCCAAGAGAATTTTATGCATGCAATATGCGGGGCTGATCCCCTTTATGTCTGCCATGGTCCACCCAATGGCAGTCTTACATTCCTTGAGTACCTGTATAAGCTTTTGGGCTTGCACATCTAACAAACTAGATGAGATAATAATAGGTAAAGTGGAGTTAGGACCTAGAAATTCATACCTGAGATGTGATGGTAGTGGTTTATGCTCAAGCTTTGGTGGCTCTTCTATGGATGGCTTTGCAGGCGGGGTCTCTCTTTTCTCTAAGTGTAGAGGCTCGAACTCAAGCCCTTTCTACCAAAATCCCTTGCCTTCCAGAGATAGTACCCATTCAGCTAAACTTTCACCATTTACCTCTTCCATGTTCATCAGACTGCTTGAAGTGGATTTTCAATGGTCAACTCTGCATCGTCTGTCTCCACTATCACATCAACCACATCAATAAGAGAGCAGTTCGCGAACTCACTAGGGCGCCTCATGAATTTTTGCACATTGAATATGATCTCCTCATCATTCCTCATCTTGAGTTACCCAGTTTCACAATCAATTAGAGCTCTCCCGGTGGCTAGGAATGGTCTTCCTAGGATTATAGGAATTTCTTCGTCGACCTTGCAATCAAGAATAACAAAATCGGCGGGAAACACAAACTTCCCTACCTAGATAAGCACATCATCTATAATACCAAATGGACGCTTAACCATCCTGTCAGCAAGCTGTAATAACATAGAGGTAGGCCTGGCTCTCCCAATGCCTAACCTTTTATAAATAACTAAGGGCATGAGATTAATGCTTGCCACCAAATCACACAAAGCCTTTGTAAAGGCATAATTCCCTATAGTGCATGGGATGGTGAAGCTACCTGGATCAGATAGCTTTTTAGCAATGGGTCTAGAGACCACTACACTACAAGTCTGGGTAAGTGTTACGGTGGCCAAGTCTTGGAAATCAAATTTCGGCGACGTTAAATCTTTTATCATCTTAGCATACCCAGGCATTTCTTTTAAAGCTTCAATTAAGGGAATGTTTACCTGGATTTGCTTGAGCATCTCAAAGAACTTTTTGTATTGCTCTTCTTTCTGGTGTTTGGCCAACCTTTGGGGGAATGGTGGTGGAGGACTCTTCTTCCCAATGACTTGGGACTTTTCTTTCTCTATCACTTTCTCTTCAATCTGTTGCTCTACCTGTTCAGCTACTTTCTCCGTTCCCTGCCGTGCCTCTTTATTTTCAGCAACTGGCTGGACTGTAACTTCTGTCAACCATGTGGACTCATCTAGTTCAATGGGCAATGGAGTGAGTGTCTCAGTCTGTCTGTCAATTTTCTCACTTTCTTTCTCAGCATCAAGATCTCTACCGCTTCTCAGCGTCATTGCCATCATCTGCTTTGGGACTTGGTCTTTTGGGTTTGTTTGTGTGTCTACAGGCAATGTACCCTAAGGACGATTGTTGAGAGACATAGCAATCTGGCCCACCTGTACTTCAATGTTCTTGATGGCTGCATCATGTGCATCTATCCTCTCATTGGTTTTGGCATTTGACCCAATTACTTGCTGCATCATAGATTCCAATCTTGCAAACCCATCGTCATGTCTACCCCCATGTGGTGGTGGAGGTGGATGATATCCCTGCTGCTGATTGCTGAAATTCTGAGGTCTAGGATATGGAGCCATGTTGTGTGGTGGCCTCATACCTGCTGCATTAAATTGTGGCTGAGGAGGCCTGTACTGCATTTGAGCCTGCTGACCCCAACTCTGGTTACCTTGCCGCTGCCCTACATAGTTAGCCACATAATTCATGTCTTCATGCTGACGGCGTTCTTGGTCTGCAGCCCATGGATTACCTATGGGTTGGCTAATGCAATATGTGCATAAACCACCATTGGTAGTATCTACAATACGAACCTGCTGCTTGACCCCAGATTCTTCCACTTTTTTTGTGAGGATGCTTATTTGTGGCAATAAGGTTTCCATGTTCTCCTCCATAGTGCTGGATGGATTCAGAGGTACAGAGTGTACCACTGGTGTGATAGGAGCATTCCTAGTCGTCCACTCGGAATTTTGAGCCATCTTGTCTAGCAAATTTTGGCCCTCTCTCCAAGTCTTGCTCAGAAAAGCCCCACATGCTAAAGCATCTACAATATTCTTCATACTATCTGAAAGCCCCATGTATAACCTTTGACCCAACATCTGCTCAGGAATCCCATGGTGAGGACACATAAGAAGCATACCCTTGAATATGCCCCAAGTTTCATGTAAGGTCTCCATTGGTTTCTGCTTGAAGCTCACAATCTCATCAATTTGTTGAGCTGTCTTGTTAGGTGGATGAAACTTGTTGTGGAATTGCTTGACTAACTCATCCCAAGTTGCAATATAGTTTATGGGGAGTGAGCTTAGCCATACCTGTGCATCTCTTATAACTGAGAACGGAAAGAGCAATAGTCTGATGGCTTCCGGAGTCACATTCGGTTGCCTCTGTGTCTTGCATATTGAGAGAAAGTTCTTCAGGTGCTGCTGTGGATCTTCAACCAGAGACCCAGAGAATAATCCTTTATTTTGAAACAAGTGTAGAATGTTGTTAGTAATCTGGAAAGACTCAGCTTGAATTGCTGGCACAACGATGGCAGTTGCCAAATTATCCACTGTGTGTTGTGCCCAGTCATACAGTGCACCTTCCTGTGCCTCCTGCGCCTCTTGCATATTTAACCCAGCTTGCTGGTTTGGTTCGTTTACATCACCCATGTCGAAGTCTAGTTTGATTGGTTGTTGAGATTGCTGAATTTGTTTGATAGCCTTGTTACGTGCCCGGAAAGTTTGCTCGGGGTCTGAGAGTCCTTCAATTAGTTCTCCAGTCCTTGCAGATTTTCTAGGCATGCACCTGAGTACCCAAATCAACAACCATCAAAATATTCAATGTAAAGTGTAAGAACCTGACTACACAAGAATCTTGAAGTTCTTTCAATGGCAATTGATAATTCCGTTAATTCCCCGACAACGGCGCCAAAAATTGATTCACGTCCAAGCAACGGTCGTAGTCAATATAACCTGGTCTAATAAGTCCAGAATCGATCCCACAGGGAGTGAACCTACCAATTACAACTTTCACAACCCAAGAACACTTCCGAATCAAGTTCCCAAACTTTGAATATATTTTTGTGTGAATTTCGAGTAACTACTTTGCAAGAATTAAAAGGCTTAAAAGAAAGAATTGAATATTGGGTAAAATAATATGGAGAAGGACTAAGGTATTGATTTCCCCTATTGATGGAATCCCATATCATTATGCTCATACAAATTGTTAATGTATTCTATCAATCATGAACGCTATTTGTATCGGAACCCTCTCCCGAGCAATTACAATAATTTACTAGTGCCCTCTCCCGAGCTACCCTAGCTAGCTTTAATTTGAATAGTTTACTTAAGATTGCACCCCAAGACTTCGTTATTCCTAACCCCGTCTTTACGCCTAACATTATAGATTCCTCCAATAACCTAGGTGTGGTGTTGTTCAACAATATACCTAAATATGCACTCTTTTCCAAGTTATGCACACTAAATAGGGACCGCTAATTGGGAGCTCTACCAATTAACTACAATAAGAATGAAGTTCAACAAATAGAAATCTAGCTAACAATTTGTAATAACATAAACGATAAGTTCATCACTCAATAGGTTCCATCAAAACCTTAGAAAAGGATTTAGCTACTCATGCTCAAAGAAACAAGAATAATAATTGAATTCATAAATAAATACTTGATATAAAATAAAGGAATGAGTTGAGAGAGTTCTCTCTTACTAATTGTCTTGCAAAAATAGTGAAAAGTAGACAACTTGCCTCTATTGGGCGAACTAGGAGTTTACATAGAGGTTTTAGGGCTAAAAAACTAAGTTTGTACACAATTAGGATTGCTGCTGCGGCGTCTTCCGCGGTTCGTCTGCGGTCGCGGACGGTCCGCGAATAGTAAACTTCCGAGAGCCTGTTTTTTCGCGGTTCATCCGCGGTTGCGAGTGAACCGCGGATGAACAGTCCATTTGATTTTTCTCTGATTCTTCAAGCTCATTTCACTTCAACTCTTCTCTTGGCCTTTTCATCAATATGTGACTTCAAAATAGCTCCTTTTAGAATCCAATGTATCATATGTACCTATAACTTACAAATAAACACTAATCAAAGTATTTTGTCCTCATAAACAACATTAATTCAACAACAAAGTGTGAGTATTTAGAGCATAATTATAGTCAAATTCACCTATTATCAGATAGTAGGAACTTCTGATTGGTGATCACGAGCATTGGTGACTCTGGCAGTCGGTTCCATCCTTACGGAGGGAGCAACGACGACACCCTCCGCAGATCCTGTCGTCTGAGAGTCATCCAGATAAATTACTGTTAGGGGTGCCGTCTAATACTCTACTCTTCATTTCTTTGACGGTACCTTCCCCTCTCGCGAAGACGATGACTCATCCATTGGGTGAGTGACACCGGTCGGCATCTCGTGCTAAGAAGCGGCCCTCACAGGAGCAACCAAGGCCATAGATTCAACTGAAGAAGCCCTCAATGAAGGTCGAGCAATAGGTACTGTGATAGGGTGAAAGAAGGCGGTCGGCTGGTGAAAAGCTAATGGAGAAGCCCTCGCTCTCTGTATTTTTCCTGACAATGACAAACAACGTATAAGAGGTTGAACAAAAAGAGAAAAAGAGAGCGTGACCACAGGCAAATGTGTCATCTCCCCTATAAGGGAATTTTGCCCAAACCTCTCATGAAAGGCCGACCCTGTACGGATCCCCACTGTATGGGAAAGTATGGCCTATAATACTCGTGGATGCCTTCGACGGGCAGAGCGGGTAATCTCTCAGCTGAAAAAACGTGATAAAGCTTAGTATCTACAAGAAAACGGTCGAGAATTTCACTAACTAAAAAAACAGACTTACGCGCAAAATTTCGTTTCTCAAGGAATACTATTGGGCCCTCTATGATATGCTCCGTCTGCACATGAAAGTAATTCTCGTAGAAAAGACGGTTGGTCCTGTCACCCATCTTCACCACCAGAACCCTCAACCCCCTAGGACGCATATGAATCATCAAACCACGAATATATTGAGGAGCAAAGATGCTCAGCATATGGTCTAAAGTGACCTCATGACCAACGAGTTCCGAATACTTGAGAAGCATAACAAATAAATTGTATAAATATGGCGAAAGTTGGACAGGGCACACTTTGTATTAACGGCAAAAATCCACCACCAACAACGGAAGAAGAAGTGTGTACCCAATGATAAAGGGGTAGGCGTAAAACACGCAGTACCCGGGATGGTCAAAGTGAACTATGTATTTCCCCCGCATTGGCCGCATATTGACGTAATTGGGGATTCCACACTTTGCTTTCAACTCTACAATCCCCCTTTCCATCATAACAGAGGGGACAAGTTCCGGTTCTATTCCGCCGCTTATACTAAGTTGGTCTCCCCTCTCCCGGGGCAAGGCAGGATCTCAATCACTGAAGGACCTTCTTCCTCTTCTGCCACATCCGCCCTTCCAAAAACCTGAGAAACACTTTCCCGTATTGGATTAGCAACAGGGAGATTGTCGCGAGAAGAATCACCAGCCATTTTTAGTGCAAACGCACCAAAGAATTAATAAAAAGGAGAGATGAAAGATTTCAGTGAGCAAGAGGGTAGGTAGAGATTCAAGGTATCAGACAAAAAGAAATACCTGCAGAACTATCCCAAGCAAAATATAAAGAAGTATGTTAGTCAAATAAGATACATAAATCCCCATAGCACGAAACCCAAAGAGCCACCAGTCGAATCTGATAAGGCAAGGAACATTTCATTCCCCCGGGAATGTATGTAATAAAAACTTACCTGGAATCCCCCAAATGAAAAAGAAGAGTTCGACCTCGCTCGAACGATAACGGGTTGTTATTTTGACAAGTTGAAATAACAACATTAAAGGCCAAGGGCCTTTTCCAACTAAAAAGAAAGAGTTTGACTTCACTAGAACGACGACGGGTCGTTATTTCAACAAGTCAAAATAACAGCCTTTAAGGCCAAGGGCCTTCGCCAAATGAAAAAGAAGAGTTTGACTTCCCTCGAACGATAATGGGTCAGTATTTTGACAAGTCAAAATAATACCCTTTAAGGCTAAGGGCCTACGCCAAATGAAAAAGAAGAGTCCGCCCTCGCTCGAACAACGACGGGTCATTATTTCAACAAGTCGAAATTACACCCCTTTAAGGCAAAGGGCGTTCGCCAAATGAAAAAGAAGAGTTCGACCTCAATCGAACGATGACAGGTTATTTCGACAAGTCAAAATAACACCATCTTAGGCCAAGGGCCTTTCCCAAATAAAAAAGAAGAGCTTGACCTCGATCGAACAATGATGGGTTATTTTGACAAATCAAAATAACACCTTTTAAGGCCAAGGGCCTTTACTAAAAGAAAAAGAAGAGTTCGACCTCGTTCGAACGACGACGATTTATTATTTCAACAAATTCGAATAACACCTTATATGGCTAGGAGCCTCCACTAATAAGAAAAGGGTTCAACCTCAATCGAACGATGACAGTTTACTACTTCGACAAGACAAAATAACACCATGCAATGGCCAGGAGCCTCCATCAAAGCAAGAAGATTCCGACCCCTATCGAAGAATAAAGAGTTCATTATTTCGACTAGGTTGGAACGTTCTAAGAGCAAAGGCCATTAGGAGGAAAGATCGACTGATACTCGTGTCACGACCCCAAATCCGGTCGTGATGGCGCCCAGCACACTACTAGGCCAGCCTGACCAATCAACAACAATTACGGAGCTAGAAGCTCGCTTTGTCCCATTTAAGCATAACAATTATAAGACATCAATGATAAATATATCAAAACAGGGAACCAAGTCCCAACGCATGCCAACTCCCATAGACCGAAGGGTCAAGAGTCATGAGCCTCTAATGAACATAAGTGTATAAATGTTTACAAGATACCAAGTGCGGAAAGAAATATCAATACAGGAATCAAAAGACAGTAAGAAGGAATATCGGGTCCTGCGGACTCTGCAGCTACCTCGTATATCCCATAGATGTCGCCTCGCACAGCTACTGGATCACTGCTGAGAGGTACCTGGATCTGCACACAAGGTGCAGGGAGTAAAATGAGTACTGCCAGACTCAGTGGTAATAAACAAGGGTAAGACAGCGCGGATAAGAAATCCGCAATAAAGCACTATGTAAAGCTGTAATCGAATACCCTGTCACAGAATCAATATCAACTGTACATGTACCAACAAGTACCAGCAAAACAGTATAACAGCTAGCAAATGTAGCTAAATGCAATGCAATGCATGATATGACCGCTACGGCGCGTAGCCCGATCCAATTTAGGTACCCGTGCTCACTGTGGGGATTCAGACTCCGGAGGGGCTCCTACAGCCCAAGCACAATATTACTGCGGCGTGCAGTCCGATCCAACATACATACCGCTGCGGCGCGCAGCCCGATCCACTACCAGTCAGCTAATATGCAAATACAGCCTCACAGGCTCAAAAGTAGTTTTGAAAACTCTTTTATCACTTTTTCAGTTGAAAACAGTAATATCAAGTTCCAGAGATTGGGAATAGCATGATAACAGAAATATCTACGAACTGGTAGTAAACTAGCATGTCAATATCACAAGACAATGATGACGATCCTCGCGGGATCCAATAACTGGCTCACAGCCCACAAGTATACTCAACCGTCCAAGATGGAGGTTTAACGGCTCAAGAGTAGCCAATATCTCAATATAGTATGCAACCATCCGAGAAGGAGGTTCGACGGCTCAAGAGTAGCTAATATCACAATATAGTATGCAACCATCCGAGAAGGAGGTTCGACGGCTCAAGAATAGCCTAATATCATAACACAGTATCAACAAGTCGGACTAAGCCATAGTCCCCAATCACAATCGACCCCGCACTCACAAGAGAGTACGTGTCTCGCCGCTATACAACGTCACAAAGTGGTATACCGGGGTTTCGAACCCGCCGGTCATCACCCACATCTATTACTCACCTCAATACCGGCTCGACGACTAGTCCGCGATGCCCTTGCCACGAGAATCAAGCTCCGCACGTGTAGAATCTGATCAAATATAGTGGAAATACATCAAATTAGGCCAATGGGACATAACCCAATCGAAAGAACTCGAAAAATACTCAAAAAACACGAAATTGGCAAAACCCGAGCCCCGGGCCCACATCTCGGAAAATTTCAAAATTCATATTTCCGGAATCCTTGTCTTGCCACGAGTCCGTACATATAAATTTTATCCAATTCCGACACCATTTGGTCCTTCAAATCTTTATTTTACATTTTGGGAGATTTCATCAATTTTCTTTCCAAATTCTATCCCAAACCACAAATTAAATGATGGATTCAATGATATATTCATGTACTCTAGCCAAATCTAAGTTAGAATCACTTACCCCAATGAATTGCTTGAAAAACCTTCGAAAAATCGCCAAAATCCGAGCTCTCTAGGTCCAAAAATCAAATAAAACATAAAACCTCGTATTTATAGAGTAACCCTCGGATTCCAGCAGTGCTGACCGCACACAAATGGCCGCGGTCCGCGCCCAGTCTCCGCGGCCGCACAAAAATGGCCGCGGCCGCGCAGTTTGCTCTGTAGTGACAGGATTTGGTATTTTAAGCATACCTTTCGCTACATATGTCCAAATTATGATATCTTTAGTGTTCCGGAAATTAGACACGAAAGGCTACAACATTTGTTTTTGAATCACCTCAAAATTCCTTGTAGATAAAAAGACATTAGCTTCCGACGTAGGACCAATGATCTAAAAAATTTTCCACCTACGCGGACCGCACAGAAATGACCGCGGTCCGCGCCCATCCAGCGCGGCCGCGCCAAAAGGACTGCGGTCCGCGTCCCAATGACTGCCACTTCCATTTTCTATGTTCCGGGATATCCATACTCACCCGAAATACACCCGATACCCCCGGGACCTCAACCAAAAGTACCAACAAGTCAGAAAACACATTACGCACTTAGTCGAGGCCTCAAATCACATCACATATCATCAAAATCATCGAATTACCATGGATTCAAGCCTAAATTTATCAAGTTATTCCAAAACTCATATTTGGTCAAAACCCGACCAAACGACATCCGAATGACCTGAAAATTTGCGGACATATCCAAAATCACATGACGAAGCTACAGGGAATTGTCGGAATTCCATTCCGACCCCGGATCAAAATCTCACCTACCGATCGGATTTCGCCAAAATTCAACCTTAGCCAATTCAAGCCTATTTCTACACCGGACCTCCAAATTCAATTCCGATCGCTCCCCTAAGTCACAAATCACCTCCCGGAACTACCCTAATCATCAGAATCCGATTCCGGGCCCTCTAACTAAATAGTCAACTCCAGGTTGACTTTCCATATTCAAGTTTCTTTCAAAAAGGCTATATGCCTCATTTTCAATCCAATTCACTCCTAACTCACCCGATAGACTCTAACACTGATATAAAAGCATAAAACATATAATTACAATATAACGGGGTGGTAATTCCCGTGACGACGGGCCGGGTCGTCACATTCTCCCCAACTTAAACAAACGCTCGTCCTCGAGCGGACCCAGAGTTGTACTAGAGCAACCCAATAGCTAAATGACCTTACCAAACATGTATTCGGGGTGATACCACGTCACCCTATCTATCATAAGTCCGCTAACACGTTATAGCCGAAATTTCACAAACCATTTGAACCATAAACTACATTGCACTTTTCGAAATCATATACTAATTGCTAATCCCATGCCTATACTCAGGATACACTAGAATCCACTGCAATAAGCCATACTCACCACTCCAGGTGAGATCATATGATGTATCAAACAACCCAATCACTCGAGATGATAGTCTCTAATCACAACAATTTCCCACGGTAACTAAATACCAACTGAAAAACCTTTTTCATTAGCTAAAGTCTTATTCCAACACTTTCATATCATGCCCACGGCAACCGAACACGCGATATATCGAACCCATCTTTCAGGTCAACCATTCATGAATCCATTTCACTTTTAACTGATACCACAACAGATTTCGGACCCAAATCTCGGTATTACCTTTCTAACCAGCTGAAATCACATATACTCACACTCACTATTGGCTCCAACGATCATTTCGATTATAACACACCGCACTGGTGATTTGACACCTCAACACCGGCCTAAGCCACAACGAGCACAACATAGGCTCCAATAAAAATGTCTGAACACACTCGAATCATGACAGCTCAAATCATGACAACTGTCTCCAGCAGAAGAGCTGCAATTCAATTCCTCTGTGCCATCATAACATAGAACTGAGATCGCATCTCGTATTATAGAAATAGAGTACCTGAATCCTCCTCGAGAGGTCATAACATCACGTGGCCTTGCCACGATTCGTGATTCTATCCAAACACTATTACTCAAGAAGCACGTCAAGCCACCAAACTCAAAACGGTCAGCCACGCGCAGATCTAGGTCTTGGACCCAAGCAATCAACCTCACCCACGGTGAAACAATTAACGTATGCAATCAAATCTTGAAAGGACACAACCGATGTGCCATTCGCCGAGCGATACTCAATACGAACTTTTCCTCAGAAGCCAGGAGGTATTGTATACTAGGTAACATATAACTAACTCTATTTTTGCATTACACTATTGCGGCGTGCAACCCGCTCCAATGACATACCCGTGGCGGCGTGCCACCCGATCCAAATACCATACCCGTGGCGGCGTGCCACCCGATCCAAATAACAGTACCTGTGGCGGCGCGCCACCCGATCCATATAGAACCCTCGCCAAAGAAATGCGCGTCGAGTCAAGTTGCTCATTATGGTAAACATATATAGCCTCAAGTTCGGCCATAAGAAACGTATCCGACAAAGTTACTCAATACCAGAACCAAATCAACGATAGAAACCTCTGCACTGATATCCGCCACGAAGGCCCAACTGACAAAGCAATACCCACCAGCCGTTCGCTGGTCCTGCGGTACAATTACCCCGCTGGAGCATACTCTGATGCACTCTGCTACACAATTTGTGCCATACCATCACAGTCTATATCACATTAGTCTAGACAACCTGGCCCAATGATGACCAGTCAGCAATCACGTATCATAATCAAAATTCGTCATATCAAGTTGAGAGAGAAAGCCACTAGAGCTTCTAATTTTCGATAATCACAAAATGGTGTCGATACACATGATATACAACCATTGCATAGGCGGACTAACGAGAACTTCAAGTCTCCAACACATATATAACACATGAATCACAATGCTTGATCCCGTACTTCACTGTACAAATACATAACGCACATCAAGCGTCCATTCATACCACGAAAGCCATTCAAAAATTTCACTATGCCATCAACGACTCAGTTATTATAGTCGATCCAACAAGAGGATACCACCATACCACTGGATATTATCCGTTTACATTACCTTGTCCTTTTGGACCATATACCCTACCAAATTACTAGAATAGCAGTACCATTTTCTTTAATCACCGGAAAGATCGATTCTTTAAATCACCTGCAGCTGCCCGCGCTGCTAAATAATTTTAATGACTCCCCATATATTATGAACTGATCACAAAACCTTGAATATGCCATTATCAACTTTCCATAACACATCGCATATACCATACCACCCTAAGATAACATGGAAATTCATATTCCTTTCCTACGCTGCAAACATCGGCGCACTCAAATAATCAAGGGCTTTCATGATCCCATATAGAGAAAACTTATTACACGTTCCAAGCCTTGCATACCAATAGGAAAAATACACTCATTTTCAAACCACGGTAAAACACAAAATAAACTCTTTCTCCCAATTACATTGCATAAGTTAAAGTGTCAGGACTGAGTCCTTATACCCATATCAGTTACACAACTGCCAGCGCTTAAGAGCTTTGTTGCACAATATCTGCAAGACTCATTACTTCAAACACATACTAGGAATTAATCGTATTCCTTATCATACCGCTTCGATTTATTAACAAGTTACTCCATTTACTCAATTTCTTTTCTAAACCATCTTTAACTTAGTATTAGGCTTTACTGTAGCACTACCATAACTCAACTCATGTTACCACACGACACTCGTACATCAGACCACACGGTCTAAAACCCATAGGCCACTCTCAATGTTTCCCAGGAGTACCACATTCTACAATACTTGTTTTGAAGAACTTCATGCGATTTTTGAATTAGTATCATTACCTTCCAATACGGATACATAGAATCCCATCATTCACATAACATAGAATAAGTCTTGATCCCTTCTAAATAAACACCGTCTTTAGCCACATACATAATCTTAAGACACCTTACCGTTACAAGGAAAATCTGGAACACCACAGGACTATTCTCGGGCATCATTCACCCTTATTCAGCTGTAATTCAACTGTCTTATTAAACAGAACCACTCGTGCCTTGCTAGAACTCTAACACCGCAGAATACGATCACATACAACTACAATTAGCTATCTTTCTTTTCTATACACCGAACATTCTTTACCAACACAAGTTCACAACATCCTAGTATTTCTTCAAATCTACGAAGCACCGTAAGCCTTTATCAAAATTTCCCAACATACCTAGAGATAGAGCCAACACAGCACACGACAGTGCAATCAGTTAATCAATAACAACCTCCCCAACTTAGCTCGGAGTCATACATCAAAGCACTTTTAGCCACTCATAGCCTTCTTACTCAAATGATTCCACAATGTTATGGTGAGATTAAACTCAAGTCATTTACAAGCTTGACAAAGACTTGAATCATTAGAGACCTTAACCCTTCTGCAATTCTTGCATTTATATACACACCACAGTTAAGCCTACTCTCTTTAGGTGACAGAAATATTTTCTAAGTCCCAAATTTTTCAAAAATTTCGGCAGAGTTTCCTTTGTAAATTGGCCTATCCACCTGCTAGAGAATCACCAAACCATTCTAGAAATACATCCACAACTCAACAAGACATCACAATGCGTTTCAACAACATTAAATCTCAATACTATACGAATCATATTATCACAATTTATACCTGAACCTGCGCTACACCTGCTCGCATCAATCTAGTATTTCAGTACAACACCTTCCACTAGGATATACATAGCATAATCACTTTAGTCTTCCTGAGTCTAAACTCGTTTTACTACACGTAAGGCACTTTGCCTTCCAACTAAGAGATATGATAAATATTCACCACGCCCATAGCTTGGGGCTACACAACATTTTAGATAAGAGTCGAACAATTAACAGCTCATCTATTAGTAAGCCTCCCTAATACTCTACAGATCGTCACAAGGCCCCAAACATGGCTACTAGCCCAAATACATAGATATAAGCCAGTCTCGGTCATTATACACAGTAATCTATCAATCGGGAAGGATAAAGTCCATATCCCCAGTCACAATACCACCACACTCGTCACATGACGCGTGTTCCATCTCAGCACAGCACTGTATAGTACAAATACGGGGTTTCAAACCCTCAATACATTATCTATTGCCACCACTCAAAAAATTAACACCTCGATGCTCAAGTCATAAACAAGGTCCAGTCTCAAGTCTTTCCGATTGGCCCAACATGATTTCACAGAGATTATATCTTGCCTCTCTTTCGGGGAAATCACAAGCCATAAGGACATTATATTACTGAGCGCTCGATGCGTACACAGACATGCGGAAGGAATTTCAAAAAGTATATCTCAAGCTGAATCAAGTGTGCACGGTAAGAATTCCAAGAAATGTGAAGTGTTTCCTAAAGGTTCGCAGCCTCCGGAGGATAAGTATAGGCGTCCCCGTACCGATCCACGAGACTCTACTAACCAGCTCAAGACTCATGATGCCTAGTAAACCTAGGCTCTGATACCAACTTGTTACGACCCCAAATCCGGTCATGATGGCGCCCAGCACACTGCTAGGCCAGCCTAACCAATCAACAACAATTACGAAGCTAGAAGCTCGTCTTGTCCCATTTAAGCATAACAAATTATAAGACATCAATGATAAATATATCAAAATAGGGAACCAAGTCCCAACGCATGCCAACTCCCATAGACCGAAGGGTCAAGAGTCATGAGCCTCTAATGAACATAAGTGTATAAAGGTTTACAAGATACCAAGTGCGGATAGAAATATCAATACAGAATCAAAAGACAGTAAGAAGGAACATCGGGTCCTGCGGACTCTGCAGCTACCTCGAATATCCTACAGATGTCGCCTCGAACAGCTACCGGATCACTGCTGAGAGGTACCTGGATCTGCACACAAGGTACAGGGAGTAAAATGAGTACTGCCAGACTCAGTGGTAATAAACAGGGGTAAGACAGCGCAGATAAGAAATCCGCAATAAAGCACTATGTAAAGCTGTAATCAAATACCCTATCCCAGAATCAATATCAACTGTACCTGTACCAACAAGTACCAGCAAAACAGTATAACAGCTAGCAGATGTAGCTAAAATGCAATGCAATGCATGATATGACCGCTACGGCGCGTAGCCCAATCCAATTTGGGTACACGTGCTCACCGTGGGGGTTCAGACTCCGGAGGGGCTCCTACAGGCCCAAGCACAATATTACTGCGGCGTGCAGTCCGATCCAACATATATACCGCTGTGGCGCGCAGCCTGATCCACTACCAGTCAGCTAATATGCAAATACAGCCTCAAAAGCTCAGAAGTAGTTTTGAAAAATCTTTTATCATTTATTTCAGTTGAAAACAGTAATATCAAGTTCCAGAGATTGGGAATAGCATGATAACAGAAATAGCTACGGACTGGAAGTAAACTAGCATGTCAATATCACAAGACAATGATGACGATCCTCGCGGGATCCAATAACTGGCTCACAGCCCACAAGTATACTCAACCGTCCAAGATGGAGGTTCAACGGCTCAAGAGTAGCCAATATCTCAATATAGTATGCAACCATCCGAGAAGGAGGTTCGACGGCTCAAGAGTAGCCAATATCACAATATATTATGCAACCATCCGAGAAGGAGGTTCGACGGCTCAAGAATAGCCTAATATCATAACACAGTGCCAACAAGTCGGACTAAGCCATAGTCCCCAATCACAATCTACCCCGCACTCACAAGAGAGTACGCGTCTCGCCGCTATACAGCGTCACAAAGTGGTATACCGGGGTTTCGAACCCGCTTGTCATCACTCACATCTATTACTCACCTCAATACAGCTCGACGACTAGTCCGCGATGCCCTTGCCACGAGAATCAAGCTCCGCACGCATAGAATCTGATCAAATATAGTGGAAATACATCAAATTAGGCCAATGGGACATAACCCAATCGAAAGAACTCGAAAAATACTCAAAAACACAAAATTGGCAAAACCCGAGCCTCGGGCCCACATCTCGGAAAATTTTGAAATTTATATTTTTGGAATCCTCGCCTTGCCACGAGTCCGTACATATAAAATTTATCCAATTCCGACACCATTTGGTCCTTCAAATCTTTATTTTACATTTTGGGAGATTTCATCAATTTTCTTCCCAAATTCCATCCCAAATCACAAATTAAATGATGAATTCAATGATATATTCATGTAATCTAGCCAAATCTAAGTTAGAATCACTTACCCCAATGAATTTCTTGAAAAACCTTCGAAACATCGCCAAAATCCGAGCTCTCTAGGTCCAAAAATCAAATAAAACATAAAACCTCGTATTTATAGAGTAACCCTCGGATTCCAGCAGTGCTGACCGCACAAAAATGGCCGCGGGCCGCGCCCAGTCTCCGCGGCCGCACAAAAATGGCCGCGGCCGCGCAGTTTGCTCTGCAGTGACATGCTTTGGTATTTTGAGCATAACTTTCGCTACAGATGTCTAAATTATGATTTCTTTAGTGTTCCGGAAATTAGACACGAAGGGCTACAACTTTTGTTTTTGAGTCACCTCAAAATGCCTTGTAGATAAAACGATATGCGCTTCCGAAGTGGGACTAATGATCTGAAAATTTTTCCACCTACGCGGACCGCACAGAAATGACCGCGGTCCGCGCCCATCCAGCGCGGCCGCGCCAAAAGGACTGCGGTCCGCGTCCCAATGACTGTCACTTCTATTTTCTATGTTCCGGAATGTCCGTACTTACCCGAAATACACCCGAGACCCCCGGGACCTCAACCAAAAGCACCAACAAGTCAGAAAACACATCACGGATTTAGTGGAGGCCTCAAATCACATCATATATCATCAAAATCATCGAATTACCACGGATTCAAGCCTAAATTTATCAAGTTCTTCCAAAACTCACATTCGGTTAAAACCCGACCAAACGACATCCGAATGACCTGAAAATTTGCGGACATATCCAAAATCACATGACGAAGCTACAGGAATTGTCGAAATTCCATTCCGACCCCCGGATCAAAATCTCACCTACCGATCGGATTTTGCCAAAATTCAACCTTAGCCAATTCAAGCATATTTCTACATCGGACCTCCAAATTCAATTCCGATCGCTCCCCTAAGTCACAAATCACCTCCCGGAACTACCCGAATCATCAGAATCCGATTCCGAGCCCTCTAACTAAATAGTCAACTCCGGGTTGACTTTCCATATTCAAGTTTCTTTCAAAAAGGCTATATGCCTCATCTTCAATCCAATTAACTCATAACTCACCCGATAGACTCTAACACTGATATAAAAGCATAAAAAATATAATTACAACATAACAGGGTGGTAATTCCCGTGTCGACAGGCCGGGTCGTCACAACTCGCCATACAAGCGTCTATCTCACACCAAAAGCTTTGAGTGGATGAAATAAGGCGAAGTACAAGGCATATACAAGCAAAGAAAAAGGACTCTCCTTTATATAAAGTTATTGTGCGGACTATCGTCGCATACTTGATGCCCAAATCGACAAAAAGAAAAATATAAAAAAAACAATGACCAACAACTAAGAGCAGACAATTACACCATTCTTTATTTGGCATCAATACTGCCATCATGATCATCATCACCCTCATTGGCATCTCTAAAGAGATCTCCATCACCGTCATCCATGCCTCCATTTCCTTCAGGTGTCGTTGCATCGTACCCACAGTTGATGCGAGACTCCTACGCCCTTAACCCGTGCTTCTTGATAAGCGGCCTCAGTCACAGTTGCCACCTCCCACAGACTCTTGTATATATCTCGATGGGTAAAAGCGTAAACCCAGAGCTCATATGTGTGGTACGGACGACAGATTAGGAGGATTCAATTTGAGCCAACAGTCGCTCATTTTCTACCCCCAATGCTGAAATGCGATCTAAAATTGACGCCTCCTGATCAATTTCACTACTGTGCTCCTCAAGCCTAGCCTCTCTGAGAGTGGTTGTTTCCCTCTATGACTCCTATTCAGATTGAAGGGTGCGGATGGTGTTCTCCAAGGATCCTTCTCTCGCCTAATCTTTGGACCAAGCGTTCTCGATGCGCTCCAGTCTACCAACCTTACTTTCCAGCACCGCCAATTTTCCCCTCCATTTCATGCCGATCACCTCGACCCTAGTTATATTCTTATCCATCTCCGATTGCAACAACCTCAGTTTTTCCTGCAGATGCTCATATTTTGTGGCAACCTATTTTCTAACTCGAGTTCCTCATCTTTAATTCGAAGTTTCTCCTAGAGCACACTCTTGTTATGGACAACTTGCATAAACTCCTTATTTCTTTTCTCTAACTCCTTACCAAAGGATCGATTGCCAGGGTTCATCCTCAGTCACTCTTGCAGATCGCAGCACCTATTGCGGTAGCGACGATACTTCTCCAATATCTTTAAGAAAATTCGGGCCCGCATGTTAGCCCTACGGCTCCACTTCAACCAAGTACGTTTGAAAAACATAGACAAGGTCAGAGCAATATTATAAAAAATAATGAACAAATACGAGAGGGAAGTATAATGTACCCTTAAGCCATAGTTTCCACCTCGTCCATTAAACAAGCATCAGGAACAGTCCGAAGAGCCTCATTTTTAGCTTTGGAACATAACCGACTGAACTGCGTTACCAGGTCCTCCCTATCCACCAAAAGATTGACACCCGAAAGGATCTGTAGAATACGGGTCGAGCCCCACGCATGAACCACTGAGTGAGCCCCACGCATGAACCACTGAGTGGGTAATGCTTTTTTCAAAAATCATAAAATCGTCAGGGTCCAGAACCGATTGTGACTCATAACCATCAATTACCACATCATTTCCCCTTTAAGCATTTGAGGAGGTACGACCCGCCACAGAAGATAAGCGTACGTCCAAAATTGCAAATGCAGCCCAAAAGCCTAAATTTCCGCCGCGTCAGGTTGGTTCTCACCAACAACGGTAGGAATCCCTTATTAAGCCAACGTGACAGTAGGAACTTCTGATTACCAATCACGGTCATCGGTGACTTAGGCAACCGGTTCCATCCTTACATAGGGAACGACGACAACACCCTCCTCGGATCATATTGTCAGAGAGTCATCCAGATGAATTACTGTTAGGGGCGTCATCTCAAACTCTACTCTTTGTCTCTTTGACGGTACCTCCTCTTCCCCGGTAGATGGTGACTCATCCGTTGGGTGAGTGACACCGATCCGCACCTCATCCTGAGAAGTGACCCTCACATGAGTCACTAAGGCCGTAGATACAACTGAAGCAGCCCTCGATAAAAGTCGAGAAATAGGTACCGTGATAGGGTGAAAAAGGAGACCGGCTGGCCAAAAGCTAATAGAGGAGCCCTCGCTCTCCGAATTCTTCCTGGAAATGACAAAGGATGCATAAGAGGCTGAACAAAGAGAAAGAAAAAAGAGTTATCAACGGGTAAAGGCGTTATCTCTCATGTAAGGGGCTTGCGCCCAAACCTTTCATGAAAGGTCGCCCATGTCTGGATCCCCACTGTATGGGGGAAGTATGGCCTCTAACCACTCGTGGATTCTTCGACATGCGGATAAGAAAATGTTCGAGCATTTTACTGACTAAAAATACAGATTTACGCGCAATATTCCATTTCTCAAGGAATCCTATTGGGTCCTCTACGATATGCTCGATCTGCTCATAAAAGTAATTCTTGTAGAAACGACGGTTGGTCCTGTCATCCATCTTCACCACCACACCCCTCAACCCCCATGGACGCATACGAATCATTGAACCACGAATAAGTTGAGGAGCAAAGATGCTGAGCATACGGTCCAAAGTGACCTCACGACTAGCGAGTTCTGAATACTTTAGCAGCATAAGGAATAACTTGTATAAATATAGAGAATGTTGGTCGGGGCAAACTTCGTAGTAATGGCAAAAATCCCCCACCAACTAGGGGAGAGGAAGTGTGTATCCAATGATGAAGGGGTAGGCGTAAAACATGCAGTACCCGGGACGATCGAAGTGAACTATGTCTTTCCCCTCCACTGGCCGCATATCGACGTAATTGGGGATTCCCCATTTTTTTAACAACTCTATAATCCACCTTTCCCTCATAACGGAGGGGACATGTTCTGGTTCTACTCTGCCGCTTATACTAAAGTTGGTCTCCTCTCTCCCAGGGCGAGGCAGGATTTCAATCACTGATGGAACTTCCTCCTCTTCCGCCGCATCCGCCATTCCAGCAACCTGAGCAGCACTTTTCAGTACTGGAGTAGTAACAAGAAGTTTGTCGTGAGAAGAATCACCAGCCATTTTTAGCGCAAACGCGCCAAAAAAGTAATAAAAAGGAGAGATAAAAGATTTTAGTGAGCAAGAGGGTAAGCAGAGATTCAAGGTATCAAACAAATAGAAATATCTGCAGAACTTTCCCAAGAAAAAGACAAAGAAGTGTGTCAATCGAATAAAAAGATCCTCCTATTATAAGAGACATAAATCCCAGAGCACGAAACCCAAACAACTACTAATCGAATCTGATAAGGCGCGGAACATTTCATTCTGCCAGGAACGTATGTAATAATGATCATGACCACGAACAACGTGTCAATACGCAACAAAGTTTCGGTTCCGAAATCGTTTCGATGATCCATGGGGATTGACATACGGAGTGGAGAGTCGTGAGCCTAATTTCTCTCGATCTTGTAATAATCATGATCCATCTGCTGAGTCCGATAGAAGGTGGACCTGATAGACAGAGTGACTAACTGTATTGGTCAAAATCTGACTGTCACCCCGTCTAAATAACCAAGCAGCGACGTATAATATAGTCCAGTCCCTATTCGCTTCCTAACGGCGGATGACTTTGCAAAAGTAATGTCTGAAAGCACAACCAAGATACATTAGTGGTACACAGATACTGAGTTAAGGAGAGAGCATGGAGACTCTGACTATATATTGCCATAGAAAGCTCTCAAGAAGTTGGGCTGCTCTTATTTCTGAAAAGGAAGAAGAAGAAGAAAACTTCCTTCTTGTATTCGAGAAAAAGAGGCTGTGACCTTGGAAAAATCTGTAAATCTACTTTCTCATCAATAGATGAGAAAGATAATGTCTAATCCTAATAAGATCTATGATTCTTTCGTCCCATATGCAGTCATGGTTTTTAAGCTTTTGATCTGAAATTAATTATGTCTGCCTAAGATTTACCCCTTTATCTTTGATTGATTTGTTCAAAAAGGTTCTAGTAACTTTTGAGTCAAAGAGTATGTCCGCTATCCCAATCTAACTCAGCCAAGTTCAAGCTCATGTACATGAGATGCTTATATATATATATATATATATATATATCTTGGATGATTATGTGACAATGACTGGCGCGCTCTCTCTCTTTTTTTTGGGGGAGGAGAGGGGGGGGGGTGTTACCTTTTTTATTTATCTTTTACATAAATTAATCCAGAATTTAAACGAAACCTCACCATCTAAAAATTCCCTAATACCTTTTCTTTGTTAGCCAAATATCACGCAAGAATGGTAGCCTTAACATAAATAGCATCAAAGTTGTCTTTCTTCACCAGCCGACCATATGATCCACTACCAAGCTTCCAAACTCCAAACTTTGTTGTTCCATAATTCGGAACAAAAAACTTTCCTTTAAGAGTTATAACTAAATTAATTTTCTCTATTTTTATATGACATTAATTTCTTCCTTGATTACGATTTCAAATGTCATGACTTTTACGTATTTTAAGTATTTAAATTTTATTTTAAGAAACGTTAGTGGTCAAATTCTAGTCATTACATCAAAAAGTTTGCGTCTTTTATTTCAATTTAAATAACGAACTTTGTTTATTAGTAGGTTCCAAAAAGAATGACACGTTACTATATTTAAAAATAATTAACTGTAAACTTTTCATTTTTCATTCTTTATCCTCGATAAAATGCTTTTATAGTCACAACTAAAATTTTGCCCCTTAAGCTTTTAGCACCACATATTTTAGAAGTGTTTTTTCTCTCTCTTAAAATACATCTAAATTGAAACCAATGAGTATATTTTTATCGCATGGCAACAATCCATCCATTCTTTTTCCAGAAGAACAACAACAATTATGTCATAATATTCTCCAAGCTGCTAGAATCCACTTTAGAAATTCACATTTTTTTCAATATTCAAAAACTTAAAGTTTTCTAACAGTACTCTAATACCTTTTCTAAACAAACTGAAATACGAATCCAATGTAATCAACATTTGGTGGTAACAGTGAAGTATTAGTACTTTGAAGCTTAAGTTCATACTCAAATTCTTTTGGCTTAAACAATGATATAACTGAAAGTATGAAAACGAAAATGGTCCAAAAATAGCCTTGAACTTTACGATCAGGAGCACATATATCCAAACAACCAAAAAAATCAAAAACACATTAGGAAGCTCCTTGCTCTAGCGACAGGCGATTCCACGAAGACAAGTGCGAAAAGCTCTCGCAAGGTCATCCATCACTACTAGAATTCCAGTAAAAAGCAGCCAAAGATTAGCGATTACATTTGGTCTGTCAAGAAAAGCGACAAAAGTTGGTCGCTAAACTGCTGAAAATAATAAAAAAAAATATTTGATAAACTTTAGCGACCAAAGTTGGTCGCTAATATAGTCAAACTATTGACTGGACTGGTCAGACTTATTTGGTCAAAGATATACGAATTTAGCGACCAACATTGGTCGCTAAATAGGGACCCACATAATTCTTTTTTATAATTTTATTATTATTTTATAAAACTTATAAAATATAAATAAATATAATTTAAAACTTGCGACCAAAGTTGGTCGCCAACTGAAGGATACGTTGATAGCGACCAACATTGATCGCTAGCATGGGAGCCAGTTAAAATATTTTAATAAATATATATTTATTTAAAAAAAATATAAAATATAAATAAATATAATTCAAAATTTAGCGACCAAAGTTGATCACTTAAAAAAATAAAGACCAACGTTGGTTGCCAAGTTGGGACCCAGTTCTAATATTTAATAATTTTTATTATTAATTTAAATATTGTATAAAATATAAATAAATCTGATTAAAATTTAATGACTATGTTTGGTCGCCAAATGAATGTGACGACCCGACCTGTCGTCACGTGAGTTACCGCCTCGTTTTCCCCATATTGTGTTGCCTTATGTTTCAATATCACTATTTGAGTTGGTTGGGATGAACTGAATTGATTTTAGTTTAAAATGAGGCACTTAGCCTCTTAGAAGGAAGCTTGTTTAGGAAAAGTCAACCGGTAGTTGATTATATAGTTAGAGGGCTTGGATGCGAATTCTGGTAGTGTGGTTACCTTTGGGGGATTTGTGAATTAGAAGTGCGATGGAAATTAAATTTGGAGGTCCCGTATATAATTAGGCTTGAATTGGCGATGTTTGAATTTTGGCGAATTTCGATTGATATGCGAAATTTTGATCTGAGGGTCAGAATGGAATTCTGAGAGTTGTTGTAGCTTCGTTAGGTGATTTTGGATATGTGTGCAAAAATGTAGGTCATTCGGACGTCGTTTGGTCGGGTTTTTGATCGAATGTGAGTTTCAGAAGAATTTGATAAACTTAGGCTTTGATTTGGTGAATTTGATGATTTTGGTGTTAACGGTAATGTTTCAATGGTTCGAGCAAGTTTGAATAACGTAATAGGTAATATTTGTGCTTTTGGTTGAGGTCCTGGAGGCCTCGAGATGAGAACGGGTGGTTGAACACAGAGTTTGGAGTTTATTGCATGGTTGAAGATTGTTGGTTTTGTCATTTCCGCATCTGCGAAAAAGGGACAGCATAGGCGGTTCCGTAGATGCGGCTAGGTGGTTGCAAAAGTAGACCTCGAAGGACCTGGGTGTTTCGCAGAAGCGGACGTGGGTCCTCATAAGTGGCGACCCCATATGCGGTTTGTGATTGCAGAAGCGATCCTTGGTGAGTTAAGTTAGACTGCAGAAGCGGTCAAGTGGGCACATATGTAGTGACCGCATGTGCGGTAAATTACTTTCATAGGAGAAAATCGACCTGGGTTTAAGTGAACAGTATTTCACGAATTTGAAAGAGAAGGAAAATATTTTGGTGTTCGGCTTAGGCGATTCATGGGCGATTTTGAAGAGAATTTGAAGTGGTTTCATGAGGTATGAACACTGGACTCGGATTATGTTTCTGTAGTGAAAATTCATGGATTCAGCACTGAAATTCATGGGATTTAATGCTAAAAATGGAGGTTAAGGCTTTACACTTAAGAGAGTTTGAATTGATGATTCGAGGGGTCAAATGGACTCCGATTCTTGTATATATGGTATGTATGAACTCGTGGCGGGATAAGGATCGTATTGATATAAAAATAATTTAGATTCCGAGAAGTGGGGTCGGGGCTTAGGTTTTGCCAACTTTGTATTTTTGGGTGTTTTTCGAGTTCTTTTGATTGGGTTATGTTTCATTAGCTTATTATAATGTATTCCTTATGGTTTTGGCCAGATTCGGTACGCGAGGAGGTTGATACTAAAGGAAAAGGCTTGGCGGACTAGTTCTGTAGTCGGTTTGAGGTGAGTAATTGATGTAACTGTTGCTCTGAGGGTTTGAAACACCGGACTTTCATAATGTAAAGCTTTATTGAGGCATGGCACGCATTCCATGATGAGTGAGGGATCGTTTACTATTTGTGATTGAGACTTGGTCCATTTCGAGTGTGATTTTTACTATATGGGCGACTGAGACACATACCTTATCACTATGAATTGGGCTTATTGCCGTGCTTGCGGCTTTGTGCCAGCCTCTAGAATCTTTAGGGGATCCATATGTGTTTTACCTCACTAGTATTCATATCGCATACTCTCAGTCATGTTTTCTACCATTGAAATGATAAAAGAACTATGTTTTTAATCATGAATAGTTAAATGGGAAAAAAAAAGGAAAGAGGGTTGAGATCCTAATAGTATGGCATGCCCGATTGGCTATGCATTTTATTAGATTGAGTTGGGTCGAGGACCCGATTGTGAGGATGATGTCCTTGCTTTGGATCGGTCTCCACGCGCGCAACAATGATATATTGATATTGAGGTCATGAGCCTTTTTGATGCCCGACATGGAAAATATTGCATTTGGGTTGTAGGAGCAGCTCCAGAGTCTATACACACCCCCATCGAGCGTCATCGATGTTAAATAAGTGGAGCGGGCTGCACGCCGCAGCGGGTACTATAGTGTGCCGTTATATGTATTGCATTCTTTCATGAATTATTTCTTAACTGTATTACTTTTTATATATTGTTCCCACTATCTTGGATATGAACTGCCAGATATAGAGTACCTTGTGCATTTTCTACATTTTCTTACTTTCAGACTGTAGTTATGTCTGTTGCTCACTGGGTAGGAGTACTAACTTTACTCCCTGCACCTTGCATGCAGATCTAGAGCAGTCTAAGGTGAGTAGATCAAGTTGATCTAGAGTTCTTATTTCGGGAGCATTTGAGGTAGCTGCAGGGCATTCGCAACCGAAGAATATCCCTTCTATCCCTATCCTTTTATTTTCGCATTCTCAGTTTTTATACATACTTTGTAGTAGGATGTATTTTAGAGGCTCATGTTCGTGACACCAGATCCTTATTGGTCTGTACTGGTACTTTGTCGGTATTTTAGACCTTTGACATAAATGGCTTTTATCTTCATTTGTTTCATAAATCGGGTTGTTATGCGAAATGGTCAGGCTTGCCTAGTAATGTGCTGGGTGCCATCACGACCGGGTTGGGGTCATGACAAGTTGGTATCAGAGCCTAGGTTACTTGGTCTCGTGAATCATGAGCTGGTTTAGTGGAGCCTGGCGGATCGGTACGGAGACGTCTATATTTATACTCGAGAGGCTGCAGAACCTTTTGAAAAACTTCAAATTCTTGAAATTCTTGTCGTGCGACTTTGTTGATCCAAGAACTAAATTTCTGCATTCTATTCTCTCAAAGATGTCGAGAACCAGTGCTACCGAACGTGGCAGACGACCACCATTGCCACGCACTATGGGTTGTGGATGCGGCCATGGTCATGGTCGAGGCAAGGCAGCAAGAGCATCACCAGTTGACCCACCAATTGCCCCCATTCAGGACCAGCATCCAGTTGTAGGGACTCCAGCAGCACCTGCTCAGACACCAGCTGTGCCTATTGTGATTCCGGGTCTTCAATGCTAAGATTCTATAGGTTTGTGTTGGCCTAGGTTAGGCAGTCTCGACCACAATTGCCGCAGAAACTTCTTAGATTGGGGGTGGTCATCATACCCCCACTACTCGCACGCCTGAGCAGGTAGTACAGGGTTCGCAGATACTAGAGGTGCCACCAGCTCAGCAGGTTGCCCCAGTGCAGCCGGTTGCCCTAGTTCAGGATGATGGGGTTCCAGCCATGCCAGATGATGAGCAGCGTCATCTTGAGAGGTTCAATAGGCTCTCACCTCCTGCTTTCAGTGGTGTTCCAGGTGAGGATGCCCATGGTTTTCTCGCCAAGTGTCGACGTATTCTTCGGACCATAGGTATCTTGGAGTCGAGCGGGGTATCATTTACTACCTTTCAGTTCTCAGGAGCAGCCTTTACTTGGTGGGAGGCATATGAGCAGCGCTGACAGATAGGTGCAGTGCCCTTATCATTGCTGGAGTTCTCCACTCTCTTCTTGGAGAAGTGGGTACCAAAGTCTCAGAGGGAGGAGCTACAGAGACATTTTGAGTGGCTTCGCTAGGGAGATATGACTGTGATGCAGTATGAGGTGAGATTCTTCGAGTTGGCTCGTTATGCTCCATGTATGGCCCCGACTGATTGGGAGAGGATTAGGCAATTTGTGGACGAACTCGTTTATCCACATCCCTATTCTGATGACTCGACAGAGGATCCTGAGCCATGCCTTTGAGGATGCAGTGGATATTTCTCATGATATTGAGACGGCTCACCATCAAGAGAGAGAGTATAGGGAGACCAAGAGGCCTCGAGGATTAGGTAGCTTCGGTGGTGCTCCATTTAGGGGACAGGTTTAGTAGAGCAGGGGTCGTTCTTTTAGGCCTCCACAGCCAGTTCGCTCAGAGTACCCTGGGTCATCTTCTGGTCGGGGTTATCAGGGTTCCCAGAAGGGCCAGTCCTCACTTAGTGCCCTCCCAGCTCAGAGCTCATCATATGCCCATTAAGCTCACGGTTCTTCTCTGCAGAGCGCATCGGCTTGTCATTCCGGTGCGAGGGGTTTCCTTCTGTCCCCTTCTCCAGCATCGGGTAGTTAGTGGTGAGTTTGGCCACATAAGGAGGCATTGTCCTTGGCTTCATGGTGGTCGGTCTCAACAGAGGGATCAACCCTCCTCTTCTACTCCATCTACTTCAGCACCATCCCAGTCAGGTAGGGGTAGGGGTCAGTCAACTAGGAGTCACCCTACGGGTGGAGACCGATGTGGTCGTGGTTAGGCTCGATTCTATGCTCTTCTAGACAGAAGGGACGCCATTGCATCTGATGCAATTATTACAGGTATTATCTCAGTATGCCAAAGGGATGCTTTTGTTTTATTTGATCCTAGATCTACATACTCTTATGTATCTTCATATTTTGCCCATTATCTAGGTACGACCCGAGGGTGTCTTGCTTTACCTATGCATGTATCTACCCCGGTAGGTGGTACTATTGTTGTGGACCATGTGTATCGGTCCTGTCTTGTTACTATTGGGGCTTTGGAGAGCCGAGTTGATTTGTTGCATTTCAGCATGGTATACTTCGATGTTATTCTAGGCATGGATTGGTTATCTCAGTGGCATGCTATTCTAGACTGTCATGTAAAGACAGTCACATTGGCCATACCAGGTGTCCCGAGGATTGATTGGTGTGGTTCGACCGATTATGTACCCAGCAGGGTAATCTCTTTCGTAAAAGCCTACTGGATGGTTGGGAAGGGTTTTTATCATATTTTTCATTTGTGAGAGATGTTGGAGCTGAGACTCCTAGTCTTGATTTGGTTTCTGTTGTGAGGGATTTCTCTGATGTGTTTCCAGTAGAAGTGTTGAGCATGCCCTTGGACAGGGACATTGATTTCGGTATTGATCTAGTGCCGATCACTTAGCCCATCTATATTCCTCCCTATCGTATGGCACCAGCTGAGTTAAAGGAACTGAAAGATCAGCTTCAGGAACTCCTAGACAAAGGGTTCATTCACCCGAGTGTGTTACCGTGGGGTGCACCGATCTTATTTGTCAAGAAGAAAGATGGCACAATGAGGATATGTATTGACTACAGGCAGTTGAACAGGGTGGAAGTGAATAACAAGTATCCTCTACTGCGCATTGATGATTTATTTGATCAGCTCCAGGGAGCGAGGGTATTCTCGAAGAATGATCTTTATTCAGGCTATCACCAGCTGAAGATTAGGGATTCTGATATTATAAAGACAGCTTTCAGTATGAGATATGTGCATTATAAGTTTCTAGTTATGTCTTTTGGGCTGACTAATGCCCCAGCCGTGTTCATGCATTTGATGAACAACTTGTTTTTGCCCGTATATAGATTCATTTGTCATTGTGTTTATTGATGACATTCTGGTGTACTCGTGTAGCCAGGAGGAGCATGCTCAGCATTTCAGAGTAGTATTATAGAGATTGAGGGAGGAGAAACTTTATGCAAAGTTCTCAAAGTGTGAGTTCTGTCTTGGCTCTATGGCTTTTCTAGGACACGTAGTGTCTAGTGATGGTATTCAGGTTGACCCAAAAAAGATAGAGGCGGTGCAGAGTTGGCCTAGACCGTCCTCGGCCACATATATTCGGCGTGTCCTCGGTTTGGCATGGTATTATTGCCGGTTTGTCCAGGGTTTTTCATCTATTGCTTCATCCTTGACTATGTTGAAGCAAAAGGGTGCACCATTTGTGTGGTCGGATGAGTGTGGGGAGAGCTTTCAGAAGCTCAAGATGGCTTTGACCAAATCCCCAGTGTTAGTTTTGCCATCAACTTCAGGTTCTTACCCTTTGTATTATGATGCTTCGAGAGTTGGGATCGGATGTGTGTTAATGCAGGAGGATAGAGTTATTGGATATGCTTCTCATTAGTTGAATCCTTATAAGAAGAACTACCCCGTACATGATTTAGAGTTGGCTGACATAGTTCAGGCTTTGAATATTTGGAGGAACTACTTATATGGCGTATCTTGTGAGGTGTATACCGATCATCACAGTCTCCAACATTTGTTTAAACAGAAGGATCTTAATTTGAGATAGCGGAGGTGACTTGAGTTGCTCAAGGATTATGACATTACCATTTTGTATCATCCAGGGAAGGCCAATGTAGTGGCCGATGCTTTGAGCCGAATGGAGGTGAGTATGGGTAGCTTGGAGTACATTCCAGTTGGGGAGAGGCCCTTTGCAGTTGATATCCAGGCTTTGGCCAATAGAATGGTTAGGCTAGATATTTTAGAGCCTAGTCGGGTGTTGGATTATGTGTTGTCAGGACCCCAACCCGGTCGTGATGGCGCCCCACACTACTAGGCAAGCCCGACCATTTGAGACAGCAACCCCACTTATTTAAATTGAAGCAGTTGAAAACCATTTAAGTTAAAGGTCTAAAATATTGATAACAGTGCAGAAAGATCCAACAAAATACCAATATAGCTCAACAAGGACCCGATGTCATGATCGTGAGCCTCTAAAACATAGAGTAACATCCTACTACAAAATATGTCTAAAACTGAGAATGCAAAAATAAAAAGCTAAGGGTAGAAGGGAGAATCATCGGCTGCGAATGCCCTGCAGCTACCTCAAATACTCCCGATGATAAGAACTCTGGATAAATTGGATCTACTCAGCCTGAGACTGCCCTGCATCTGCATGCAAGGTGCAAGGAGTAAAGTGAGTACTTTGATCCAGTGAGTAATAAACATAACTAGTGTCTGAAAGTAAGAAAATGCAGAAAATGCATAAAGTACTCTATATCTAGCAGCTCATCTCCAAAACAGTGAGAACAATATACGACAAGTAATACAGTTAAGAAATAATGCGTGAAAGAATGCAACACATATGTCGTACACTCTAGTACTCGTTGCGGCGCACAACCCGCTCCACTTATTTAACGTTGATGGTGCTCACTGGAGGTATGTACAGACTCCGGAGGGGCTCCTACAGCCCAAGCGCAATATTTTTATGTCGTGGCATCAAACAAGCTCACGGCCTCAATATCAATATACATCGTTGCGGCGTACAGCCTGATCCATAACAAGGAAATCATACTAACAGTCGGTTCTTCGACCCATCTCAGTCAAATAAATGCATAGCCAATCGGAAATGACTTACTATTGGGATCTCAGCCCTCTTATCCCTTTTCATTAATTTTCATGATTAAGGATACAGTTCTATCATTATTTCAACAATAAAAAACATGACTGAGAGTATGTGATATGCACACAAGTGAGGTAAAACACATAAGGATCCCCTAAGGATTCTACAGGTCGGCACAAAGCCCCAAATACGGCAATAAGCCCAATTCACAGTGATAAAGTATACGTCTCAATAGCCCATATAGTACAAATCACAATCGGGGTGGACCAAGTCTCAATCCCAACAGTAAACGACCCTCACTCATCATGGAATGCGTGTCACACCTCAATATAGCATTACGATGTGAAAGTCTGGGGTTTTAAACCCTCAGAGCAACAGTTAAATCAATTACTCACCTCAAACCGGCTACAGAACCAGTCCGCCAAGCCTTTTCCTCTAGAATTAGCCTCCTCTCGTGCTGAATCTTGCCAAAGCCACCAGAAATACATTATAATAAGCTAATGGAACATAACCCAATCAAAAGAACTCGAAAAATACCCAACAACATGATGTTGGTAAAGCCTGAGCCCCAGGCCCACTTCTCGAATCCAGAAAACTTTACATCAATACGATTCTTATCTCGCAACGAGTTCATACATACCAAATACATAAGAATCAGAGTCCATTTGACCCCTCAAATCATCAATTGAAACTCTCTTAAATTTCAAGCCCTAACCTCCATTTTTAGCATTAAATCCCTTCAATTTCAGTGATTAATCCATGATTTTACTCTATATAAACATAATTCAAGTCCAATTGTTCATACCTAATGAAACCCCTTGGAATTCTCTCCAAAATCCCAAAAGAATCACCTAAGCCGAAGTCCAAAATATTTTCCTTCTCTTTCAAATTCGTGAAATACTGTTCACTTAAAACCGAGGTCGATTTCCACTTCTACGGTTAATTTACCGCACCTGCGGTCACCGTATATGCGCCCACTTGACCACTTCTGCGGTCTAACTTAGCTCACCAGGGACTGCTTCTGGCCACAAATTTCTTCTGCGGTCGCCGCTTATGCGGACCCCTGTCCGCTTCTACGAAACACCCAGGTCCTTCAAGGACCACTTTTGCGAGCACCTAGCCGCATTTGCGAAACCGCCTATGCAGTCACTTTTCTGTAGATGCGGAAATGATAGACCCAAAAATCTTCAACCATGTAATAAACTCCAAACTCTCCGTTCAACAACTTGTTCTTATTCCGAGGCCCTCGGGACCTCAACCAAAAGCACAAATATGACCTATTACCTTATTCAAACTTGCTCAAACCACTGAAACGTTACAGTTAACACCAAAATCATCAAATTTCACCAAATCAAAGCCTAAGTTTATCAAATTCTTCTAAAACTCACATTCGATCAAAAACCCAACCAAACAATATCCGAATGAACTGAATTTTTGTACAAATATCAAAAATCACCTAACGAAGCTACAACAACTCTTGGAATTCCATTTTGACCCTCGGATCAAAATCTCATCTATCAACCGGAATTCGCAAAAATTCAAACATCGCCAATTCAAACCTAATTCTACACCGGACCTCCAAATTCAATTTTGATCGAACTCCTAATTCACAAATCATCCCCCGAAGCTAACCGAACTACTAGAATTCACATCCGAGCCCTCTAACTATATAGTCAACTTCTGGTTGACTTTTCCAAAACAAGCTTCCTTCTTAGAGGCTATGTGCCTCATTTTCAACTAAAACCAATTCAATTCAACACAATCAACTCAAATATTGATATTGAAATATAAGGAAACTCAATATGGGGGGAAAAGGGGTGGTAACTCTCGTGACGACAGGTCGAGTCGTCATATCCTCCACAACTAAAACAAACGCTCGTTTTCGAGCGGGTCAAGAAACATACCTGGAGTCTCCAACAAGTGAGAATTTATGCTCCACATCTCCTGCTCGGTCTCCCAAGTATCCTCCTTCATGGGCCAACCTCTCCACTGTACCTTCACCAAAGCTACATCATTTAACCTCAATCTCCGAACCTGATGACCCAAAATAGCCACTGGCTCCATATCATAGGTCAAATCATCATTCAACTGTACTGTACTGAAGTCCAAAACATGAGATGGGTAGAGGTAGAGGTGTGGTGCGAAGTTCAAGTGGTGGTCTAAATTGAACCTAAGCTCTAGTAGGTCGATAGGATCTCGAGTCGTCTCCAAATGTTGTTAAGGTATATTGTTTGTGTTTTCTTATGATGTATATGCGATGATTTATCCAGATCTACATTATCATATGTTACACCCTTTGTGGCTAATAAGTTTGGCATAGAACCTGAATTGATAAGTAAATCCCTTGCGGTATCTACTCTGATAGGACATTCTGTGATTGCTAGAAGGGTATATAGAGGTTGCACTATGATGATTTTTAGTCATCAAACCTTGGCAAATTTATTTGAGTTTGAAATGGTTGATTTTGATGTGATATTGGGAATGGACTGGTTGGCCTCATGCTATGCAAATGTTGACTGTCGTATAAAGATGGTTAGGCTTCAGTTTCCTGGTGAACCCGTCATTAAATGGATGGGGGACATTACCACACCAAAAGGTAGGTTTATGTCCTATCTCAAGGCAAGAAAAATGATCACAAAATGTTACATTTATCATCTCGTTCGCGTTAGGGTTGCGGAGGTGAAACCGCCTACTCTAAAATCAATCCCCGTGGTCAATGAATTTCCAGATGTTTTCCCATATGAACTCCTAGGCCTTCCTCTTGAAAGGAAGATTGAGTTTAACATTGATGTGTTGCCTGACACTCAACCGATGTCTATCCTCTATAGTATGTCTATCCCTCCATAATAGGCCGTCGATTCAATAGTAGAAAATATGACTAAGAGTATGTGATATGCACACAAGTGAGGTAGAATACGTAAGATCATCTAAGGATTCTACAGGTCGGTACAAGGCCCCAAACACGGCAATAAGCCCAATTCATAGTGACAAGGTATGCATCTCAATCGCCCATATAGTAGAAATAACACTCGGGATGGACCAAGTCTCAATCCCCAATAGTAAATGACCCCGCACTCATGTGGAATGCATGTCCCACCTCAATATAGCATTACTATGTGAAAGTTGGGGTATCAAACCCTCAGAGCAACAGTTACATCAATTACTCACCTCAAACCAGCTAAAGAACTAGTCCGCCCAGACTTTTCCTCTAGAATCAACCTCCTCGCACGCCGAATCTGGCCAAAACCACAAGAAATAGTTTATATTAAGCTAATGGAACATAATCCAATTGAAAGAACTCGAGAACACGCAAAAACATGAAGTTAACAAAACCCGAGCCTCGGGCCCACTTGTTGAAAAATTATGAAATTCACATTACAGGATTCCTCGTCTCGCCACGAGTCCGCACATATAATACACAAGAATCAGAGTCCATTTGATCCCTCAAATCATCAATTCAAACTCTCTTAAGTTTCAAACCCTACCCTCCATTTTTAGCATTAAACCCCTTGAATTTTAGTGTTTAATCCATGATTTACACTATATAATTATAATCCAAGTCCAATAGTTCATACCTAATGAAACCCCTTTGAATTCTCTCCTAAATATCCCAAGAATCGCCCAAGCCGAAGTCCAAAATATTTTCCTAATCTTTTTCGAATTCGTGAACGATGTTCACTTAATACCTAGGTCGATTTCCGCTTATGCGGTCTGACTTAAACATCCAAGGACCGCTTCTGTGGTCTTAAAACGCATCTACGGTTGCCGCTTCTGTGCCAATATGACCGCTTATGCGGTCTCCACTTTATCCACACGGCCGCTTCTGCGGTCGAAAATCGCTCATGCGGTGTCCGCTTTTACGGAATATGCCAGGCCCTCGAGGACCACTTTTGTGACCCCACCCGGGACCTCAACCAAAGGCACCAAAACATCCTAAAACCTTATTCAGACTTGTTCCAGTCCTCAAATACATCAAAAATTCTAAAACCATTAAATCACACTGAATTCAAGCCTAAGTTTCTTCAAAACTTCTGCAATACACATTCAATCAAAAACACGACCAAACGACGTCCAAATGACCTGAAAATTTGCAGATATAACCAAAATCATCTAACAAAGCTACTATAACTCTCGAAATTCCATTCTAAACTTTGGATCAAAATACCACATACCAACTGGAATTTGCCAAAATTTAAACTTCGTCAATTCAAGCCTAATTCTACACCGGACTTCCAAATTCAATTCCGATTGTGATCCTTAGTCACAAATCATCCTCTGAAGCTAATTGAACCACTGGAATTCACATCCAATCCCTCTAACTACATAGTCAACTTCTGATTGACTTCTCCAATGCAAGCGTCTTTCTAAGAGGCTAAGTGCCTCATTTCCAACTAGAACTAACTCAATTCTACCCGATTAACTCAAATACCGATATTGAAATGTAAAACATCAAAATATAGGGTAAACGGGGTTGTAACTCATGTGAAGACCGGCTGGGTCGTCACATGTGGTATCTTGGTCTTCCTTGTATGATCGCATTAGAGAGCGCTAGTATGATGATCCACATGTGCCTGTCCTTAAGGACGGAGTTCAGCATGACAAGGGATGTGACCATTGATAGTGATGGTGTGTTAAGGATGCACGGCCGGATTGTCGTGCCCAGTGTTGATGGGCTTCAGGAGTTGATATTGGAGGAGGCCCGCAGCTCGCGGTATTCTTTTCATCCAGGCGCCACAAAGATGTATCATGATCTGAGACAACATTACTGGGGGAGGAGAATGAAGAAGGATATTATGAGTTATGTAGCTCGGTATCTCAACTGTGAGCAGGTCAAGTATGAGTATTACTGACTGGTGGTGTACTTCAGCATATGGATATTCCCGAGTGGAAATGGGAGAGGATTACTATAGATTTTATGAGTGGTCTCCCTTGGACAGCGAGGAAGTTTGATTCAATTTAGGTGATTGTGGATCGACTGACCAAGTTAGCGCACTTTATTTTGGTGTGTACTACCTATTCTTCTGAGCGGTTAGTAGAGATTTTCATTCAGGAGATTGTACGGTTGTATGGGGTCCCAGTTTTTGTTATATCAGATAGGGGTACTCGGTTTACTTCTCAGTTCTGGAGGACTTTTCAGTGTGATTTGGGTACACTGGTAGAGCTGAGCACAACGTTTTATCTCAGATGGACGGGCAGTCCGAGTGTACCATTCAAATATATGAGGACATGTTGAGTACCTGTGTTATTGACTTTAGAGGTTCTTGGGCTTATTTTTTGCCTCTTGTAGAGTTTGCTTACAACAACATCTATCAATCTAGCATTCAGATGGCACCATATGTGGCCTTATATGGGAGACATCGTAGATCTCTGCTTGGTTGGTTTGAGACCGACGAGGCTAGGTTATTGGGGATAGAGCTAGTCTAGGATGCCTTAGATAAGGTGAAAGTGATCCCGGAGAGACTTCATATAGATCAGTCACGTCAGAAGAATAATACATACCAGAAGGTCCGAGATGTATCTTATATGGTGGGCGAGAAGGTCTTGTTGAAAGTTTCACCTACGAAGGGCGTCATGCTCTTTGGGAAGAATGGGAAGTTGAGTCCGAGGTTTATTGGCCCATTTGAGATACTTAGGAATATTGGGGTGGTGGTCTATATGCTTGCTTTTCCACCTAGCATGTCGGGAGTTTATCCAGTATTTCATGTGTCTATGCTCCAGAAGTATGTCGGGGACCCATTTCATGTAGCTTTGGTGAAGGTACAGTAGAGAGGTTGGCCCGTGGAAGAGGATACTCTGGAGACCAAGCAGGAGATGCGGAGCAGATATCCTCACTTGTTTGAGACTCCATGTATGTTTCTTGACCCGCTCGAGGACGAGCCTCTGTTTTAGTTGTGGAGGATATGACGACCCGACCTATCGTCACGAGAGTTACCGCCCCGTTTTCCCCCCATATTCTATTGCGTTATGTTTCTATATCAGTATTTGAGTTGATTGTGTTGAATTGAATTGGTGTTAGTTAAAATGGGGCATTTAGCCTCTTAGAAGGAAGCTTGTTTTGAAAAAGTCAACCTGAAGTTAACATATAGTTAGAGGGCTCGGATGCAAATTCTAGTGGTTCAGTTACATTCGGGGGATGATTTGTAAATTAGGAGTGCGATCAAAATTGAAATCCACAATTATGCCATTTTCTATTCCCTATATTCCCTTAAGGGCATTCACTATTTACCCAACCTGTCCAGGTTAGGGTTATACCATTTCTAGCTATTATTTAATTCCTGGCCACTTCTAATGAGTCTTTTAAGGCTTGGCCAGATCTGAACCTCAATTCATTTCAATTCTAACCTCTTTTTATTTCATTTTCTGTAATTAAAACCAATTTGCAGGACTAGCCTGCTTAATTATTCAAAACTATAGTGTTTAAGGCCTAGCCAGTCCAGAGTTTGGACTTAGCCTTGCAATTTTGGGCCAATCAATGAACACAAGCTGGCTAAGACTTTGCAAGTCTGGCCAACTAGTGAACACATGCCAATTGAGACCTTGCAAGTCTAGCCTATTAGATTTAAGTCAATTTATTATAATACTTTGCCTGTTTAACACTTAGCCAGTGTTTTCAAAATTATCAGAGTTGGTCAGTTACAAGACTGACCACTCTTTGTTACTTATTTCACTTATGACCTATTTTTGTAGTTTTCAATTTTAACCATTTTTAAACTATTCAAATCATGTTTTCAGATTTAACAACTTTTCAGGTTACTACACTACTGCAGCTATAACCAATTTCACCTAAGCATACTAGGTATTAACAATAATCAACTAACACAGAATTGTTGCAAACATAGCCCTTTTCACATTGAATTGCATACATAGTCATGAAATCAGAGTTACTTGTCATTTAACCAAAACTCAGAGAAGAGATTGAATATGGTTGAATTTAAATCAAAAGACTTATAATTCCAGATTCCAAAACACAATATATCAATTGTACATAAAGCAAGCATAGTCAGAGCTTTTCTCATGTCAAAAGACCACTGAAAACCCTAATCCTGCTAACATGTATTTGACTAAGCATAGACATGTAGAATTTATCAAAGAAGACATGGATTAAACAGAGAGACATGATAAAACAGAGATTTTCTAAAAGATAAAGACTAATCTGATCACGCAGTGGTTCATGCAACTAAAGAAGAGAATCTGGACAAAAGACATGCTAACAAATAAGAAGATGAAGAGGAAGCAAACAAAGAAAACACGACTTAACAGAGAAACATGAATAAACATGGATTTTCAGAGAAGAATAAGACTAATCTATCATGTAGTGGCTTAAGCGGCTAATAGAAGAAAAATCTAAATAGAAATCATACTAGAAACATGAGAATGATAAGAAAACAAGCAAAGAAAACAGAAAATCATAGAAAGCATAAACGAAAGGGAGAAAGGGACTTAGCTTTCAGGATTTGTCTCCTGAGCTTCCCTTTTCTCATTATTTCTTTTCTTTTCTTCTTTTCGTTTTTCCAGTTTTCTTTTCTTTCTTACTTTTTTTCTGGTTTTCTTCTTTTCAGATCCAAGACTTCAGATTTGAAGTCTTTTTATTTGGAAATGGGTGTTAGAGGTGAAAAGGTGAGATCTTTTGGTGGGGGTTTGTTTGAGTCGGCCGGAGTAAGGGTTCCGGCGACTTACTTTCAAAGATTCGAGGAGATTGGGGAAGATTTCAAGGAGAAGGGTTACATGGGGTGAAAGATCAGGAAGAGGCGATTTAGGGGTGTTATTTTGGAAGCGGTTCTCCTGGGTTTTGGTCATCGGAGAAGAACTCCGGTGGCCGGATTTTCTAGAAACTTGGGGTTTTTCATGTTCTTTCTAGGTTTTCATGGGGGTTCAAGGTGGAGAAGTAGAAGAAAGGTGGCTTGAGGCTCAGAGGTGGCCGGAGACTGCCATCGGAGACGGGCAGTCTCTATAGCCGGAGAGGCTTCGAGAAGGTAGGAGATGAGAGAAGAAGAAGATGAGAGTGGCGGCTAGGGTTAAGGGCTGAACATAATTGCCGGTCGTCTCTCACGATTGGGTTTAAATACCCATTACCTTGAGCTCGTCCCTGGCCATTAGATCAAGTGAGATCAATGGCCAGGATTGTTTCCCTCAAAACACTGCCGTCTCATTTAAATGGGAGACGAATTGCTATCCATTGGATTTTAAGGCACGGACGGCTCAGATTAACTCCAAAATCTTTATTATTTGATTATTTTCGGGTAAATCCTAAGCCGTTGGATCAAGTGTTATGAATGGCTGAGATTATTTCAATTCAAACGATTTGGACCCGGTCTCTGAGAATACTTTGGGCCTGTGCAGCTGGGCTATTTGGCCCAGCTTTCCTTTCTCTGTATTTTTCCTTGTATTTTCTTTGTATTTTAATTATTTTTGTGGTATTTTCTTTTTATATTATTTTCAATTATTCAATTTCCTACTTCCTCTAATTTTCTTATATGTTTTGACATTTTTCTACTTTTCTTCCCTTAATTTCCGTTATTAATGCCTCTTTTGTTAATTTTCTTTTTAACTACTTAAATTAAAATACTTGTATTTAACCTATTTTTTTAATTTTCTAATTTTAATCACTAATTTTGCAATCGCACAAATGCATCTTATTTCAATCAAAACATGTAATTGCACCCAAAAATATTATTTATTTTAATTTTCGAATTTATTGCTTAAGGCAAAAATCACGTGCTCACAGTGGTATCTTCGTTACATTGTTGTTCGCACAAAGTATTTGTTAGGTGAAACAAACATTCCCTTCCCCGAGAAGTGGAACTTTGCACGTAAGCTTCTATTTACTTTACCGTACCTATTTTAGAGATTTTGATTTTCTCTTTAATTTTATCCCTTGTTGGTTTTTTGTAGCAACCATGGGAGATGTGGAGCCTATTCCCAACTTCCGTTATTGGGTAGATTCAATTTTAAAAACTTCTCCCAAAGAGGAAAGAACTTGGAAATCTATTTCATCTTTACATGACTGGAAAGTGAAAACACACAGTATGTATATTTTTATTTTAAATACATACGGTAAATCCAATTCTTTATAAAATTGAGTTCATATCCTTTTTTTATATCAGGGTTTGGCATGAGAGGAATGGTGCCTGAGGTAGCTTTGGCTATGCGCACTGCTGCCAACGCCTCCCTTGATTTGGATAAGACTAAAGCTATGATAGAAAAGAGAAAAGCAATGGCAATTGATGCTGAGAATGAGGAAGAATGTGGTACCTTACTTGTATCTAGGCCTAAAGCAAGGAGACGTGTCATTATGGAGAGTGAGATTGAAGATACTCCTGCTCGTATCTCCCCTATCGACCCTGTTCTCATTGATGAAGATGTTGCACTAAGAGACCTTAGTGAATCTGTTCACTATCTCTCTGTTGGTGACTGTAAAGGTGGAGAGCCCGGTCCTATTTTAAATGAAATTTCCTTATCTTTCTCAGTTCCCATTTCTCCTATCTCTTGTATATCATCTCCAACCGTGAGTGTTTCCGCTCCTGTGTTGACTTCTTTTATTCCTTCATTTATGGAAAGTGCTTTTCTTCTCGTACTAATGTTAGCTCCTGTGCCTAGTTTTATTCCTATTTTGGCTCCCGTACCTACTTCTTCTGCTCCTGCTTTGGCTACCGCACCTCCTGCTATTTTTACCTCTTCTATTACTCCTCCTTCCACTGCCCCTTCCTCCTCTATCGTGCATTCAGAAACTGGCCCTAGTAACAGAGGTATGGCTATGAGAAAAGTCACACTTGAAGTGCCTGCTACTCAGAGCCTTTTGAGGAATACTGGTAGTGCTGACGTTTGGCTTGAGCCTTTAATCGGAGATGTAGAGAGAAAGAAGATGCAAAACCATAGCTGCTTGACTTTAATGAATGATATAGTTCATTCGACCTTGAAGGTAACTCCTTTTAACTTGGGCATCCGCTTTCCTTTTTCTTTAGGTTCTTATTTTTGTGCCTTATATTTGTAGGCTAACCTGATTGGCACTAAGCGAATGGGAAGGGTTTCTACTTTGGAAAGAAAAGCTTGGGAGTCTGCAAAAGCCATTGAAGAAGCTTAGCTTGATGCTCAAAATTGGAAGGGGCAATTTGAAAGTGCTTTAATGAGCATTGAGGAGCTACGAGATAATAAAGCCCGTTTGGAACAACAAAATCGTACTTTATCTACAGACTTAGGAATCTCCAATGATACCTTAAGTCAGGTAAAAAAGGATAAAGATACTTTGAGTGAATCGTTGCCAAAGGCTAATGAAGAAATCAATGGGCTCAAAGCACTTATGAAGAAAAAAGAAGAATATGCTAAACAACTGGAACAGAGCTTGAATCAGACTCGGGCTGATTTGAAGATTTCTTTAGATAAAATTTGCACTTTGGAGAGTTCCAACACCACACTTGAGATTTTCCTTAATTCCCATCTAGCTGAGCAAGAGTCAATGAAAAACTCCCTTGCTATATGGGAAAGGGATTATGAAAACTTGGAGAAGGAATATAATTCTCTTGCGGAGAATTTTAATTATGAATTCAATAGGGCTTTTCTAAGATCGCGTCGATGATTTATTGGAGGCTACTCAAGAAAATTTTAACTTGCAATCTGAGTTAGCCAAAATCTTAGATGCGATTGAAAAGAATAACCAACCTGTTGACACTCCTTCTCCAAGCAACCAATTGATATTTCTTCTTCAGCGTGTGGAAACTTCTGAAGTAACAGAGCTGTTGGATTGTGAAGCAGTTGCTGAAGCAGTTGAAGTGGTGATTAAAGTGACTAAGGGTGAGTCATTTACATCACAGTCTACAGGAATTGAGGTTCTCGTGACTACTTCTTCCCTCGATGATATTAATACTCCAAGATTAGTTGAAACTACTCATGTTGTGCTCCTGCAGAAGTTGTTATTGAGCCTTTTGTTATTTCTGAAAATGAGGCTACAACTTTTAATGCTCCGACTCCTCCAGTAACTAATTTGAAGTGTTCCAGTCTTTTCCCTTTTTTTATGTTTGGTGGTATAGTCCTTTGGTTATTTTAAAGGATCTTTCTGGTGAAGTCCCCAGTTTCCATAATGGGGCACTTGTTTAAAGACAATTATATTTCAATGACTAAGTTTATTTTCTTTAGTCTTTTATATTTAGAGGTTTTTAATTAATACCTCTTTGTGTTCTATTCTTGCCTATTTTTGTGTTTAGGACTTGTAGAATAGCTTTGCATTTTTATCCTTTGAAAATGCTTTATGATTCTTTTCATGGAATATCAACATGAAGTTTATAAAAGATGGCCCTTTTACTTTATAGACACGTAATGAAGAAGACGTCTCAACTTCATAATGGTGTTATAATACGATGAAATAAATAGGAATACACACGTTTTGTATGCATCTATTGTGAGAAGTTTTTATTCATAAACTTTGACTATTACGTGTATTAGAATATATCTATAACTTTCTCGCAACTATTTTTCTTGTAACAGATTTTTTATATAAAATATACAAGGTTTTTCATTGTAACCTGTTTTAGCACATAACCATAGCCCTATCTTTACATGTTTAGAAAGGGTTTAGTAGTTGAATCTTGATACTTGGCTATTTGCAGCTGAATCTTGATACTTGGCTATTTGCAGCTGAATCTTGATCAATTTTTGCTCGATGCTCGTATCTATTTTTCTGCACGATTACTTTATACCCGTATCTATTTTTCTACACGAGGGTATGTATAGTGTATAGTCCCCCAAGTGTTTGAGCGTTGAAGGATGAAGCCTTAAGCACTTGTTTAATCCTCATAATTTGGTCCTTTTCCTAAAACAAAAAATATACGGGACTCGGCTGTACAATTATAGATGAAGATTGCCTACCCCGTGTGTATTTCCATCAGATTAATGTAACCCTAGGCTTGGAATTTAAGAATATTCCATTTTTCCGTGCAGGTCGTGACTCATCATTTGGCACGGGTTAGGGTTTTTGCCTAGCATCTAAAATCATTAGTAAAACTTTAATAATTTTTTAAAAAAATTAACATGAAGATACCTGACCATGTCCACTTCCTTAGAAATAATATCTTTTTAGATGGACAACATTCTAATGTGAAGGTAGAATTTTGCCATCCATAGACTCTAGCGCATACGCTCATTTCCCTACAACGTCATGGATTCTATACGGTCCTTCCCACGTTGTACTTAGCTTTCCTGAATTAGCAGCCTTCGTAGATTGAAACACCTTTTTGAGCACAAAGTCCCCAGTTTTGAAAAACCTGAGACGTGTTTTTCGGTTATAGTATCATTCAATTACTTATTTTTGAGTCGCCATCCTTATCAATGCTGCTTCTCTCCTTCCTTCAATCAAATCAATATTAACCTGTAACTCGTCGTTGTTTGGGTCTTCCATTGTTTGTACATGTCTTGTACTCGGCTCTCCTATTTCTACTGGAATCAGAGCTTCTACACCATAAACCATCGAAAATGGTGTTTCCTCCGTACTTGTTTTCGTCGTTGTTCGATAGGCCCATAACACGGCTGGTAGAACTTCAGGTCAGTTGCCTTTTGAATCTTGCAACCTTTTCTTTAAGTTGTTGATGATTATCTTGTTTGTAGATTCCGCTTGTCCATTACCCACCGGATGATATGGTGTTGATGTTATTCTTTTGATTTGCAACCTTTGAAAGAATTCTTTGATTTGTGCTCCTATAAACTGCGGACCATTATCGCACACAATTTCCTTTGGTACCCCAAAGCGGCTTATTATATTTCTCCAAAGGAAGTCTTTAACTTCTTTCTCTTGTACCTGTTTGAATGCCCCTGCTTCTACCCATTTAGTGAAATAATCAGTAAGCACAAGTAGAAACTTTACCTGACTTTTTGCCTGAGGTAGTGGACCCACGACATCCCTCCCTAATTTCATGAAGGGCCACGGAGCTATGGCCGGGTGTAATAATTCAACTGGCCTATGCATATTGTTACCATACCTCTGACATTTGTCACATTTAGACGCAAATTCATTTGCTTCCTCATCCATTTTAGGCCAATAATATCTAGCCTGTATTAACGTCTTTACCAGTGACCTACCTCCCGCATGATTTCCACAATGTCCTTCATGTATTTCCCTCATTACATACTCTGTTTGTGAAGGTCCGAGACACCTTGCTAAAGGACCTTTGAACATTTTTCGATAAAAATTTCCTTGATTTAAACAATAACGGGAAGCTTTCTTACGTAATGCATGAGCCTTTGTTTGCTCATTAGGGACGGTTCCATACTGCAAAAAAGCAACAATTTCGTTCCTCCAATCCCATGTTAAATGATTAAAATTTACCTCATTCTTATCAGGTTCAAGAATGGAATGAAATAAGTGTACAATCGAAGCATTGTCATAGTTCGCTACGTCTGCCACGGATGCAAGGTTGGACAAAGCATCAGCTTGTGCATTTTCATCTCTTGGGATCTGCGTTACCTTCCAAGTTCCGAATTGTCTTACCAATTCTCGTACCTTTTCGAGGTATTCCGACACTCTTGTTTCCCTGGCTACATAAGAACCCAGTATTGATTTACTACTAGCTGAGAATCACTTTTGATTATAATTTGTTTGATGCTGAGTTCAAGTGCCAATTCCAAACCTGCAATTACAGCGTCATACTCTGCTTCATTATTAGTTATAGGGTGACATTTTATAGCATGTCTAATTATTTCACCCGTAGGTGGTACAAGAACAATTCCTAAGCCTGCCCCCTTTACATTAGATGAACCATCAGTAAATAATATCCAAATCCCCGGGATTGCACCATTAAAAACTTGTAACTCTTTTTCTGCCTCAAAATGCATTCATTGACTAAAATCAGCTACGAAATCGGCGAGTACTTGGGATTTGATAGCAGTTCTAGGTTGATAAATTATTTCATATTCAGTTAATTTTATAGCCTATTTTACTAATTTACCTAACAGTTCATGTTTATGCAATATTTCGTAATTGAAAGGTAGTAACTACAATAATAGAATGACATTGAAAATAAGGCCTTAATTTTCTATATGCAATGATTAAAGCTAACGCTAACTTTTCCAGTTGCGGATACCTTGTCTCGGTATCTAGCAAAGTCTTACTGACATAATAAATAGGAGATTGTTTACCTTGGTCTTCACGAACTAAAACAACACTTACTGCTACTTCTGAAACAGCCAAGTAAATGAGTAGCTTTTCGCCTTCTTTTGGTTTTGCCAATAGAGGGGGATTTGACAAATAGATTTTCAAATCTTTTAGGGCTCGTGGGAAATCTTCATTCCACTCGAAATGATCTTGCTTCTTGAGTGCCGAGAAAAATTTTAAACATTTTTCTGAAGATTTATAAATAAATCTCCCTAGGGCCGCGATTCTTCCAGTCAATCTTTGAACCTCCTTTTTATTTGTAAGTATATTGGGTATATCTTCGATTGCTTTTATCTGAGAAGGATATACCTCAATACCACTGTTAGAAACAAGAAAACCCAAAAATTTACCTGAGGCTACTCCAAATGCGCATTTTTTTGGGTTGAGTTTCATAATGTATTTACGCAAAATTTTAAATGTAACAGATAAATGAGAAATATGATGAGTAGAATGCTGGGTTTTGACGAGCATATTGTGTATATATACCTCCATAGTTTATCCTAACTTTTCTTGAAACATTTTAGTGACTAACCTTTGATAGGTTGCTCCAGCATTTTTTAGACCAAAGGGCATTACATTGTAACAGTAAGTCCCCCGGTCTGTGATGAAAGAAGCCTTTTCTTCATCATTGGGGTGCATTTTAATTTGGTCGTACCCTGAATATGCATCTAAAAAACATAAAAGTTCATGACCTGCAGTTGCATCTATCATTTGATCTATATGGGGTAAAGGAAAAGAATCTTTCGGGAAGCTTTATTTAGATATTTATAATCCACACAAACTCGGTACTTACCATTCTTCTTAGGTACGACCACCGTGTTGGCTAACCAATCATGATATTTTACCTCGCGGATTGGCCCAATTTCTAGTAATTTTTGAACCTCGTCTTGAATTACTTGATTCTTGAAAGATCCTTGCTTTCTTTTCTTCTGCTTGATTGGAACAAAAGACGGATCCTCATTGAGTTTATGAGTCATTATGTTCGGTGGTATACTTGTTAAATCAGCACGGGACCAACCAAAATAGTCCACATAAGTTTATAAGAATTTAATTAACATACCTCGTATGTCTGGCTTTAGATTAGACCCTATATAAACTTTTCTTTCAGGCCATTGCTCAAATAGTACTACGACTTCGAGCTCCTCTATTGTCGTTTTGATGTTTTCGTTTTCTTCGGGTTTCTGAATTACATAAGGTCTCGAGTCTATGTCTATTTTTTTAGTTAAAATTTGATTGATGATGCCTCCAACTGTTCCCTGTAATTGCTATTTTTCTTTACCTATGGTACTCGTATCTGCCACAGTGTTGATACTCCTGGCTGTTTGTTGATCCCCTCGAATTTGACATATCCCCCAAGGTGATGGAAACTTGATAACTTGATGCAAAGTTGATGGGATAGCGTCCATATCATGGATCCATGGTCTCCCCATAATTATGTTGTAGGCCATTTCCATCTCAACTACCTGAAATTTAGTTTCTTTAGTAATACCTGCACCATAAGTTGTTAGAATTACTTCACATATTGTTATCACTTGAATTGTCAAAGCCTGACAACGTATGTGCTTTTGTATCATTTTATCTTCAGCTTGCATTTCCCGTAGCACCCTTAGTAAAATGATGTAGACAGAACCTCCTGGATCAATTAAAACTCATTTTACATCGGTGCCGTGTACAAGTAAGGATATAACCAGTGCATCATTGTGATGAGTAATTAATCCTTCCGCATATGCATCATCAAAACTCATGCTTTTATGCTCTAAGGTTTGGCGTACTCGCTTCCCATATGTGATCATCATTTTATAAATCTTATTTGAAGTCGTGTATGTTATGCCGTAGATATCCTCTCCTCCATTGATGACATTCACTGTTCTTTTTGGTGATGGTGGTTTTGGTGGTTCTTGTCTGTTTTTCATGCAAGCCTGCTTTCCTTTCTCACTAAATAACCTAGTGAGATAGCCCTGTTTCTATATATGGTCTACTTCGCTCTGTAGAAATCTGCATTATGAAGTCTTATGCCCGTGATCATTATGAAACTCACTCCAATGATCTGAATTGCATTTGTTTGGATTTGAATGCATCTCCTTCGGCCACCGTACCTTATCTCCCATGCTTCGCAAAATAGCTATAAGCTCGGAGGTGGTGACATTGAAATTGTACCCACCAAATCTTGCCTTAAAACTTCCATCGTCATCACGTGGCTTCTGCATGTTTCTATCATTTCTGAATCTTGAGAAAGAACCAGATTCCTTGTTTCTTGATTTTTGATCATATCGTTGATTTTCTTGTTTTGTTTGTGAATCTTATCCTACAGGGCCTAAATATGGATCGTATCTATTCTTACCTTATCTTGTTTTAGCTTCGGACCTTCTGGATTTGCTCATTTCCTCATGATGATGTTGAGGTACGATATCTTCTTCAATTCTAAGTTTTGTAGTGTACCTATTATAAACATCGTTCCAAGTGGTTGCAGGAAATTCACAAAGGCTTTCTTTAAGCTTTTTCGTGGCTTCTAAACTTTTGTAGTTCAAATTACTTGCAAAAGCTATTGCAGCCCAATTATCTAGTACACGAGGTGAAGTCATTCATTCGCGTTGAAACCTATCAATGAAATCTCTGAGTAACTCCGTGTGTATTTGTTTAATCTTGAAGATATCCTGCATTCTTTTTTCAACCTTTTATTCTCATAAGTGCGCTTTTATGAAAGAATCAGCAAGCTCAGCAAAAGAATTAATAGAATTTTCAGGAAAGAGAGAATACCAGGTTAGTGCACCCTTGGTGAGTGTTTCTCCAAATTTTTTGACCAATACGGACTGAATTTCCTGCTTGGTTAAATCATTCCCTTTGACACCTATAGTAAATGCCATCACATGGTCTCGTGGGTCAGTTGTACCGTCATATTTTGAAATGTCAAGAATTTTTGAAACTTCTTGGGGATAGGAAGAGGAGCTGCACTCGGTTTCCAAGGTTGCTGAGAATATTTATCCGCATCTATCCCTTTTATTATTGGAGGAACACCCGGTATTTGCTTGATCCGCTCGCTTTGTTCCTTGAGCTGTACCTGCAAGGTTAGTACCAAATTTTGTAAATAACAGTTATTTGCATTACCTGTATCCATTTATCATGGTTCACTGGGGGGTCCTTCGTTTGTGTTATCAAGGCCAGAATGAGGATTGTCCAGTGTATTGTAATAGGGGAAGGAGTAGGTGGTGCATCAGGTAACTGCTAACTAACGCTTGAAGAGCTTGGCTAACCCATGCATTAATTATTCTTTACAGAGCTTGCTCAGGCCCCTCAACATGTTCTGATTGCCCTTGTTCATCAGCATGTGATATTGGGGCAGGAGTATCTTCACGAGATTGGCGTGGAGAAGTTTGGGGGGGAGGAATTACATCAACGTTCTGTAAATCCCCTTGAACCTGATGGGTTTGGTTTTCAACAGCATTGTTATTGTTGTTGTTGGTGTTTGACATGATGTTAACAATGGGTAGAATGTGAGTTTTGGTAGAATAAGGAATGTTTTGGTAAGAATAGATTATCAGATTCCCGGTAACAAAACCAATTTTTTAACCAAAAAGTGATAATTCGGTCAAATTTAGAATTTAAGATAAGAAATCGGGGTACTAATAATCAAGAGACCAAAAAGTATATTAGGATTTCGTTAATAAGAATAAACGGCAAAGAAAATTGTATTCCAATATGATGTCAATGATAGCTCGTATCCTTACAAATGATGAGACTTTCTCCTTTTATAGTTCATTCTAGGTAAAGGAATGATACCTAAGTTTTAATGAGACAATTATGAGTAATAAATGTCATTAAATAAGCCGTTACACAATAATTCATATTAAATACCATTTTACTAACGTATCAAGTATTTTAATACTAAATTTGGACTCCTTTTTTGTCTTCAGATCCATGTCTTAATTGTTTTTCGATCCGTTGGCTTTAAATGTCTTGAATTGATACGAGATCCATGTTGTAACGACCCGGCCCGTCGTTACGGGAATTACCACCCCGTTACCTTGCATTTACATATGTTATGCTTTTAAAACAGTATTAGAGTATATCGGGTGAGTTAGAAGTGATTTGGATTGAAAATGAAACAAATAACATGTTTGAAGAAAGCTTGAATATGAAAAGTCAACCAAGAGTTGACTATGGAGTTAGAGTGCTCGGAACCGGATTCTGATGATTCGACTAGTTCCGGGGATCATTTATGACTTAGGAGAACAATCGGAATTGAATTCGGAGGTCCGGTGTAGTTTTAAGCTTGAATTGGCGAATGTTGAATTTTGGCGAAAACCGGATGGTAGGTGATATTTTGATCCGGGGGTCGGAATGGAATTCCGACAATTTTTGTAGCTTCGTTATGTGATTTTGGATATGTCCGCAAATTTTCAGGTCATTCGGACATCGTTTGATCGGGTTTTGGATTGAATGTTAGTTTTGAAAGTTTTGAAGAAACTTAGGCTTGAATCCGTGGCTAATTGGTGATTTTGATGTTTAGGATGGTGTTTTTATGATTGGAACAAGTTCGTATAAGGAATTAGGATGTGTTGGTGTGTTTGAATGAGGTCCCGGGGGCCTCGGGGTGTTTTCGGATGGTTAATCGGGAGAAAAATATGGAAAATTGCAGAAACTGGGCACTGCTTCTGTTGTTTCCGCTCCTGCGGAATTATGGGCGCAGGAGCGGGTGCGCTGAAGCGGAAAGGAGCCGCAGAAGCGGCGACCGCAGAAGCGGAAAGGGAGCCGCTGAAGCGGAAGCGCGGAAGCGGACGGGGAGCCGCGGAAGCGGCCTTCGCAGAAGCGGAAGGGGAGCCGCTTGGGCGAGTCCGCAGAAGCGGACGTCTAGCCGCAGAAGCGGAACTATCCGCAGAAACGGTCCAATCTCCGCAGAAGCGGACGCGTAGGAGCGGAAATATTTCCGCAGAAGCGGAAATCGCTGTAAGTTAAGTGTATCCGAAGTAGAAAATTTCAGAAACATTTTATCATTTGGGGGTCTCGGCTTAAGGGCGACTTTGGGCGATTTTGAGGAAGAAATCAAGGGAAATCATCAGGTAATCAACTATGAACTCATACTATGATTAGTATTGGTATTATTATGCAATTATATCATGAAAATGGAAGAATTGGGGTGATTCATGGAAGATTTAACCCTAGGTTTGAACTTTAGAGAATCAAGGTTTTGAATGAGCAAATGGAGTCCGAATTTGGTAAAATTGATATGCTTAGACTCGTATTGAGATGAGGGTTCCGAATATGAGACTTTCGTAATTTTTCGAGAATCGTACCGAAAGTCGGGTTTTACCAACTTGGTGTAATGTTGAGAATTTCATATGAATTGAAGTGGGTTATGATTCTTTGACCCGTATTTGATATAATCATTGTTATTTGACTAGATTCTACACACGAGGCAACGAAATTCAAAGGAAAAGGCATCGCGGACGATTCGACGACCGGCTAGAGGTGAGTAGTTTGTGTATATTGTAGCCTGGAGGGTTCGAAACCCCGGCTTAGCACATTGTGACGCTAATAGGGCGTGGCTCGCACACCGTGGCAGGTGCGGAATTGATTGTGATTGGGGATTGAGACTTGGTCCATCCCGGGAATGAATAATATGATGTTGGTGTTGCAAATACACTATATTTGCTATATTTGTGGGCTGTAAGCCTTGTTTGGGGCCTTGTGCCGATCTGTAGCGTCCTTAGAGGACAATATTTATGTGATAGCTAAAATTGCTTAAATCACCGATCTCAGTCCTGGAAATTGTAATCACACTTTTGAAATGCTAAGTCACCGGTTTTTACAAACTTAATAGAGTTAAAGTATTTTTCATAAATTATGAATTGAGAACTGGAAATAAGGAAAATGAGTTGTTTTGTGACTTAATTGCTTATTGTGGACTGAGTATGGGATCGGGCTGCACGCCGCAGTGGTTGATGTGAGGATCGGGCTGCACGCCGCAGCAGTATTGCGCTTGGGCTGTAGGAGCCCCTCCGGAGTCTGTACACACCCCCAGTGAGCGCCGTCGACGTTAAATGGGATCGGGCTACACGCCGTAGCAGTTATGTGCATTGCATTGCATCCGTATTTGTTGGATTACTCTGTGATAGCTGTATGGAATTATTGTTGCTAGTTCGTAGGAGATTCGGACTGTAGTGTAGCTTCATTTTGTGGTATTTTGTGGATTTCTTACTGTCAGCTACATGTATATATTTGTTACTCACTGAGTACTTAGTACTCACCCCTACTCCCTGCACCTTTTGTGTGCAGACTCAGGTACACAGGAGCAGTAGACGGACATCTCCAGCGTTTACATTGTCACATCGAGTTGCTGAGGTAGCTGCCTACGTTCGCAGAGCCTAGCTTCTCCTCTCATTCCAGTTGTTCGTTTATATTTTGTATTCGGACTTGAGTACTTCTATATCGTACTCTCTATTTCCTGTTGGTTTTGTTAGAGGCTCTAGACTTGTGACTCCGGATCTTTGGGAGTGTCAGTACTTTCGTTCAGTATTAATATTATTGGAGTTCTTAAACTCATATATTCTTCTTGGGTTGTCCATACTGGTATTGTGTTATAATTAAATTGTTGGTTTGGCTGGCCTAGCTTGATTGTTGGGCGCCATCACGACCGGATTTGGGTCGTGACAAGTTGGTATCAGAGCTCTAGGTTATTAGGACTCGCGAGTCACGAGCCGGTTTAGTAGGCTTTCGCAGATCGGTACGTAGACGTCCGTATCTATCTTCGAAGGGCTACCGAAACTTTAGGAAAAACCTCATTTTCTTGAATTCATATCGTGCGATTTGTGTTATCATGAAATTAAATCTTTCCATATTCTATTCTCTCGCGGATGGCGAGAACACGAGCTAACGGACGTGGCGGACGACCACCATTGGCACCCGGAGGCCGTGGTCGTGGTAGAGGTAGGGCAGCAGTGCCAGTGCCTGCTGACCCACCAGCTGACCAGACTCAAGGTCAGATTCCTACACCAGTGGCCCAAACTCAGGACCAGATTCCAGCGGCAGATACAGGCTTGGCTCAGGTCGTTGCAGCCTCTACTGCAGCGTCTTCTTCACAGGCAGGGGGAGGGAATCAGACCCCCGTGGCTCGCACACCCGAGCCGGTGGTACAGGGTATTCAGGCACCTGGGGCAGCTCCAGTTCAGCCAGTTGCACCCGTTGCACCCGTTGCACCAGCTCCTGCTTATATGGTTCCGGTTATGCCCGACGATGAGCAGCGTCGTTTGGAGAGATTTGAGAGGCTACAGCCTCCGACATTCAATGGTGCAGAGGGCGAGGATGCCCAGGGTTTTCTTGACAGATGTCAGCGTATGCTTCGCACCGCGGGTATTCTAGAGTCCAGCGGTGTTTCATTCACCACTTTCCAGTTCACAGGTGCAGCTTTCCAGTGGTGGGAGGATTTTGAGAGGCGCAGGCCCGCTGGGGCAGTGCCCCTCACTTGGCAGCGGTTCTCCACGGTATTTTTGGAGAAGTACGTACCTCAGTCTCAGAGGGAGGAGCTGCGACGTCAGTTCGAGTGGTTGAAACAAGGAGAGATGACAGTTAATCAGTATGAGATGAGATTCACACAGCTGGCCCGTCATGCCATGTGGATGGTTCCTACCGACAGGGAGAGGATCCGGAGATTTATTGATGGTCTTATTTATCCCATCCGCATATTGATGACCCGGGAGAGAGTTTCTACGGTTACCTTTGAGGAGGTGGTTGATGCGGCCCGTCACATTGAGACAGATCGCCGCAGAGAGCGAGAGGAGAGAGAGGCTAAGAGGCCTCGTGGTACTGGCAGTTACAGTGGTGCTCCGTCTAGGGGCCAATTTCAGCATAGCAGAGGTCGCTCCTTCAGATCTCATCAGTCTGGACGTACAGAGTCCAGTGGGGTTTCATCTGATCGTGGTCGTCAAGGCCAGCAGGGTTATCAGGGTCAGCAGAGCCGTCAGCAGAGTCAGCCTGCACTGAGTGCTCTTCCAGCTCAGAACTCTGCTCCTGTTTCCTCAGCACAGGGTTCATCTGTAGCGAGGGGTCCTCTGCATCCCCTTATTCCATCTTCGGGCCGTTGTTTTGAGTGCGATGATTTGGGCCATATCAGGAGAGAGTGTCCTCAGTGGCTCCATAAGCGGTCTCTGCAGAAGGATCAACACTTCGTCTTCTACTCCTGCTTCTTCAGCGCCAGCACAGTTAGCTAGGACTGGTGGCCAGGTATCCAGAGGTCGCCCCGGGGGCGAGGATCGTACTGGTGGAGGTCAAGCTCGTTTCTATGCTCTTCCGGACAGGAAGGATGCTAGCGCTTCAGATGCGGTTATTTCAGGTATTATCTCAGTCTGCCACAGGGATGCTTCTGTCTTATTTGATCCCGGATCCACCTATTCTTATGTCTCTACTTACTTTGCACATCATTTGGGTATGACCCGTGGTATTCTTACTTTTCCCGTACATGTGTCCACCCCAGTGGGGGGATACTGTTGTTGTGGATCAGGTATATCGATCCTGTATTGTTACTATTGGGGGTCTGGAGACCCGAGTTGATTTATTACTACTGGGTATGGTAGATTTCGATGTTATCCTAGGCATGGATTGGCTATCTCCTTATCATGCAATTCTGGACTGTCATGCCAAGACAGTCACGTTAGCTATTCCGGGTAATCCGCGGATCGAGTGGCGTGGCTTGACTGATTATGTGTCTGACAGGGTGATTTCGTATATAAATGCTCAGCGAATGATTGGCAAGGGTTGTTTGTCTTATTTGGCCTTCATTAGAAATGTTGAGGTCGAGACACCCAGTCTTGATTCGGTCCCCATTGTGAGGGAGTTTCCGGATGTATTTCCAGCAGACCTGCCAGGCATGCCGCCTGATAGAGATATTGATTTTGGTATTGACTTGGTGCCGGGCACTCAGCCCATTTCTATTCCTCCCTATCGCATGGCACCGGCAGAGTTAAAGGAATTGAAAGAACAGCTTCAGGAACTCTTAGATAAGGGTTTCGTTCGTCCAAGTGTGTCACCTTGGGGTGCACCGGTGTTGTTCGTGAAGAAGAAAGATGGCACAATGAGAATGTGCATTGATTACAGGCAGCTGAACAAGGTAACGATGAAGAATAAATACCCATTGCCTCGTATTGAGGACCTATTTGATCAGTTACATGGAGCTAGTGTATTTTCTAAGATTGATCTTCGATCGGGCTATCATCAGTTGAAGATCAGGGACTCAGACATTATGAAGACAGCGTTCGGGACGCGATATGGGCACTACGAGTTCCTGGTGATGTCTTTCGGGTTGACTAATGCCCCAGCAGCCTTCATGCACTTGATGAATAGTGTATTTCGGCCGTACCTTGATTCTTTTGTGATTGTGTTTATTGATGATATCTTGGTATACTCACGCGGCCAGGAGGAGCATGCACAACATTTGAGAGTGGCATTGCAGAGGTTGAGGGAAGAGAAGCTTTATGCAAAATTCTCTAAGTGTGAGTTCTGGGCTTGATACTGTGGGTTTTCTGGGACATATAGTGTCCAGTGATGGTATTAGGGTTGATCCTCAGAAGGTTGAGGCAGTGCAGAATTGGCCCAGACCTTCCTCAGCTACGGAGATTCGTAGTTTTCTCGGTTTGGCAGGTTATTATCGTCGGTTTGTTCAGGATTTCTCATCTATTGCTTCACCGTTGACTAAGCTGACACAGAAGAATGCTCCATTTGTGTGGTCCGATGAATGTGAAGAGAGCTTTCAGAAGCTCAAGGAGGCTTTGACCACAGCTCCAGTACTTGTGTTACCATCGGCCTCAGGGTCGTATACGGTGTATTGTGATGCTTCCAGAGTTGGACTCGGTTGTGTGTTGATGCAGGAGGGTAGAGTTATTGCATATGCTTCTCGTCAGCTAAAGCCCCACGAGAAGAACTACCCTGTTCATGATTTGGAGTTAGCGGCTATTGTTCATGCCTTGAAGATTTGGAGGCATTATCTATATGGTGTATCTTGTGATGTATATACAGACCACCGCAGCCTTCAGCATTTGTTTAAGCAAAAAGATCTAAATTTGAGGCAGCGGAGATGGCTTGAGTTGCTTAAAGACTATGATATTACTATCTTGTACCATCCCGGGAAAGCCAATGTAGTGGCTGATGCATTGAGCCGGAAGGCTATTAGTATGGGCGGTTTGGCGTATATTCCAGTTGGGGAGAGACCCCTAGCAGTTGATGTTCAGGCGTTAGCTAATCAGATGGTAAGGCTGGATGTTACTGAGCCCAGTCGGGTGATGGCTTGTGTAGTAGCTCGTTCTTCTTTATATGATCGTATTCGAGAGCGCCGGTATGATGATCCACACTTGCTTGTCCTTAAGGACAGAGTTCAGCATGATGATGCTAGAGATGTCACTATTGATAGTGAGGGTGTATTGCGGATACAGGGCCGGATATGTGTGCCCAATGTTGATGGCCTTCGTGAGTTGATATTGGAAGAGGCCCATAGCTCGCGGTATTCTATTCATCCGGGAGCCGCGAAGATGTATCAGGATTTGAAGCAGCATTACTGGTGGAGAAAGATGAAGAAAGATATTGTGAGCCATGTGGCTCGGTGTCTAAACCGTCAGCAGGTCAAGTATGAGCATCAGAGACCTGGTGGTGTATTCCAGCGTATTGATATTCCGGAGTGGAAGTGGGAAAGGATTACTATGGACTTTGTTAGTGGACTCCCTCGGACGGCGAGGAAGTTTGATTCAGTTTGGGTAGTGGTGGATAGGTTGACTAAGTCAGCTCACTTCATCCCAGTGTGTACTACTTATTCCTCAGAGCGGTTGGCAGAGATATTCATCCGTGAGATAGTGAGATTGCATAGAGTTCCTATTTCCATTATATCAGACAGAGGTACCCAGTTCACATCTCAGTTCTGGAGGACATTTCAGCGAGAGTTGGGTTCACAGGTAGAGTTGAGCACAGCATTTCATCCACAGACGGATGGGCAGTCTGAGCGTACTATTCGGATATTGGAGGACATGTTGCGTGCTTGTGTCATTGATTTTGGTGGTTCATGGGCTGATTATTTGCCTTTGGCGGAGTTTGCTTACAATAATAGCTATCGGTCCAGCATTCAGATGGCACCGTATGAAGCTTTATATGGGAGGCGGTGTAGATCTCCAGTCGGTTGGTTCGAGCCCGGCGAGGCTAGGTTGTTAGGGACAGAGTTAGTCCAAGATGCCTTAGATAAGGTGAAGGTGATTCGGGAGAGACTTCGCACAGCTCAGTCGCGTCAGAAGAGTTATGCAGACCGGAAGGTCCGAGATGTGTCTTATTCAGTAGGTGAGAAGGTGTTGTTGAAAGTTTCGCCTATGAAGGGTGTTATGAGGTTTGGAAAGAAAGGGAAATTGAGCCCAAGGTTTATTGGACCTTTTGAGGTGCTTAGGAAAGTTGGGGAGGTGGCTTATATGCTTGCTTTGCCACCCGGTTTGTCGGGGGTTCACCCGGTGTTCCATGTATCTATGCTCCGGAAGTATGTCGGAGACCCGTCTCATGTGTTGGACTTCGGCACGATACAGGCTAGATGAGGATTTGACTTATGATGTGGAACCGGTAGCCATTTTGGGTCGACGGGTTCGTAAGCTGAGATCTAAGGATATAGCTTCAGGTGAAAGTGCGGTGGAGAGGTCGTCCCATGGAGGAAGCAACTTGGGAGACCGAGCAGAAATGCAGAGCGGATATCCTCACTTGTTTGATACTCCGGTATGTTTCTTAACCCGCTCGCGGACGAGCGTTTGTTTAAGTTGGGGAGAATGTAACGACCCGGCCCGTCGTTACGGGAATTACCACCCCGTTACCTTGCATTTACATATGTTATGCTTTTAAAACAGAGTATTAGAGTATATCGGGTGAGTTAGAAGTGATTTGGATTGAAAATGAAACAAATAACATGTTTGAAGAAAGCTTGAATATGAAAAGTCAACCAAGAGTTGACTATGGAGTTAGAGTGCTCGGAACCGGATTCGATGATTCGACTAGTTCCGGGGATCATTTATGACTTAGGAGAACAATCGGAATTGAATTCGGAGGTCCGGTGTAGTTTTAAGCTTGAATTGGCGAATGTTGAATTTTGGCGAAAACCGGATGGTAGGTGATATTTTGATCCGGGGTCGGAATGGAATTCCGACAATTTCTGTAGCTTCGTTATGTGATTTTGGATATGTCCGCAAATTTTCAGGTCATTCGGACATCGTTTGATCGGGTTTTGGATTGAATGTTAGTTTTGAAAGTTTTGAAGAAACTTAGGCTTGAATCCGTGGTTAATTGGTGATTTTGATGTTTAGGATGGTGTTTTTATGATTGGAACAAGTTCGTATAAGGAATTAGGATGTGTTGGTGTGTTTGAATGAGGTCCCGGGGGCCTCGGGGTGTTTTCGGATGGTTAATCGGGAGAAATATGGAAAATTGCAGAAAATAGTGCACTGCCTCTGTTGTTTCCGCTCCTGCGGAATTATGGGCGCAGGAGCGGGTGCGCTGAAGCGGAAAGGAGCCGCAGAAGCGGCGACCGCAGAAGCGGAAAGGGAGCCGCTGAAGCGGAAGCGCGGAAGCGGACGGGGAGCCGCAGAAGCGGCCTTCGCAGAAGCGGAAGGGGAGCCGCTTGGGCGAGTCCGCAGAAGCGGACGTCTAGCCGCAGAAGCGGAACTATCCGCAGAAACGGTCCAATCTCCGCAGAAGCGGACGCGTAGGAGCGGAAATATTTCCGCAGAAGCGGAAATCGCTGTAAGTTAAGTGTATCAGAAGTAGAAAATTTCAGAAACATTTTATCATTTGGGGGTCTCGGCTTAAGGGCGACTTTGGGCGATTTTGAGGAAGAAATCAAGGGAAATCATCAGGTAATCAACTATGAACTCATACTATGATTAGTATTGGTATTATTATGCAATTATATCATGAAAATGGAAGAATTGGGGTGATTCATGGAAGATTTAACCCTAGGTTTGAACTTTAGAGAATCAAGGTTTTGAATGAGCAAATGGAGTCCGAATTTGGTAAAATTGATATGCTTAGACTCGTATTGAGATGAGGGTTCCGAATATGAGACTTTCGTAATTTTTCGAGAATCGTACCGAAAGTCGGGTTTTACCAACTTGGTGTAATGTTGAGAATTTCATATGAATTGAAGTGGGTTATGATTCTTTGACCCGTATTTGATATAATCATTGTTATTTGACTAGATTCTACACACGAGGCAACGAAATTCAAAGGAAAAGGCATCGCGGACGATTCGACGACCGGCTAGAGGTGAGTAGTTTGTGTATATTGTAGCCTCAGGGTTCGAAACCCCGGCTTAGCACATTGTGACGCTAGTAGGGCGTGGCTCGCACCCCGTGGCAGGTGCGGGGCTGATTGTGATTGGGGATTGAGACTTGGTCCATCCCGGAAACGAATAATATGTGATTAGTGTTGGAAATACACTGTATTTGCTATATTTGTGGGCTGTAAGCCTTGTTTGGGGCCTTGTGCCGATCCGTAGCGTCCTTAGAGGACAATATTTATGTGATAGCTAAAATTGCTTAAATCACTTGATCTCAGTCCTGGAAATTGTAATCACACTTTTGAAATGCTAAGTCACCGGTATTTACAAACTTAATAGAGTTAAAGTATTTTTCATAAATTATGAATTGAGAACTGGAAATAAGGAAAATGAGTTGTTTTGTGACTTAATTGCTTATTGTGGACTGAGTATGGGATCGGGCTGCACGCCGCAGTGGTTGATGTGAGGATCGGGCTGCACGCCGCAGCAGTATTGCGCTTGGGCTGTAGGAGCCCCTCCGGAGTCTGTACACACCCCCAGTGAGCGCCGTCGACGTTAAATGGGATCGGGCTACACGCCGTAGCAGTTATGTGCATTGCATTGCATCCGTATTTGTTGGATTACTCTGTGATAGCTGTATGGAATTATTGTTGCTAGTTCGTAGGAGATTCGGACTGTAGTGTAGCTTCATTTTGTGGTATTTTGTGGATTTCTTACTGTCAGCTACATATATATATTTGTTACTCACTGAGTACTTAGTACTCACCCCTACTCCCTGCACCTTTTGTGTGCAGACTCAGGTACACAGGAGGAGTAGACGGACATCTCCAGCGTTTACATTGTCACATCGAGTTGTTGAGGTAGCTGCCTACGTTCGCAGAGCCTAGCTTCTCCTCTCATTCCAGTTGTTCGTTTATATTTTGTATTCGGACTTGAGTACTTCTATATCGTACTCTCTATTTCCTGTTGGTTTTGTTAGAGGCTCTAGACTTGTGACTCCGGATCTTTGGGAGTGTCAGTACTTTCGTTCAGTATTAATATTATTGGAGTTCTTAAACTCATATATTCTTTTTGGGCTGTCCATTTGGGGACTGGTATTGTGTTATAATTAAATCGTTTGTTTGGCTGGCCTAGCTTGATTGTTGGGCGCCATCACGACTGGATTTGGGTCGTGACACATGTCTAAACTGCTTTGCTTATCTTGTCGATTTTCTCTCCCCGTATCTTTTGTCATCTGAATCAAGTCTTTAGAATTCTCAAGAATCCTTTAGTTTTAATTGTCTCATTTAGGTACGGGATTTGTATCTGAATTGCATCATGTTCCTCTTTAACTAGGTACGGTACTCATATCAGAATTGAACCCCATGCCTATTTTTAAGTACTTCTTCTTGTGTCTTTTAATTAATTATTACCCGCTGACCCTTTGACCGATCCATGTGTAGTGCCACGTCATAACAACTTTTTCCCAATACAATGCACATGATGTTTTGGCGTACAGCCCGGTCCATTTAGGCGCCCACACTCACTGTGGGGGTTTAGACTTCAGAGGGGCTCCTACATCCCAAGCGCAATATCAATATTACTCTCGCTGCAGCGTGCAGCCCGATCCATGCATAGTCAAGAATGCACATAAGCCCCTTGCTCAATAGTAACACAGCAGCTCTCAGCTAAACATATCATCAAAACCTTGTTTAAGTTTTCAAATCTTATAAAGAATGTTGAGTTGTAAGATACCATTTTAAAACCTTAGATTGAGATAAAAATATGCACAGTAATGCAAAACAACAATATCAATCCCCGAAGGATCCAAATACTTGACACGAAGCCCAAACCACGACAATCAGTCCAATTCATAATAGCAAATATCTTTATTAGGGTGTCAATTCAACTTCAAGCAATTAGGTCATGTTTTTATTAAGTGGAACGGACCAATTCGCGATCCCCAATGGTGCTCTATCCCACGCCCTTTATCCGGCATGTAAGTCACCTCAATACAGCACTATGATGTGCAAGTCCGGGATTTACAAACCCTCAGGACATCATTTACAAGGATTCCCACCTCGATCCAACAAAAACTCTAGCTCGCGATGCCTTTTACCCTCAAAATGGCCTCCACGAGCGTCGAAACTAGCCAAAATTGGTACAAATATATCATATTAGGCTAATGGAACAACACCTAATCGAAAACGATCAAAATATAACAAAAATCTCGAAACTAGCAAAACCTGAACCCTAGGCCCGCTTCTCGAAAAATTATGAAACTCACATTTTTGGAATCCTCGTCTCGCTACGAGTCCATACATATAAAATTTATCAAAATCGGAGTTCAAATGGGCCACCAAATCCCATATTTACACAGCAAAAACCAAGCCCTAATTTCTTCAATTTTATACCCAATTTCAGAGAATTAATGGATGAATCTTTGATAAAATCATGTATTTAACTCATAAAACTTACCTTCAATTGATTCCCGATGAAACCTTCTTTATTTTCCACCAAGAAGCTCTCCAAATGACCAATCATGGAGGAAATATGACCCAAAATCGCGAAAATGAGCTTTTTAAACATTCTGCCCAGCTCTATAATTTCCTTCTATGCGATTGCGAACCAAGTGTTGCGATCGCAATGCAAAAAAATACCAGAACCTCAAAATTCACTATGTGAATGCACAATCACTCCTGCGAACGCGATGAACCATTTGCCAGAACTATGCGATCGCGAACCATCTTGTGCGATCGCATATAACAACTCAGCGGGGCCCTCACTTCTACTATGCGATCGTATCCTACCTGTGCGAACGCACATAACAAAATTCCACTTGCCCAAAATTACTTCTATGCGATCGCGGCCACGCTAGTGCGATCGCATAGGCCAAATACCTGCAACACTTATGATAGTAAAACGGATCACATAGCCAACCAAAAATGATCCGTTTGAACCACGGAAAACACCCCGAGGCCCCCGGGACCTCAACCAAAACCACCAACCTACTCCAAACATCATACAAACTTGTTCCAATCATAAAAACACGTCCTTAAACATAAAAATCATCAAATCATGACGGATTCAAGCATAAGTTTCAACTATAACTTCCGAAAACAACATTCAATCAAAAACACGACCAAACGATGTCCGAATGACCTGCAAATTTGCAAACATATCCAAAATCACCTAACGAAGCTACTGCAACTCTCGAAATTCCATTCTAACTCCTGGATCAAAATCTCACCTATCAACCAGATTCCGCCAAAATTCCAACTTCGCCAATTCAAGCCTATTTCTACAGCGGGCCTCCAAATTCAATTCCGATCTCTCCTCTAAGTCTCAAATCACCTCCCGACACTAACCAAACCACCGAAATTCACATCCGAGCCCTCTAACCACATAGTCTACTTCCAATTGGCTTTTCTAAAACAAACTCTCTTCTAAAAGGCTATATGACTTATTTTCAACCAATACTTATTCAATTACACCCGATCAACTCTAACACTGATATAAAAATATGAAGCAACACAATAAGGGGGTAACGAAGCCATAACGCATAAGACAACGGGTCGGGTCGTCACATTAGGATATGCCTTGAACTTTTAATTTGTGTTTAAACTCGTAGGATATGAATATAACTTTTAGTTTTTAGGTTTTGTTCTTGTGAATTGAACTTGTAGGATATAAATTGAAGCTTTTAGGTATGAGTTGAATTTTAGGATATGAATTGAACCTTTTAGGATATGAGTTGAACTTTTAGGATATAAATTGAACCTTTAGCATATGTATTGAACGTTTAGGATATAATTGAACCTTTAGCATATGTATTGAACCTTTAGGATATGACTTGAATTTTATGTTTATGTTTAAACTCAAAAGATAAGAATATAACTTTAATTTTTAGGTTTTGTTCTTGTGCATTGAACTTGTAGGATATAAATTTAAGCTTTTAGATATGAGTTGAATTTTTAGGATATAAATTGAACCTTTTAGGATATGAGTTGAACTTTTAGGATATAAATTTAACCTTTAGCATATGTATTGGAATTTTAAGATATAAATTGAAATTCTACGATATGACTTGAACTTTTGTGGATATGAATTGAAGGTTTAGGATATGAATTGAACTTTTAGTTTATGTTTTGAAATTTTAGATTGCGGGAGGATTTTGTAGAAGAGGTTGCGGACATTATTAGACATGCAATAGAACTTCCACCAAGAATAACTAAGACACAGTACATGGTGGAATGTACATTTAATTGTTCTTCTCATTAGCGACAATGATGATGAGAAGGCAATGGCATGTGTTTCAAATAGTGATGGTGTAGGTAGGAATTTAATATTTCCTAAATAGATAAAAGAAGAGCTTATAGAGAAATTGTAACGACCTGACTGGTTGTTTTGCATTTTTGAACCCTGTTCCCTTAAATAATACTTTTCGCGTTTGCTTTAGCTAAATTAAGACTTGCTGGGGCATGTGGTTCGGATGTTAGAAGAATTTTAGGAAAGAATAAGCATAGTTGCTTCTTTAAGTTTCTTTAAAAATGCCAAGTTTGACTTCAGTCAACATTTAGGGAAAATGGACTCGGAATCATGATTCAACAATTTTTGCGGGTCCGTGAGAAAATATAGGATCTGGGCATATGCCCTTAATCGAATTTTGAGGTCCCTAGCCCGAGTGGATTTTTATGTAAAACTTGTTATGTTTAAGTTTCAAGATTTAAACAAACTAAGAAATTATTCTTTTCATAGGTATCAAGTTTGGATTTTGATTCCGAAACTCGGTACAACTCCGAAATATCAATTAAGACCTACCCACAAAATTTGGTGTCAATACAAGTAGTATAAGGCATTTTGACCTAGTGATAGGAAATTAAGATCTTGAAGTTCATTAAGTTGGACCAATTGGTTTTATGGTTCGATTCCTTGATTTAGTGTTGTTTTGGGTGTTTCGAGGGTTCGACTAGGTCCGCCTCGTGATATCAGACTTGTCTGTATGTTTGGCCGGGGCTCGGGAGCCCCGAGCGTCAAATGGTCGAGGTTCAAGCAAAGTTGAAATTTGAAGAGAAATATCATCTGCTGTTTCTGTCAAACCGCTTCTGCGACTCCTTGATCGCAAAAGCGGTGCCCACATAAGCGGCCAATCAACCGCAGAAGCAGAAAGGAGGAAATTGAGAGGAATCGCAGATGCGGCCTTGGGACTGCAGAAGCGGTCCCGCCTATGCGGACAGATGACCTTAGATGCGATCTAGTCAACCCCCTCCCCCCCTCCGAACCGCAGAAGCGGCTAAATGACTGCATAAGCGGACGTCGCAGGCGCAGAAATATGGTCGCAAAAGCGAAAATCACTGGGCCATTAAGTTCATTAAATACGAACTCCAACCCTTCTCTCTCGTTTCTTATCCGATTTTGTGGCAAATTTGAAGCTTTAAAAGAGAGGGTTACAACACAACAACACAAGTTAGGTAATCCCCACTCACTCTTAGTTTAAATACATGATCATTAGGTAGATTTAAGACAAAATCATCAAATAAAATCAAGGGTTAGAGCTAGACCTAGGGTTTTGGTAAAATAATGATTTATCCACCTAATTAGTTATGTAATGAACTAAAATTCACATAATAGTAATCCCTAGGTTATGGAGAATAATTTCTTCGAAAAGTCACAAAATCTGGGTACGTGGGCTCGGGGTCAGAATTTAGGAAACATGCGGGATAGGTTGGGAAATCACTTAATTTGTTAGAATTCAACCTTGTGAGCATTTATTGATTAGTTCTTGCCTTATTTAAACTAGTTGGTGCTTGTTCGGCTTCGAATTGAGCTTGGATCCTAGTCTTACGATTTAAAGAGTGCTCAGAGCAAGGTGAGTCTCCTTTCTAACCTCGTATGAGGGAATTGTCCCCTTTGGTTTTTTGTTGAGTATTTGTTGCTAAATGCGGGGACTACGCATGCATTTGGTAGCGAGAACCTGTGCGTCGCTACTACTATGTTAAATGTCTGGGTAGCTTAGGACCTACAACATGCCTATTAAATATGTCCCTTATGTTAAATTGTTGTCATGAACTCCTAGTATGTACTAGAATTTAAAGAGAAGGATATGAGCATATTTCTATAGTTAATTGAGTTTGATTTGGTATTTTTGACCATTTATGTGTCATGTATGTGCGCTTGAAATTTCATTCTTATTTTTGGATCGGGCTGATCGCCTCGGTATGAATAGATGCATCTATAGGCGCGCCGTCGACTCTCGGCAAGTGCACACTTATTTCTGTTGGTTCGGGCCATCACCTCGGTATTATGTGCGCATGTTAATTGTGGAAAAGCTTATACATGTTTTGTTTTTCCATTACCTCACTTGATAAATTATAAACTTTATGATGTAAAATTCTTGACTTATACTACATGTTATAACCTGTAGTTACTTGCAAATTCCATGTTTTATCATGTCATATTTATATATATATTAATTGACCTTAGTAAGTATCAAGTCGACCTCCCGTCTCTACTTCTTCGAGATTAGACGGGATACTTACTGAGTACACATTGTTTATGTACTCATGCTACACTTCTGTACTTAAATGTACAGGGTTTGATGCAGGTGGATCTGGACATCACTCTGGTGCATATCAGTGAGTGCTTCTAGGACTTCTACGGTGAGCTGCCTTATTTCTCATGCCGATCTGCAGCCGAAGGAGTCCTTTCTTGTATTTATGATTTTATGTCTGTTCTGATTCAGACAGCATAATAGTGTTTGTATATTTTTGTGTATACTCTACTGGTCAACCGTAGCTACTGACACCGGGTTTTGGCACACACTGTAGTAAATATTCATTTTTGGGATCTCTATCGCTATGTTAGTACTTTATGATTTTGCTTGTTTTCTTCATTTACTTGAAATGTTAGTATATCTGGTTTGGCTAAACTAAAAGTAGAGACTTAATCATAATTCCACAGTTTGGCTGGCCTAATTATAGTGTTAGGAACCATCATGACCTATTTAGGCAAAATGAGTCGTGATAACATGGTATTAGAGCACTAGGTTCACCTAGGTCTCACAAGTAACAGGCAAATCTAATAGAGTCTTATAGATCGTTATAGAGACATCTGTATTTATCTTCGAAGGGATATAGGGTGTTAGGAAAGACTACTCTTTGTTCATTCTTCATCATGCAAGGGTCAGTGTACTAAGTTTCCTCTTTTATTCTCTCACAGATGGCGAGAACCTGCACCGCCGACGTTCCGGACCTGAGAGGAGCTATTACCCCCTTTGCTAGAGGCCGAGGTAGAGGCCGGGGGAGGGCACCAGCCCGTGGAAGGTGACGTGGGTGTCCTAGAGCCATTCCTGTTGCACCACCGGGAGACCCTGTGGGGGGATCCCACTACTGAGAAGCAGGGTGAGGCGCCCGCAGCTGTGCCTACTCCGGCGGATTTCATGACTACGCTGGGATTTCAAGAGGTCATGGGTCATATGCTTCGGTTCATGGACACCATAACTCAATCTGGTTTATTTATAGCAAACTCAACAGCTTCGCAGGCAGGAGGGGGAGCACAGACCCCTACTGCTCAGGTTCCAGTTCATGCAGCAGCAGTATATCAGACTCCGGGTGCCCAACCCACAGAGGGGGTTTATCTAGTTGCTGCAGCAGCACCCCAGCCTAAGCCATCTATGGAGTACGATCCGTGGAAGTTACTAGACAGATCGACCAGACCACCCCCAGTCTTCGGAGGAGAGCATCATGGGGACGCTCAAGATTTCATCGACAGGTGCAGGGACAGACTGCACGCTATGAGGATATTGAAGTGATATGGAGTTGACTTAACTACTTTTCAGCTTGAGGGCAGGGTCGGCAGATGGTGGCAGTCCTATATTCTTGGAAGGACCGTCGGTTCTCCACACATCACTTGGTGTGAGTTTATGCAGTTGTTCCTTGACAGGTATATTCCGCCCTCTGAGAGGGAAGAGTTACGGTATCTGTTTGAGAACCTTGAGCAGGATCAGATGTCTGTGACCAACTACGAGGTGAGGTTTCCTGAGTTATCTCGCCATGCACTCATGATTCATCCGACAGCTGTAGAAAGAGTGTGGAGGTTTGTTGCTGGATTACAGCCCAATATTAGATCGGGTATGGCCCCAAAGGTGGAGATGGGTACAGAGTATCAGCTTGTGGTCGAGATTGCTTGCCGGATTGAGGGTTATCGTCATATGTCAACAACTATCAAGGCAATAGAGGCAAATCTTCAAACCAACAATGGAGACCCCAAGGAAATTTGGGCAATCACAACAAGGTGGTGGTAATTGGAACAACAACAATCAAGGCGGCAATTGGGGGAACAACAATCAGGGCAACCAAGGTAATTGGAATGGTAATAACAACAACTAGAACAACAATAACAATCAAGGTGGATGGAACAATTGGAACCAAGGAAACTGGGGGCAAGTCTTTCAAAGACCTCCAATGTACCAACAATCGAACAATCCAACCTCATTCCTTTCTTAAGATCCTATTTCTTCAGGTAATTATATGGGTAGAATTAATATGATGTTCGAACAAATGATGAAGAAGAACCAAGATTCCGATGCTTAATTAGCTTCCCACAATACCTCTATCCGGAACTTGGAGATGCAATTAGGCCAAATCTCTCAATCATTGAATACTCACCCTAAGGGTGCTCTACCAAGTGACACGGTAGTGAAGTCACGGGGTGGAAACAATCATGTGATGGTGGTTACAACAAGAAGTGGGAGAGGCGGTGATGAGCATGCCTCAAAAGATAAGCAAGTTATGGATGATGATGTTGAGTTGCAGAAGATGGTGTACCTTTGATAGTTAAAGATATGGTTGAGAATGAGGTGAATAATGATGTGAGGATTGACATTAATGAGGCCGAAGTGGAAACTCAAGATGTCATGACCCCGTCTAGGGAACACATGATTGACATGCCCGAGCCGGTGGTACCCAAAGCCAAGGCACCTTTGCCTAGGCCACCCCCGCCTTATCCTTAATGGTTATCAAACCTAAAGAGTGACAACAAATTCAAAAAGTTCATTGACATGATGAAAATACTTACAATCAATGTGCCTTTGGTGGAGGCACTTGAGAAAATGTCGGGATGTGCAAGTTTATGAACGATTTGCTGATAAAAAAGTGATCAATGGATTGTGAAATAATAAAAATAACTCATAAAGTCAGTGCTATTATAAATTCTATGGACCCAAAACTTGAAGACCCCGGAGCTTTTACTATCCCTTGCACTATTGGAAGTGTGGAATTTTCCAAGACCCTTTGTGATTTGGGGGGCTAGCATAAATTTGATGCCTTATTTGGTCTTCAAGACTTTGGGAATTAGGCAACCTAGGCCGACCTCAATGAGACATCAAATGGCGGAACAATCGATGAAACGACCTTTGGGAATAATTGATGATATGTTAGTCCGGGTGGATAAGTTTATATTGCCAGCCGATTTTGTCATTTTGGATTGTGAAGTGGATTTTGAAGTCCCAATCATTCTAGGAAGACCTTTCCTTACAACGGGTAAGGAATTAGTTGATGTTGAAGCGGGTGAGCTAAATTTCCAAGTGGGTGATGAGAATGTCATCTTCCATGTTTGGAAGTCCATGAAGCAACCCAATAGCACCAAGGTGTACTCATTTGTGCACATTGTCACAACTGTGATCGTGGATGACACAAGTATTTTAATTAATATGGAGGATCCCCTTGAGGCTGTGCTTCTAAATCTTGATGTTAATGATTGCTAGCCGAGTGGAGTGCGTAAATGCCTTGCATGGAATAGGATCATATCCTTATAAGCCGAGAAGGCTATCCTTAGACCTCGGAAATAGAAAGTCTCCTCCAACTAAGCCATCAATAGAGGGACCACCAGTGTTGGAGCTGAAGCCATTGCCTCCACACCTCAGGTTTGAGTTCTTTGGCCCTTATTCTACTTTACATGTTATTCTTTCCTCGTGCCTTACTAAATTTCAGGTAGATGCCACTTTGGTGGTTCTAAAAACGAGGAAGAAAGAAATTGGTGGACACTAGACGACCTTCGGGGAATAAGCCCCAGATTCTGCATGCACAAAATCATCTTGGAGGATGATCTAAAACCTTCTTTGGAGCATCAAAGAAGATTGAATGAGGCAATGCAAGAGGTGGTGTAGAAATAAGTGATAAAATGGTTGGATGCCGGGGTTGTGTACCTTATTTCCAATAGGTATGAACTTCTCCAATGCAATGTGTGCCGAAGAAGGGTGGGATACATGTGGTGACAAATGACAACAATGAACTTATTCTCACTCAGACCATTACCAAATGGAGGGTATGCACAGACTATTAGAAACTGAACAAGGTAACCCGCAAAGATCACTTCTCATTGCCATTCCTTGACCAAATGCTAGATCGTCTTGCGAGGCATTCCTTTTATTGATTTTTGGATGGATATTTGGGTTATAATAAAATCTTAATAGCTCGGGAGGACCAAGAGAAACCACATTCAATTGCCCATATAAGACATTTGCTTTTTCTCGAGGATGTTCCAATGATACATCATGGCTATTTTCACCGACATGGTGGATATCTTGGAGGTTTTCATGGATGATTTCAGTGTGGTTGGTGTTTCCTTTGAAGAATGTTTGGGTAATTTGGATAGAGTGTTGGCCGGGTGTGAAGACACAACCTTGTACTCGATTGGGAAAAATGTCATTTCATGGTTGAAGAGGGTAAAGTGTTGGGTCACAAAATTTCTAAGCATGGGATTGAAGTAGACAAAGCCAAGATTGAGGTGATTTCAAAGCTCCTTCCCCCCACTTTTATCAAAGGGGTGAGAAGTTTTCTTGGGCATGCGGGGTTCTACCAGCAGTATATCAAGGATCTTTTGAAGGTAGTGAACCCTCTTAGATGCTAAGTTTATGTTTGATGAGAAATGCATGGAGACATTCGAACTTCTCAAGCATAAGTTGACCACTACTCATATCATTATCGCACCTAATTGGAGATTACCCTTTGAGCTCATGTGTTATGCTAGCGATGTTGCGGTTGGACAGGTGTTGGGTCAATATGTGAATAAAATATTTCATCTGGTGTACTATGCGAGAGACAATGAATGACGCTCAATTGAACTACACGGTGACCGAGAAAGAGTTGTTGGTTGTAGTGTTTGTAATGGAAAAGTTCTGACCGACCTTATGGGGGCCAAAGTCATAGTGCACTCTGATCATGCTGCCTTTAGGTACTTGATGACAAAGAAAGACTCCAAGGCAATATTGATGATACGGGTGTTACTACTTCAAGAGTTTGATTAAGAAATTATTGACCATAAAGGTAGTGAGAATCAAGTGGCTAACCACTTGTCCCATTTGGAGGAGGAAGGCAGGCCTTGTCATAGCCTAGAGATCAATGACTCATTTACCGATGAACAACTCCTTGTGGTGTCAATGAATGATATGCCATGGTTTTTCAATGTTTCTAATTACCTTGTAATCAGAATAGTCCCGTATGGGCTCTCTTCTAACCAAAGGAAGAAGATCAAGCAGGATAGTTTGGACTTCTATTGGGGTGAGCAATACTTGTTCAAGATTTGCATGGATGGTGTGATTTGAAGGTGTGTCCCGAAGGAAGAGTAATTGAGTATTTTGGAGGATTGTCATTCCTATCCCTATGGTGGCCATCACAGCGGGCCGGGGATGGTTTCTAAAGTTCTTAGTTGTGGGTTTTATTGGCCAACTTTGTAAAATGATGCGGGTGATTTTGTGAAGATATGTGATAAGTGCCAAAGAGCGGGTGGAATTTCCTATATGAGATGATTCTAAACAGAATTCTTGAAGTTGATATCTTTGATGTATGTGGTATCGATTTGATGGGCCATTTTGTTAGCTCGTGTGGAAACACTTACATTCTTGTAGCAGTTGATTATGTGTCAAAATGGGTTGAGGCCGTGTCCTTGCCCAACAATGAAGCTAGGAGTGTGGTGGCATTGCTGAAGAAGAGCATTTTCATAAGGTTTGGTAGACACTGGCTATTATCAGTGATGGAGGATCGCATTTTTGTAATATAACTTTGATGCATTGCTTTCCAAGTATGGTATCAACCACAAAGTCTCTACACCTTATCATCCTTAAGCAAGTGGACAGGTTGAAGTGTCTAACAGGGAGATCAAGAGAATTTTATCCAAAAATGCCAATGCCAATAGGACCGATTGGTCTAAAAAGTTAGATGATGCTCTGTGGGCTTACCGGACCGCTTACAAAACCCCAATTGGTATGTCATCATACTGGTTGATGTTTGGGAAAGTATGTCATCTACAGTTGAGTTGGAGCATAAGGCCATGTGGGCCTTGAGAAAGTTTAATCTTGAGGGGAATATTGCAGCCAATCTTTTTGTTGAACAACTCAATGAACTTGATGAATTTTGGTTCCATGCATACTCTAGTTCGTCCTTGTATAGGGACAAGATGAAGTACTTTCATGATAAATGTGCTCGTGGAAAGAAGTTCAAAGTTGGTGATTTGGTGCTCTTTTTCAATTCCCGGCTATGTCTGTTTCCGGGAAAGCTTAAATCAAAATGGAGTGGACCGTTTGAAGTTGTGATGGTAACCCCTTTTGGTGCTCTTGATTTGTAAAACAAAAATGGTGAAGTCTTTAGAGTGAATGGGCATCGGATCAAGCATTATCTTGGAAAGTTTGATGATAGACACGTGGTGGTGCTCCTTTATCTCAAGTGATGTGGTAGTAACATGTGTCGTTCCGCGTCGTTAAATTAGGCTCTTCTTGGGTGCAACCCATGTGTTTTTCTTCTTGTTTTCTTTTATTCTCTTTGTATTATAGGATTGATTTTTGGGTTAATTGCTTGTGAGGTGTTGCAGGTTTGTGTTGATGCAGTGTAAGGCATGATGAAAAAATACACAGGTCTCTGAAGTTTCCAGTGTGGCCGCAGTACATTCGGTGCGGACCGCACTGGTATGGGTATGAAAAAGCTTCTTTGAAGTTTGTCACCATGGCCGTGGTACACTTTATGCGGCCCACGGTGGACCACTACGGCCGCGGTCTATTTTGTGCGGACCATTGTGGGATGCTAGGCTAAGATTTATCATAACAGCCCAATGAAGACCGCGGTCCATTTTGTGTAGTCCGCACTAGAAGGTGAGGCAGCACCCTAGGGGATTTTCTACAAATAGACCTTGGGGACCCCCTTTTACCCTTTTTAAAAATTTGAAACTCATAGCACTTGACTACTGTTCATCTTCTCTCTTAACCATAACTCTTGATTAGGATCATTAATCTTCACTTCATCGCTATATCTGGTAACATTTCACTAAATTCTTCTTTCTTTAATAGTATAATTTTATTTTATTTTCATTTTTATTAGGTTAGTTCTTCTTTTTCCTGTAATTAGTTCGATTTTTAGGTTAGGTTAGTTTAAATTATGATTCATGTGGACTTACTGAGTATAATGGACTAGAAAAATATTTAGGAACCCTACTTAGGTCAAACTTTGGACTTAGAAGCAAAATCTGATGAACCCTAACTTAGTGCCAACTTGGGCACCCAGTGCGGTCCGCGATACCATTTTGTGCGGACCGCACTGAAGAATCCTGAGAAAATCAGAAATGTGGGTAGTGCGGCCACGGTAAATTTTGTGTAGTTAGCACTACCTAGATAAAAAGAGTGGGTAGTCTGATCCTACCTCTGTGCGGACTGTGGTTGTTTTTGTGCGGTCCACGGTGACCCTAGTGTGGCCGTAATTGATTTTGTGCAGGCCACGCTGGTGAGAATCCGAGGACATATTTTTGGAACCTCATACCTGTGCGGACCACGACCATCTTTCTGCAGTCTGCGGTGGCCTCAGTGCAGCCGCACTACCATTTTGTGCGGTCCGCACTTGGCCACTCCTGCAACATTATCATTGGTATGCAATACTGTTTTTTTTTAACCTACTAATACTAACAAGTTATTTGCATTGTGTTTGTAGGAAATGGTTAAACAACGAGGAGGAAAAGGATCAAAACAACTCAGGAGAGGTGAATCCTCCCAGGAGGGCAAAGGAAAGAAGGTGATCAAACTCACTCCCAAAGCTCGGGAAAACATACAAAGGACCAGAAAACTAATCAAAGCTGCAAATAGAGCTGTTTCCCATTCCTCGGGAGTGAGTATCAACCGTCAAGGGATATTTCTTCAGACTCCGTACCAGAATACATGGAATACTGGCTGGAGAGACCCAGACTACGACACACCCCTCCACCATCATCTTCTGTCCAAGCACCAACTAATGTCATTTCTGAGTCGTCTAAGGGCCCAGCAACCGGTAGTGAGGAATAATCCACCTCCCCCACAGCTTCATTATCCGCGACGGGTGCAGACAGAGGTGAGGAATAGATACAAGGGAATGATGAGATAGCTGAAGGTGGTGAGCCTCTGGTGGGAGGCATTGCTCGAATTAGAAAGCCCGATGTTTGGAAGGATAGAATGAATCCCTCTCCCCCTCTTTTCTCTTTTTTCCCTTTTTAGAATAAAGGGGGAAAGAGAAAGGATAAAAAAAGTGAATTCAACATTCGTGCTCAAGTTGGAATTAACTTAATATTAATAATAGAGGAATGGGGGTAGAATAGAAGATCTAGGGCAAGAGTATTATACAAGATACTTAAATGATTATTTCAATTTTAGATATACTTTAGAAAAATCGTTGTATTTTACTATGACTTTGCTTTACTATTACTTTATTTTCTTGATTTTAATCTTTTACTTTTAGATTTGAATTTCAAGTTAGTAACTTCTATTTTATCCTGATTTCATTTTGAATTAAAAATAGAAGAGTTGAGTAAATCAAAAATCCAAAGGAGGTTCTTGGCTAAGGGAAAAGATGTTCGAGTAACGTTAATTTTGGAATGTACTAGTTGTGTCCGAAATAATGTTGATAAAGTATCAAGAGGTATTTCTAGACATATTTCTCAAAAGAACCGGCACAATACGCCTAATCGATTAGAATTGAAAAAAATTGTCCCTGTTATTACAAACATGCAATTCATGGGGAGATAAAGAAATAGAGCAAACCAAGTACATGTGTCTTACCCTTTCAAGAAAGAGGGAAAATGACATTATATATATAACATATTTAAATAGACAATAAACAAATCCTATTTTTTTTTTAATCCTATTTTGGGTGGATTTAAACTGAATTAGAACTAAGAAATAGGATTTTAGGGATAAGGAATAAATTAAACAAACAAACCATTGATAAATTCAAGCTACTGTTTGTGAGCTGGGTGGCGTACCACAAGTTAGGAAGTGGTGGCCAATGAGAAAGTTGATACCAGAGCGAAGTTTTATTGATAGACATATATTACCCCACAATCTTGATGTATAGAGATAATTTAGGACTAGAGTGGGCTAGGAGCACTTTATGGATAAATGTATAGATGCCAACGAATACATGGTCAAGGAGTTTTACTGCAATGTAGCCCACATCCAAAAGGGCTCCAAAGTGACCAAAGTTCATAACAAAACAGTCTTATTTGAAGGGAAATACCTAAACGAATACCTGGGCTTCAATGAGGAGGACGAGATTGTATACATGGCGAAGTTGGGGATGGGCGAGGAGGTCTGTCCATGGTTAGCTCAATACCTGGCAATCCCAGGTACCATTCTTAATTGGTTAACAACTGGGGTAAAAATATAGTGGAGGATCATAAACATTGAGGCAAGGGATTAGGAGACATTTGTTTGTAGCAGGTTAGATCCTACAATACATGACCCGACCCTTCCTCTCCATTGGGCTATATTGGTTGCTTCGTTTATGGCGGGATACCCCATAAATATGGGGAATGTGATGTCTCGTATTATCTCATTAGTGAGAGCAACGCATGACCAAAACTACCCTTCCCTAGCACCCTCACTATGTACTTTCGGGACTTGGAGGTGGATAAGAAGCCCTATGATGTCAAGGCCAAGGCGACAGCCCCATTCTCCTGGTATAGCTTGAAGGGGAATGACAACCCCAAGGACAACAACTACAAAGACAATACTTATGCCCCAACTGGCCAGTCTGAAGAGCCAGTTATAATAGAAGTCCCTGCTGAGCCTACCTCTACTTCTGCTGAGGCGCCTCCCGGACATTCCACATCTTCATACATTCCTCCTAACCCTTCCAGATCAGTAGACCTGGAGATCCCATATTCTCAAGCCCATCTTATAACGGCCCACCGACTAAGTCAGACATTTCAGAGTATCAACAACTAGATGTATACTGATTCATCTAAGTTGTCCACCTTGACTACCACTATTGCAGCTCAGTCGGCACCTCAGCCAGCACAGGTCCAACAATCGATAGAGGATGCTTTGTAGGTAATTCTTGAGAACCAGAAGAAAATCATCCCTACTCCGGATGCATTGTTAAAGGTAGTTGATTCACATAGAAGGCTCTCAAGGAGCTTACTAAGGAGCATAAGAAGCTACGAAAGACACGGGCCTCCAAGTAGTTCGTGAAGAAGCTGGGGGCAGATGTTGACACGTTGAAGGAAAACCATCTGCCTTTAGGCCTATTATTTGAGGACCAAGTTCCAGCAGCTAAGCCACAGTTGGAGCAGTCACAGTGGCCTCCAAATAGAAGGAAGACTCCTAGATAAGATGATTCCATCATCCAGTTGGCGGACCCACCGGAGGATTTCTCCAGTCAGCCGCAGGATGTACTAGTTCCAAAGCCTGTCTAGGTCCAGGCCCAGGTCCTAGTATCAGCGGAGGAGACCATCGAGATCCAGTCTAAGGTTCCCAAGCACACAGAGGACCAAGGGACCACCCATGATCATATGCAGACAGACACAGCTTAGGGAGTCTTCTATATCCTTTTTCTCTACATTTTTGGTTCTTATTTGAACTAGTTGGAATTGGGGACAATGGCAGATTTTATTTGAGGGGTTATGCCCTACATTCTTGGATGACTGCATATATTGATAAATTTTATGCTTTCTTGATTGTCATTTGGTTTGTATATAATTTTATATTTGATTACCTTTATCGCACTTTTTATCTTTCTTTGGCTTTGTATATAAAGTTACATCATTGTATATATTCACCCATCGTTGTATATTCAAATCCCCTATTGTATATATTCATTCTATTTTCGTTTAAAAAAATCATTTTTAGCTTCTTATTTATGTTCGTAACTTTTTGTTTTGTTTTGGAAATTTTCAATAAGCCTGTGGTTTTCTTAATGCCATGGTTTTTTCTATATGTGGAGTGTTGTGTGAACCGGGCGGGTCTTCCGAATGATGGATAGCATAACAACCTTCTTAAGGGTTTGAGTCTGTTTTTCTTTTTGTTTTTAGTAGCTTTTAGTTAAGGGTACCTCAAGCAAAGCTTCACTTATGCCTAGTGTGAGCACGTAATTTTTGTCTCACATGATTACTCCTACAGAATTCTTAATATTAGGATTTTTCTTTTAATTATTTGATTTTTAGGACTGAATTGCATAATTTTCGTGTTTGTTTGCATTGTTTTGTGCATTTTTTTATTTTATATAATTCATAAAAATACATAAATAGTGTATTTACATTTAGGACCAACTTTTCTACCTTTTAGGATAATTAGTTACTTAATATTACAAAAAATAAAAAAAATAACAAAAATAGATCTTTTTGCATTTTTACTTTTAATTTTCGAATTCATTACATTTTGCTTTTAATTTGGCACTTAACTAATTTTTTTAAATACTATGAGGCTTAATTAGTTTATATTGTTAAATTAATTTAGTTTTAAGGTATAATTTCAGTTTTATTTTAATTTCAAAAGAAAAAAGAGTTTGTAATTTGAAAATAAAAACAAAAAATTAAATAAAAGACCAAATTTGGGCCAACCCAAATCAACACCCTCCCAATACCCGCTTGGTCTAGCACAAAACCCATCCAAGAAACCACCACAACCCAAACCCAAAGTGTTTTACCCGTCTCAATCTCTCTAGACGACCGAACGACCCCGTTTTAGGCGTGATCAATCATGACCGTTGGATCTCACTAATCCAAAGGTCCAAAACTCAGGAGCCATTCACATATTAATGTCCAACAACCTCGTATCTCTCTTCTCTCACACCCCATACACCTTTTAGAGACCAAACGTAACGCCACCATAAGACCATCGTCTGCCACCACCGAAAATCGCCTACAGCGGCAGCGATCGACCAACCTCTACCAAATCTTTACCACAGACCCCTCTCCGCCTCGACATCTCGAAACCACCACTATCTTCCCTCAAACATTAACCAAACCCTTCGAATCATGTTTTGAAATCACAAACCCTAGCGCCGCCACAATGCCTCCGGTGGCGGCGGTGTTTACAACCAATTTTTTCCTATGTATTTCTATACCCCAAAAACACTTCCAAAATAGCATATATGTGCATTTATAAGCACATCAAAAGGTTTTGGCATTTTTTAATAATTTTAAACCAATTTATTGTCTATTTTATACTATAAAACCAAATAATTATTCCCAAAATTATCATTTTTTGGTGAATTAATTTATTTTATTCTCATTATTACATCAAAACATATCTAACATAATTCTTGCATATTTTTACAAATTCATTTGGTATCTTTAAAACTAAATTGCATGTAATTGCAATATTAGCCTCTTTAAAGATTTGATTGAAATTTATATTTATAAAATCTCCTTCAATAGTTTTAAATTAATATTTATATAATTATTATCTACTCAGTACTTTCAATTTTTCTTTTAAAATTAATTTTACTATTTTTATAAATCAAACAGGGAAAACTGGCTATTTCAATTTTGGCCATATTTTATTTCAATTATAGCCTCAATTTCATTTTCTATCTTAAACCCAATTGGCCCCAATCCTAATGACCAATTGAGCCAACCCAATTTCAATTTAACCCAATCCCTTACCCATTAAACTAAACCTGCCCGAGATCCCTTTAAATCCAGGCCGTTGATCCTTTTGATCAACGGCCACAAATAACCCTTTCCTTTTTAATACCAAATGACCTAACCCTAACCCTCATTTCTCTCAGATAGCCTCCCCCAAACTCCCTCGTCTCTCTCAAACTCTCTGTAACACCACTCGAAACCCTAGCTGCCTACCGTCTTCTCCGACCAGATCCACCGGCGTCCATGGTTTCTCAGGTCGTGGATGGCCTGTGCTCTTTTCCCTTCAGCTTAAATCACGCCTATCCTAGGCCTTCAAAGCTCAACCTTCAATAGATCTATTCAGGGTCTTCCACTGACCTGAGCTCCCATGTCTACTCCGGCTCTGTTCTGACATGTTCGAGCGTTAAAAGCCTAGCTATGGTTCAGATCTGTTCGAGACCAGACCCTTTTCAAAGCCTTATCATTTTTAGGGTTTTAAAGAAACCTAAAGCTATTCGAGGTTCCTTCTCTATTTTATGCCTAGATCTATGCTGAATCTATGCTTATACTTTACATTTTAATAGATTTCCCCAAGTTTTCTTTTTAAATTGTTTGAGTTCAATTTAAGGTTTCTTTGATTTTCATGTGTTTCTTCTACTGTGGTTTTCCTACCTTGTCTTTATGAGCTTTTATACTATATTTTCATGACTGTCCTCTTATTATGATTTTTCATGACTTTCTTCTACTATGAAGTACAAGTCCTTTTTATTATTTCTGCTCTTATTTCGTTGTTATTGTTCTGCCTTACTTGCTTGCTTTCATTTCTAGACTTAATTGGTGGTAAAAGCCCTAAAATTTGGGGTTCATTCGGGTTGTTGAGGATGGTTGTTATGTAGTTTGTTTGTTTTTATTTCTAAACGTATTTCATCTCGAAACACTAGTCTCTTTGGATCTATTTGAATTCCCGAAGTTGTTTTCTCTACCCACTAGTTTCGAATGCCTGGCACTCCTCTTTGTTTTAAAATCTAGCCTCACATACCTAATGTTTGTACACTCTTTATAGGTCAAATTTTCTTCTCGAAATAAACCTGTGATCATGCACTGATTTGAAATTTCTTTGTGCAATTCTAATTGCACTCTTGAATGGATTCTTTCCTTTATTTGTCTTGATTACCCTTGTTTCTTGGACTTTTTTGAAATATTTTCCGTCTGTTGATTGATTCACTTACCTTGATTATATTGGTAGTGGATTCTTATAGACCTTTCCTTGATTAGAGTCTGATGAACCTAGCCTCTATTACGTGCTACGTACCTGTACTATGCTTGAAATACTTCCTTATTAGTCATATTCAGCCTATGTGATTTCTTTCCTTATTTAGCACATGCATGTTACCATTTGATTTTAATTCCTTAATTAAAGGAAGTCATTGGTACTGATTTGATTTTAATTGAAACTTGTTCCCCTAGTTATTTCTAAACTGTAATCTTTACCTTATTTTTTGCATGTTTCTCACAATATAAATACTCTCCTCGCTTCTCTTTGAACAGAAGAACACAGAACATCATCTAAGTTCACAATTCACTTTCACTTAAATTCTCTATTTCTGATACTTACACTACTGTTGACTGTCTTTACTTTCTTCTGCATTCTTTGCTTCTCTACTGGTATGTTTCAGTTGGTTCACATGCCTCAACAACAATGTGTTTAATTCTGCCTATTTCTTTTAGTTGATATTTGTTTCAGTATTTTGCCACATGTTTCTGTATTTAAGTTATGTATGTAGTTAGTCATTTATTATGAATTTGATATTCTATGAACTCCCTCTCCTCGAACCCCTTTATGTGTGAGCTATGGTTCAGAAAACATGACAGCATTTGATGTTGTTGTTCATGCCTATGGACTGGACTCTTTGAGTCCTAAACTCTATCAAATCCACTTCCCTTTTTCCCTTGTGTGTGCTTTGAGTCCAAGACTTTGGTGTGGCAGTGTCCTAATCATTGTCCAGACCATAGTCTGACCTTAAATAGGTATGCTCTTATTTGTTTGACCAAGTAGATTGGTCAGGAGCGTGCCGGCCTCCCTTATGGCTGGGTATGACTACCAATCTATCATGGTTTCCCCAACTCCTCACACTTACACACATTCTTAGCAATTAAGTCATGCCCCTCTCTTGCAAGCGTTGCCTTGGGATCCTTAAGCTCCCTTTGAATTTGGATGCCTGAGAACTAGCTCTTCCACACTGCATTGTTCCTATTTTAATTGGTATCTTGGGTGTAAGAAATGTCGGGAATCCCTGAAATTCTTTGGAACTTTGAAACACCATGGATAAAGAGAGGGCTTTGGAAAGCTGGACCTCGGAAGTGGTTCAATTTAATGTTATTTGGCCTCAAGTCTAGATTAGGCTGCCTGGATGTAGCTGATATTTTTTGATATATTTTGTAATTAAAGTTTTGTCTCTTTCAAATTGTAATAATTTGTACAAACTCTGGGGAATTCAGCAAAAAGGGGGGATGGGATTTACTCTTCTATACTAAGGGTAGAAATCATTCCTATAGGGTTAACTTTTAATTTCTGCAAACTCACGCATACAAATCATGCCTATATGATTAAGTCTTAATTTCTGCAACCCCATACATAGATATCCTACCTATAGGATTAACTTCTAATTGTTTCGTAAATTCATATAAAAACTGTACATAGACTACTGTATTCTGCATTTATAAACAACACTAGGCAAATAGTTTGTAGGTTTAATAATAAAAGTTTCATGTAGATACCATGTTCATAGGACCTTTTGTTAATGTTTAAAGAATGTCTAAATCATCATTCATGTATAGAAAGCATGCCTATAGGAAATCTCGAATCGGAATAAAAGAAATATTAACTGCTGAACTCGTAATGATCTGTTAATATTAGTAACCCCTTTCAGTTTGCATATTTTCTAAAATTAGTAGATATCATGCCTAGTTCTAACCAACACTTAGATAAACGGATTAACTAATCAGATCGGTTTTAGACAACTGCATTCGAGTATGCCTAATGCAGACTTTTTGCCTAAAAATATGTGTTTGACCAGTCGGATCATCACTTCTTAATTAATAAGACCAAATCAGTATATGTAAGACATGCTAAACTAATTGTTATATGATTTATGGGGTCTTTGTGATCCTTCTTATGTGTTTGTTGCTTCCCAAATATTTCCTACTTGTTTTGTTTGTCTCCTTAGTATTTCCTTTGGAACTCCATATATATACCCCATAACCCTTATTTCCCTTTTAGGATTAGAAGTCCTAATACCCCTGGACTGATAGGTCGGGGCGGGTACTAGCATGCAATAAGTAAATGAGACTAATCGCATTTAAATACCTCAACGGGGTGGGAAGGGTAGACATGGAGATGATGATAACACCATACGTACCCTTGTCTACTAGTGTTGTGCGAATAATCCATGTAATATATAAACATAGGATCCCCCCCCCCCTTCTTTAGTATTCAATTTCAGATTTTTAAAACTGTCCCAAACTTCTCTTTTCTAATTGCTTCAAGTTCTTTGCATTGCTTGTTTAATCTCATCTTTATTATGTGTCTCTTCTTGAAATCAAACTTTTAGCACTGTAAATCCTTTCTCACACATTTGCTTGTAATAGTATTTATTCTATTTGCTTTGGTATTTTAAAGTCACATCTAAGTAAGGCTGAAAACCACACTAGTGGATCTTGAGGGGTGCATAACACCTTCCCCTTGAGATAATCTCAAGCCCTTACCCGAACTCTAGTTTTATTTCGAACTCGTCTTTCTTAAAAGAGTGTCCTAATGTACTATAATCATTAGGTGGCGACTCTTCCAATTCTATAACCCAAATTCCTCAAAAGGGAATAAGAGTTGTTTTGTCCATAATGTCGTGAACCCGATTTCTCCTTCTTTGAAAAAGAGGGGCGTCAACAGCATGGCGACTATGCTGGGGATTTCTTTTAGGCTTTTACCATTACTTGCTTTTGTGATTTTATTTACCTAATCGCATTTATTTCTTGTTCTTGATTCTTTCATTGCAATTACTAACTTGGCTTTTCATCTTTTTCTTTCCTTTTATTTCTTTTTTTACTTCTTTATCATTTCAATTTTGTTGTAATTTTCGAGTATTTATTATAATCTTTATGAACGTGAAAATACATGCAATTTGCTTCATTATTGAAACTGCATTCCTCAACATCATATTCCACTCGTGCCAAAACAAATCCTATAGCAACGCTTATAATGAGTGGTTGCGCCCTTCCGATATTATAAACCCCCTAAATGTGGCAAAGGCATATTTGCGGTAAAACTAGACGATCAACAATGTAGTCGACGGTCCGCGCCTTTCCCTCCTGAGTTGTCCGCCCAAGGGTACCTTGTCTAGCACTTTGAAAGTAGAAACCTTATTCCGTTAAATTGTTCATGCATCATGGTCAAACCTAGCCGGGTCAGTTATGTTGTCCGCATAATGACTCCTTAAGATAGCCTAAACCAAAGTCCATCGCGTTTCCTCGAGACCCAAATGGACACATTCACGTTATGTGCATTTATTTGGAGAACTTAAGTGCTTTGTCATGCTAATTAATGATCTAAATAGGTTGAGTCTGGCGGGTGTAGGATCTAACCTTTTGTTTTGCAGAAATGAGGCACAAGGTCCCCGACTTCGGTATGGTCGATATACCATCACTCTTGCTAACTTGGTGGAGAAATCTCCCATAAAGTGACCAAATCAATAAACGGAAAGAGAGCGTCACCAAACTAGCAAAAAGCTGGAAGATTTGATCAGCGAGAGCATTCAACCTGGGGAAGGTCCTTCTGGGACCAATTAGATAGGAATTTACTCTTTCATGCTACGAATGTAATAAGGCATATGGTCATTAGTGACATTTTATTTTTGCGCAATCTTAGTGCCGTCTTGAATTCGTCTTATTTATATCAATAAAATGAGTCATTTAGCATTATAAGTTCTCCAAAACTATTTATCGTTAGGCCTACCTCGGGCACAACGAGGATCCAAAATTAGGACACAATTTATATTCCCGCAAAATGTGTTTAAATACTGCAATGATTTTCTCCTCGTGATCTCCACTAACTTTTTACCTTTTGTTTTTCTTTTATTTTTATTCCCCGTCCCAAAAGGTTAGTTTGTGCACTCTGGCAACATTATCCTATTCCACGAGATCCAGGGACCCTCCACCCACCCATACAGGTTGCATGCCTCACCAATTGATTAGTCAGGATCACTAGTGCCCGGAGAGCTTTGGGGTGCAAGGCTAAATGATGTAGTATACATCGCATTTTACTTTATTTTTTTTAGTCAATTTTACATTCCCGCATTGTCTTTACTTTTGAAAAGAGCTCCGATGTTTCAAACAATTATGAATTTAATCAAAAGTATTTTCCCAATTTATCTTTATATCTCGCTCTTATCACTTTCTCTATCATTTACTTTATTCTACACAACACTACTATTACAAATCTTGATGATGAACCAACGACTATAACTTGCAACGAGGCAACGCAACAAATGAATGTAGATTCATAAGAGGACGAAATACTAGAAGAGATTGTTAGGGAGGTCAAGAACTTTGAGAATAGGCCTAAGTCTAACTTAGACGAAACTGAGGTCATTAATTTGGGAGAAGCAGAAAACGTCAAGGAAACACGTATCAGCGTACACCTACCACTGTAAAAAAAGGAAGAGTATACAGAGTTTCTGAAAGAATATGAGTATATTCGCCTGGTTGTATGACGGTATGACGGGTATCAGCACATCCATTGTGGCTCACAAGTTGCCGACATATCCAACGTGCCCACCGGTCAATTAGAAACTCAGAAAGTTTAGGCTAGACATGAGTTTGAAAATCAAGGAAGAGGATACCAAGCAGGTCAAAGCCAGGTTTCTCAGAGTGGTAGAGTATCCGACATGGTTAGCCAACATTGTACAGGTACCAAAGAAGGATGGGAAGGTTAGAGTTTCTGTTGACTACCGGGATCTCAACCGGACTAGTCCCGGGGATGATTTCGCTTTGCCAAATATACACATCTTGATTGACAACTGTGCCAAACATGAACTGCAGTAATTCGTTGATTATTTTGCTGGATACCACCAGATATACATGGATGAAGAAGACGCAGAGAAAATGGCATTCATCACACCGTGGGGAATGTACTGTTACAAAATGATTCCGTTCAGTTTAAAGAATGTTGGTTCTACTTACATGAGGGCCATGACGACTATCTTTCATGACATGATACATAAAGAAATCGAGGTGTATTTGGATGACATCATTATCAAATCCAAGAAAGTTGCAGATCACTTGGGAGATTTGAGAAAATTCTTCAACAAACTGAAGAGATGCAACTTAAAACTGAATCTCGCTAAGTGTGCATTCGGGGTTCCCACTGGAAAATTATTGGGTTTTATTGTGAGTCGACGGGGAATAGAATTGGACCCGTCAAAGGTCAAAGCCATTCAAGAGTTTCCACCACCAAAGAACAAGAAGGACGTGTTGAGTCTTCTAGGGAGACTCAACTATATCAGCCGATTCATAGCTCAGTCCACTATCATTTGTGAACCCATCTTCAAGATGCTAAAGAAGGATGCCGCCACTAAATGAATTGATGATTGTCAAAAAGCTTTTAATTGAATAAAGGAATACTTGTCAACGCCGCCAATCTTTGTTCCGCCCAAGCCAGGAAGGCCCCTGTTGCTTTATCTCGCAGTATTGGACGGAGCGATTGGGTTTGTTTTGGGACAACATGATGAAATCGAAAGAAAGGAGCAAGCCATCTATTACCTCAGCAAGAAGTGTACACCTTATGAGGCTCGGTATTCCTTATTAGAATGCACTTGTTGTGCTCTGACTTGGGTAGCTCAGAAATTGAGGCATTACTTCTGTGCCTACACAACCTATCTCATATCCAGAATGGCCCCGTTGAAATATATCTTTCAAAAGCCCATGCATGCTCGCAAGCTCGCCAAATGGAAAATCCTGTTAAGTGAGTTTGACATTATTTATGTTAGCCAGAAGGCGGTTAAAGGGCAAGCCCTAGCAAATCATCTATTCGAGAATCCTGTAGGAGGAGAATACAAACCTGTAAAGATGAACTTTTGTGATGAAGAAGTAGCCTTCATAGGAGAAGACATTGCAAAATCCTATAACGGTTGGAGGATGTTTTTCGACGGAGCCACAAATTTAAAAGGAGTTGGTATAGGATCAGTCTTGGTATTAGAAACTGGTTAGCATTACCCAGTGTCCGCCAAGCTTAAATCTCGTGCACCAACAATATGGACGAATACGAAACCTGCATCCTAGGGCTCAAACTGGCGATTAATATGAACATTCAAGAATTACTAGTGATCGGAGACTCGGACTTACTCATACATCAGGTTCGCGAAGAATGGACAACCTAGAATCCCAAAAATACTCCCTTATCTGCATCATGTACAAGAGTTGAGGAAAAGATTCAGAAAGACAGAATTCCAGCATGTTCCAAGAATACAGAACGAGTTCGCCAATGCTTTAGCCACCTTGTCGTCTATGATCCAGCATCCCAACACCAACTTTATTGACCCCATCCAGGTCAAGATCACTGACCAGCCAGCTTATTGTGCTCATGTCAAGGAAGAAGCCGACGAGAAGCCTTGGTTCCATGATATTAGAGAATACTTGACAAAAGGAGAATACCCAGAACTTGTCAATGCTACGCAGAAAAGAATGCTTCGGAGATTGTCCAACAACTTCTTTCACATTAGAGGAATCCTTTATAGGAAGACTCCCGATCTGGGATTATTAAGATGTGTCAAGGTGAGAGAAGCAACCAAATTACTGGAGGAAGTGCACGCAGGGACCTGCGGACCGCACATAAATGGTTTTGTTTTGGCAAAGAAGATACTTCGAGCATGGTATTTTTGGATGACTATGGAAACGGACTGTATCCAGTATGTCCGGAAATGCCACCGTTGTCTAATACATGCAGATATGATAAAGGTACCTCCAAATGAGCTTACCGCAACAAGCTTGCCATGTTCGTTCGCCGCATGGGGAATGGATGTCAATGGACCAATCGAACCTGCCGCATCAAACGGGCACAGGTTCATCTTAGTGGCAATTGATTACTTTACTAAATGGGTTGAGGCATTATCCTACAAGGTAGTCACCAAAAAGGTAGTAGCAAATTTTATCCATGATTGTGGTTTATAGGTTCAGGATTCCAAACTCAATCATCACCGACAATGGTTCTAATCTCAACAGCGACCCGATGAAGGCAATATGTGAAGATTCAAGATTAAACACATGAACTCTACGGCTTATAGACCTCAGATGAATGGAGCTGTAGAAGTAGCCAATAAGAATATCAAGAAAATACTAAGGAAGATAATCGAAAAGCACAAGCAATGGTATGAGAAGTTGTCATTCGCCTTACTGTGTTACCATACCACGATCCGCACATCAATCGGGGCCACTCCCTACATGCTGGTTTATGGTACAGAAGCAGTCATCCCTGATGAGGTAGAGATTCCCTCCCTGAGAGTCATACAGAAGCAGGGCTAGATGATATAGAGTGGGTCAAAAGTCGCTACGAGCAGCTAGCTCTCATTGATAGAAAGAGAATGAATGCTATTTGTCACGGTCAGCTATACCAAAACAGAATGTCCAGAGCCTTCAACAAGAGATCCAAGCCATGGAAATTCTCGCCACGATAGTTGGTATTAAAGAAATATTTCTACATCAAGAGGAAGCCAAAGGGGAATTCTCTCCCAATTGGCAGGGTTCGTACATGGTTCATCGAGTTTTAACTGGAGGAGCCCTTATTCTCGTAGAAATGGACGGAGAATTTCGGCCAAAGCCTACCAACTCAGACGCAGTGAAAAGATACTACATTTGATAATATGCTTTTCTTTCATGATGTATTTTGAACTACGCCTGACCTGATTCTCGTTTAAGAGGGGACACATAGGCAGCCCTATGGGTTTGGTCACATTCTAATAAAAATTTCATCTTTCCCCCCGCAATTGGAACTATGGCAGAATTTTGAGGAGGACCCTCCAAATTCCAAAGTAAGAATTTCAGTCTTTTCATCAGCACCAACCCAGGAAGCTGGGGCAAAATTTTGAGGAGGGCCCTAAAAATCTGAAATAAATCCGTGTTTAGTCATAAACATCATTTGCAGCACCATCTTTAGCAACGCTGCCCCAAGGATACGCAACGTCAAGAGCCAGGGGATACGAACTAACCTTTCTCTTTTCAAGAACTCACGGTTTTTCTTTGAATGCAGGCACCCCTGGGCACAAATTATTGAAAAAATTCACACACTCGTGCATTTTAGGTATAAGGAACAATCACTCAGCCACTCATTCGCAAAGTCACTATCCACACTCAACGCTCCCCAGCAACCCTAATATCATAAACTGTCTATCAGCTAAGGAAACTCACTACTATTGATCCTTTTACATTTCTACATTCTTTGCATAAGGCTATTCTCTGCCTTCCGAGGTTAAGCTCTACCTTCATCCTGCATAAGGGTACTCTCTGCCTTTCGAGACTAAGCATTGCCTCCATCCTGTATTTTTTCATAAGGCTATTCTCTACCTTTCGAGACTAAGCTTTGTCTCCATCTTGCATTTTCTGCATAAGTCTATTCTCTGCCTTCCGAGGTTAAGCTCTACCTCCATCCTGCATAAGGCTACCTATCTGCCTTTCGAGACTAAGCTCTGTCTCCATTTTGCATTTTCTGCATAAGGCTATTCTCTACCTTCCGAGGTTAAGCTCTACCTCCATCCTGCATAAGGCTACCTATCTGACTTTCAAGACTAAGCTCTGTCTCCATCTTGCATTTTCTGCATAAGGCTATTCTCAGCCTTCCGAGGTTAAGCTCTACTTCTGTCCTGCATAAGGCTACTCTCTGCCTTTCGAGACTAAGCTTTGTCTCCATCTTGCATTTTCTACATAAGGATATTCTCTTCCTTCCGAGGTTAAGATCTACCTCCATCCTGCATAAGGCTACCTATCTACCTTTCGAGACTAAGATCTATCTCCATCTGCATTTTCTGCATAAGGCTATTCTCCGCCTTCCGAGACTAAACATTGTCTCCATCCTGCATGGCTGAAATATCGCCGCTTTATTATTTTAACTGGCTGAAACATCGCCACCTGCATTTTAACTTCTCGTTCAGCTGAAATATTGCCGCCTGCAATTTAAATTCTCGCTTTGGCTGAAAGATCGCCGCCCTTTGCATTCATTTGGCTGAAAGATCACCACCATTTGCATTCATTTGGCTGAAAGATTGCCACCTTCTCATGGGCTGAAAGATCGCCAACTCGTTCAAAGGCGTCATAGTTTGGAGGCACCATCCGCATAGCCCGAGAACATCATTTTGTGGCTTGCGAACCCTTACTTTTAGCTCTTCATGGCCCAGGACATCATAGTCTAAGGACGTCATCCTAACCGTCCAAAGACAAACATTCATGGTCCAATAGGAACTTGCATCATGTTTAGATTACGCAATATATATGCATCGCTCATCTGCAGGTACTCCAGCTGGTTCACGGCCGTCTCAGCAGGAGCAACTCCGCTCCAGTCTCCGAAGCCTGTCTGATTCCAAGCACCCTCTTAAATATAACCATCGTGTCCGTCTATTCGAATTTCCATCGGCATATTCCATCATGGTTCCTGAACTACATATGGCTTGATTCCTGTAAAACCATGGATATATAGGCAGCTCAGAAACCAGAGCGCGGTCAAAATTCTCTTACAACCGACTTTTCCGGTCAAAATTGGTCATCATATCTTTACCCGATAACTCTTTCATCCTTTCCGGGTAAAGAGGGGCAACAGCTGATACCCAGTTTTTTCCTATGTATTTCTATACCCCAAAAACACTTCCAAAATAGCATATATGTGCATGTATAAGCACATCAAAAAGTTTTGGCATTTTTTAATAATTTTTAAACCAATTTATTGCCTATTTTATACCATAAAACCAAATAATTATTCCCAAAATTATCATTTTTTGGTGATTAATTTATTTATTCTCATTATTACATCAAAACATAGCTAACATGATTCTTGCATATTTTTACAAATTCATTTGGTATCTTTAAAACTAAATTGCATGTAATTGCAATATTAGCCTCTTTAAAGATTTGATTGAAACTATATTTATAAAATCTCCTCCAATATTTTTAAATTAATATTTATATAATTATTATCTACTCAGTACTTTCAATTTTGCTTTTAAATTTAGTTTTACTATTTTTATAAATCAAATAGAGAAAACTGGCTATTTCAATTTTAGCCACATTTTATTTCAATTATAGCCTCAATTTCATTTTTTATATTAAACCCAATTGGCCCCAATCCTAGTGCCCAACTGGGCTAGCCCAATTCCAATTTAACCCAACCTCTGACCCATTAAACTAAACCCGCCTGGGATCCCTTTGAATCCAGGTCGTTGATCATTCTGATCAATAGCCACAAATGACCCTTTCCTTTGTAATCCCAAACGACCTAACCCTAACCCTCATTTCCCTCAGATAGTCGCCCCCAAACTCCCTCATCTCTCTCAATATCTCTCTAACACTACTTGAAACCCTAGCTAACTACCGTCTTCTCCGATCAGGTCGTGATGGCCTGTGCTCTCTTCCCTTCACCCCAAATCACGCCTATCCCAGGCCTTCAAGGCTCAACCTTCAATAGATCTATTCAGGTCTTCCACCGACATGAGCTCCCCTATCTTCTCCGGTTCCGTTTTGAGATGTTCGAGCCCCAAGAGCCTAGCTATAGCTCAGATCTGTTAGAGACCAGACCATTTTCAAAGCCTTCTCATTTCTAGGGATTCAAAGAAACCTAAAGCTATTTGAGGTTCCTTCTCTGTTTGTTTGCTAAGATCTATGTTGAATCTATGCCTATACTTTACATTTTAAGATATTTCCCCAAGTTTTCTTTTTAAATCGTTTGAGTTCAATTTAGGGTTTCTTTGATTTTCATGTGTTTCTTCTACTGTGGTTATCCTACCTTGTCTTTATGAGCTTTTCTACTATATTTGCATGACTGTCCTCTTATTGTGATTTTTCATGACTTTCTTATAGTGTGAAGTACAAGTCCTTTTTATGATTTCTGGACTTATTTCGTTGTTATTTTCTTCCTTACTTACTTGCTTTCAACTCTAGAATTAATTGGTAATAAAAGCCCTAAAATTTGGGGTTCATTCGGGTTGTTGAGGCTGCTTGTTTAGTTTGTTAGTTTTTATTTCTGAACGTATTTCATCTCGAAACCCTAGTCTCTTTGGATCTATTTGAATTCATGATGTTGTTTTCTCTACCCACTGATTTTGAATGCATGACACTCCTCTCTATTTTAAAATCCAGCCTCACGCATCTAATATTTGTGCACTCTTTATAGGTAAAATTTCTGTCTCGAACTAACGTGTGATTGTGGACTGATTTCAAATTTCTTTGTGTAATTCTGATTGCATTCCTAAATGGATTCTTTCCTTTATTTGTCTTGATTGCCCTTATTTCTTGGACTTGTTGAAATATTTTTCGTCCATTAATTGATTCCCTTACCTTGATTAAATTGGTATTGGATTCTTATAGACCTTTCCTTGATTAGAGTCTGATGAACCTCGCCTCTATTACCTGCTACATACCTGTACTATTATTGAAATACTTCCTTATTAGTCATATTCAGCCTATGTGATTTCTTTCCTAATTTAGCACCTGCATGTTACCATTTGATTTTAATTTCTTAATTAAAGGAAGTCTTTGATACTGATTTGATTTTAATTGACAATTGTTCCCCTAGTTATTTCTAAATTTGCAATCCATGCCATATTTTTTACATGTTTCTCACATTATAAATACTCTCATCTCTTCTCTTTGAACAGAAAAACACAGAAGACCATCTAAGTTCACAATTCACTTTCACTTAAATTCTTTCTTTCTGATACTTACACTACTGTAGACTGTCTTTAATTTCTTCGGCATTCTTTGCTTCTCTACTGGTATGTTTCAATTGGTTTACATGCCTCAACAACAATGTGTTTAATTCTGCCTATTTCTTTTAGTTGATATTTGTTTCAGTATTTTGCCACATGTTTCTGTATTTAAGTTATGTATGCAATTAGTCGTTTATTATGAATTTGATATCCTGTGAACTCCCTCTCCTCGAACCCTTTTATATGTGACTATGGTTTAGAAAACATGACAACATTTGATGTTGTTGTTCATACATATGGACTCGAATCTTTGAGTCCTAAACCCTATCAAATCCCCTTCCCTTTTTCCCTTATGTGTGCTTTGAGCCTAGGACTTTAGTCTGGTAGTGTCTTAATCACTGTCTAGACCATAGTCTGACCTTCAATAGGTATGCTCTTATTTGTTTGACCAGGTAGATTGATCAGGGGTGTGCCAGCCTTCCGTATGGCTGGGTATGACCACTACTATGTCATGGATTCCCCAACGCCTCACACTTACACACATTCTTAGTAATTAAGTCATGCCCCTCTCTTGCCAGTCTTGCCATGGGATGCCTGAGCTCCCTCTGAACTAGGATGCCTGAGAGCTGGCTCTTCCACACTGCACTGTTCCTGTTTTAATTGGTATCTTGGGTGTAAGCAATGCCGGGAATCGCTGAAATTCTTTGGAAGTTTGAAACATCCTGGAAAAAGAGAGGGTTTTCAAAAGCTGGACCTCGGAAGTGATTCAATTTCATGTTATTAGGCCTCAAGTCTGGATTAGGTTGCTTGGATGTAGCTGATGTTTTTTGATGTATTTTGTAATTACCGTTCTGTCTCTTTCAAATCGTAATAATTTGTACAAACTTTGGGGAATTTAGTAAAAAGGGGGGATATGATTTACTCTTCTGGACTAAGGGTAGAAATCGTGCCTATAGGGTTAACTTTTAATTTCTGCAAACTCACGGATAGAAATCATGCCTATAGGATTACCTCTTAATTTCTGCAACGCCACACATAGATATCCTGCCTATAGGATTAACTTCTAATTGTTCCGTAAATTCATATAAAATACTGCACGTAGACTACTGTATTTTGCATTTATAAACAACACTAGGTAAACAATAGGTTTAATAATAAAAGTTGCATGTAGATACCATGTTCACAGGACCTTTTGTTAATGTTTAAAGAATGTCTAAATCATCATTCACGTATAGAAATCATGCCTATAGAAAATCTCGAATCTGAATAAAAGCAATATTAACTGCTGAACTCATAATGATCTCTTAAAATTGGTTACCCCATTTCAGTTTGCATATTTTCTAAAATTAGTAGATATCATGCCTAGTTCTAACCAACACTTAGATAAAAGGATTAATTAATCAGATCAGTTTTAGAGAACTGCATTCGAGTATGCCTAATGCATACTTTTTGCCTAAAAATATGTGTTTGACCAGTCCGCTCATCACTACTTAATTAAAAAGACAAAACGTATATGTAAGACATGCTAAACTAATTGTTATATGATTTATGGGGTCTATGTGAGCTTTTTTATATGTTTGTCGCTTCCCTAATATTTTGCTACTTGTTTTGTTTGTCGCCTTAGTATTTTATCCTTTGGAACTCCATATATATATCCCCTACCCCTTATTTCCCTTTTAGGATTGGAAGTCCTAATACCTCGGGACTGATAGGTCGGGACGAGTAATAGCATGCAATAAGTAAACGAGACTAATCATATTTAAATACCTCAACGGGGTGGGAAGGATAGACATGGAAAAGATGATAACACGATAACACCATGTGTACCCTTGTGTACTAGTGTTGTGCGAATAATCCATGTAATATATAAACATAGGACCCCCCCTCCCTCTTTAGTATTCAATTTTAGATTTTTAAAACTGTCCCAAACTTCTCCTTTCTAATTGCTTCAAGTTCTTTGCATTGCTTGTTTAATCTCATGTTTATTATGTGTCTCTTCTTGAAATCAAACTTTTAGCACTTTAATTCCTTTCTCACACATTTGCTTGTAATAGTATTTGTTCTATTTGCTTTGGTATTTTGAAGTCACATCTAAGCAAGGCCGAGAACCACACTAGTGGATCTGGAGGGGTGCATAACACCTTCCCCTTGAGATAATCTCAAGCCCTTATCCGAACTATGGTTTTCTTTCAAAATCTTCTTTCTTAAAAAAGTATCCTAATGCAGTACAATCATTAGGTGGTAACTCTTCCAATTTTATAACCCAAATTCCTCAAAAGGGAATAAGAGTTCTTTTGTCCATAATGTCGTGAACCCAATTTCTCCTTCTTTGAAAAAGGGGGGCGTCGACAGGCGGCGCCTCTGTTCAACCCCAAAATCACACCCACTGGATCCCCTTTTCTCCCTCATCTCCAATCCCTATTTGATTTCTCTTGAATCACACTCAAGTTGTTCGAATTTTGGATCAAAGAATTGATCCCTAAGTCCCAAATAATCAAACAGGTAGGGCCTTAAAGATTTGGGGTCAAAATCAAATTTAGTCGTGTGTTTTCAGTTGAGAACACACGATTAAAGTTCATTTCAGCCAAAAATCAAAGATCTCATGGAGTTTTGGGTTCAAAATTGTGGTTCGCCTAGTTCTAATAATCATCTCGGTATGTTTTTTCCCACTTTTTCATTGTTCTTATTTTCTTATATCTTTCTTCTTCTTTGTTATTATATTTTTCTCGATTTGTTTTGCAGTCGTTTCTGTTAATCCATCAAAGTGTTAATTGCTTCTTCTTTAGTCTATTTGATTAGCTTAATTTCTTTATTTATGTTAATTATGATTTTGGGACGTAATTGAATCTTTTCATTCATAATTTGTGCATTGGCTTTCATGTCTCATCATTTGTTTTGGAACTTGAATTCTGAACTAGTCCCAAAGAAAAGAATTAACCCAGGTTTGGGGTTGGATACTTGGGTCAATTTGACCCATAACTCATTTAGTAGGTTAAAGTAAAAATAAGGCACTTGGGGATAGTTTAGGAAATGGGGAAGGGGGAATCTTTGGTAACTGTTTTAGAAGCTTCTAGTATGGGTCTTCTAGGGAATTTCAGATTTAGCTTGGGTAACAAGTCAAAAAATCAAGGGCTAACTAGCAAAAAGAAAAAGCTAAAAAGGACTTAAAATGCAAAACTAAATCCCTAAGGTTGCCCTAGTAACTTTCCTATAAAGGCATAGTTACTTGCAGCTGAATTCAGAAGGAGAAGAGCTAAGAAATCTTGAAAATCCTAGGGGGCTGAAAATTACTAAAAGGGGGGTACTGTTTCATTGATAGAGGTGATTTCTAAGTTTTCTCCTAAAACTAAGGCAATTTTTGGGTAGCTGATTAGTGTAAATGAGTTCATATCATGTCATGTCAAGATCTTCTAGTTCATTTGCTTGGATAGAACTATTTTTTGGGTTGTTTACTTCACTTTCTGGGTTCATAACTGGTTGAAAACTGCTGATTACTGCTCTATAGTTGTTGATCATTTATCATTTTCCTTTGTTTCTTCTACATCCAGGTACCAATCCTAACTCTCTTATGATGTAGCTCTCAAGTAGAGGATTAAATAAAGGTAATGCTCACCTTCCACGATTTTGATGTGTTCATTCATTTGATTCAATGTAGTTCAGTTAGCTTCTATTGATTAGCTAAATTGTTATTGTGACGACCCAGCCCATCGTCACGAGAGTTACCGCCTTGTTATCCGCTCATTATTTGTTTCATATTTTTATATCTGTATTAGAGTCTATCGGGTGAGTTTGGGTTGAATCTGGTCGAACATAAGGCATATAGCCTTTAGAGTGAAGCTTCTTTCAAGAAAGTCAACCTGAAGTTGATTATGTAGTTGGAGGGCTCGGATATGAATTTCGGTGGTTCGATTAGCTTCGGGAGGTAATTTGTGACTTAAGGAAGTGATTAGAATTGAATTTGGAGGTCCGGTGTAGAAATAGGCTTGAATTGGCGAAGTTGAAATTTTGGCGGAATCCGGTTGATAGGTGAGATTTTGATTCGGGGGTCAGAATGGAATTTCGAGAGTTACGATAGCTTCGTTAGGTGATTTTGGATATGTCTGCCAATTTTCAGGTAATTCAAACATCATTTGGTCGGGTTTTTTATTGGATGTATGTTTCGGAAGTTCTAAGGAAAATTAGGTTTAAATCCAAGGTAATTTGGTGATTTTGTGTTTAAGGGTGTGATTTTATGATTGGAACAAGTTCGTATGATTTTTTTAGAATGAGTTTGTATTTTTGGTTGAGGTCCCGAGGGCCTCGGAATGGTTTCGGAAGGTTAAACGGGAAAATTCATGTGTTGCATCAGGTTTGTGGGTTTCTGCCTTCTGGTATTTCCGCTTCTGCGGAAATGGACCGCAGAAGTGAGTCCGCAGAAACGGCATTTGGAGCGTAGGTGCGAGAATTGGGTAGCTCATCTGGGTCTACAGAAGCGGATATTTGTTCGCATAGGTGAGCCCGCAGAAGCGGGAACTCGTCCGCAAAAGTGAAGGGCCAGCTTGGGAGGTTCTGTAGAAGCTGAACATTGTCTGCGTATGCAAAGTCGCGGAAGCGAGTTTCTAAACGCATAAGCGGTGTGGGAGTTTAAGTGAAATACTGCATAAGTGGTCAGGCGATCGCAGAAGAAAAACTGCTGAAGCAGCTTATGAGTCACAGAAGAAAAAACTATCAGTAGGTTTAATGCTTCAGCTTATTTGAATTTCAGTAGTGTTAAATTAATTGGGGCTTCGAACTAAGAGAAGAATTGGGCGATTTTGAAGAGGAAAGTGTGGAGTATCATCAGGTAAGGACTCTTGGACCATAATTATGTTATTATATTAATAATTCATGGATTTAATCTCTGAAAATAGAGGAATTAAGGTGTAAAATGGAGGATTTTGCTTGAAGCCTAAGAAATAGAAAATTGATGATTTGAATGGGCAAATGAACTCCGATTTTGATATATTTTATATGTATGGACTCGTGGGAGACGAGGATTCTGAAAATGTAGATTTTGTAACTTTTTGAGAAGCGGGCCTAAGGTTCGAGTTTTGGCAACTTCGTATTTTTTGGTTTAATTCGAGTTATTTCGATTGGGTTATTTTCCTTTAGCCTATTTTGACATATTCCTATTGGTTTTGATTAGATTCGGCACCCGAGGAGGTTGATTCTCGTGGCAAGGGCATTGCGGACTAGTTTTTGAGCCGGTTCGAGGTGAGTAATGGGTATGGATGATGACCTGTGGGTTTGAAACCCCAGTATATCACTATGTGACGTTGTATTGAGGCAAGACACGTACTCTACTATGAGTGTGGGGTCGGCCGTGATTGGAGACTATGGCTTAGTCTGACTGTATAGCATTGTACTGTGTTGTTGGCTATAAATGAGCTGGCAAACCTCCTACTTGGATGGTTATGGATATATATGGTATGTGAGCCAGTTATGTGGATCCCGTGAGGATCGTTATCATTGATTCTAGGATTATAGCATGTTATCATGATATCAGTCCTAAGCTAAACACTGTCTAAAATGATTTTTCCAAACTCTAGTATTTCTGAACACTGGTTTCTACTATTACTGTTAAAAAGGATTTCAAAATGATAATTTACTATGCATGTGCGGCTTGCATTGCATGTAGCTGGACTGGTAGTGGATCGGGATGCACGCCGCAGCATATCACTAATATTGCGCTTGGGCTGTAGGAGCCCCTCTGGAGTCTGAACCCCCACAGTGAGTGCGGGTACCTAAATGGATCGGGCTACGCGCCGTAGCGGTCATGTCCATGTATCTGCATCGCATTTAGACATATCTGTTGTACTGTCTTAGCTGTCACTATATTATCTGATATTTATACAGCTGAAAAGGATAAAAGAGGTATTATATAGCTTTGCTGAGTGGTTTATTATGTATTTTTACCTTCAATATCTTTATTCGTGCGTATTACCACTGAGTTGGAAGTACTCACACTACTCCTTGCACCTAAAAAGGAACTTTCCCGTCTATCCGGTGTTGTCTTTTTCTTAGTTTTAGTTAGTTTGTTCTATTGATTTTCAGATCTACATGTTTCCTTATTAGTCTATTTTGAAATTTCCATCAAACTTGTAATAGGACTCTTATGGAATATGTTACTCATGTCTGTTTAATCCCTGAGGTCTGCTTGTGGTTGAAATGACCATTAATTTTGAGTCCTATTGTCTTTTGTTCAAATTGTTGAAGGTTTTGTTATACTTGTTAAAAATTGTTACATGGCTGATGTGTAGTAGAAAAATCAAACATGTTTAGTTATATTTATAGTGAAGTTTGAACAAGGTTTAGATTCAGTAACCTTTCTTGGTCAAATGATTCATTGTTTAGCGTTTGTGTTACTTCATGAGATTCTAACAATTGCTTCTCAAACCATTTTTATAAGATTTTTTTTTTTTTAAATTGTAAACAGTTATGAATTGGATAGCTCAAGTCACTTCTAATTGTGAGAATGAATGTCGAATATTGTGATGCTCTGAATTTCAAATATTTTTTTAGAATTGTGTTCGGCCTTCAAGGATTCGATCCTTGGGCAAGACCTGTCGCTGAGCTCCTGTTCCGCCAAGACTGGGCCTAATTCATGCCCAAAGCTTTGAAGGCTTTGTGTCTTGATGGTTGTTCCTTAGGGTCTGGTAGCTAAAAATTGAAATGTAAAAGGGTTGGCCTTTAAGTTGAATTGCGGAATCGAGCTAAGGACCTTGTCATTATTGAAAGCTGTCCTTACTCGAGTTTGGGCTCAATCTCAGGCCCAGGTGTGACAGCCCCCTTTTAATAGGACTCGAGTCATTATTTTTATTTGGGCCATTGGTATGTTTGTGTTGAGTCCAGACCCTTTGCGTAAAATAATTAGCTTTTTTCCATGTAAACTTTTAATTTATTAATTAGAACCTTAACTTTACTTAGTGTTAGTTAATTAAGTCCATTGATTAGAACGGAGGTAATAATAGATAATAATAGTTCATGGCCCTCCCAAATTTTAGTTAGGACATCCTTTTAAAAATGAAATTGAGGTGCGGCGCGTCAAATAAAATTACAATGCGTGGCCATCTTTAAATTATTTTCTTTAAAATATTTAGAATTCGAGGTGTTCCGTTTAGCGAATTTTCATGGCCCTCGCAAAGCTAACAACGTGTTAGTTGCTTTAGGCGCATTATTTTAATAATTTACCTTCCTAAACCCAGGTGTGCATTTTATGTGAGTCAAATCCAAATCCTAACAATGTTAAATAAAATATATCGCGGACCGGGGATGCATTTCATGTGGCATGATCCAAAAACGTATTTTGTATAACGTTGAAATCTTCCTAAAATTGATTAAAGGCGGTTTAAGTTTAAAATTTCACCATAGGTTAAAACATGTATTAAAAGTAGATAATAGGCCAATTATAATAGTTTAAGCGACCGTGCTAGAACCACGGAATTCGGGGATGCCTAACACCTTCCCTCGTGTTAACAGAATTCCTTATTCAGAATTTCTGGTTCCGAGACACCACAAGAAAAGTCGAATTTTCCTTGATTAGGGATTATAAATAAACTGGTGACTTGGGACACCAAAAAATAAACTATCCCAAGTGGCGACTCTGAATAAAAATAAATAAATAATCTCATTTCGAATAATATCACTTTAACTGGGAAAACATCCTTATATACTACCTTTGGGTCGTGTGTAAAAAAGGAGGTGTGATAGCTCTGGCAACTCTGCTGGGGAGCCAAACCCAGAACTTCGGTTTAGGTTTCAAGAATTCGAGCTTAGAATAGTTATTATGATTGGCTTTATTTCTTATCTAATTTTTCCTATATGTGTTAATCCTAATATGCTAATGCTTTTACCGCTTTGATATTATGTAAATTGTATATAAACTGCTACAAAACCATTCCTCTCTCTGATTATTCTAAATCATGGAGAAGGGCGCACTTCGTCTGATTTCTCTTCTATCTATAGTCTTATCCCATCTTAGTACGAGGTTTGGACAAGTTGCAAAGCCGGTGAAGCTACTGTATTTTCGGTACGCTGCCCTCCCCCTCCCCGGCTCGAGTTGTCCACTCGGGTAAGCCAGGTTTAGAATAGTAAATCCAAATTTTTAAACCTAGTATAACAAAGCCTCATGCCGGATCCCTAGTAGGAACGTTTGTTGCATCATGTGCATTTTACTTTGGGGACTCAACACTGGGGTTGGGTCCGTCTAGGACAGGTGTACCCAAACTAAAAGACCACCCTGATGCATCTTACGTGCTACTTGCATATCTATCTGTTCGGCTTGCCTATTGACTAGCTTCTAGAATAGGGAAAGAAAATTAAAAAAAAAAAACAATAGTGAGGTAGGTATTAGAAAATTCTGAAACACTGCCGAAATTATGAAAAAACAAAAAAAATCATTTCAAAATGTGCCAAAATTTTTAAGCGACATGTTTCCCGTGTTCCACCAAAGCTGACTGAACTACGTGGGTCTAATTGTCACTGGATGTGATATACGTAGGCAAATCTCATCGGTTCCAACCCCAATTTTTAAAAAATCCAAAAATATTTTCCTTTAGTTCCTTCTTTAAAATAAATTCTTTAGAAAATTAAAAAAAAGTAGTTTTTAAAAGAAAAATGGTTTCCTTCTTTCTAGTGTCTTTCATACGAAAAAAGAAAATCAATAAAAATCAAAATCCAAAATACGGATTTCCTTCATTTAGAAGTATTTTTCAAAACAAAAATTCAAAGAAAAAAAAGAAAATCCAAAAAAGAAAAAATAAATACTCCTTTGATGTCTTTCTTTCATAAATGTAAAAAAAAAATTAGAAATTGAGTCCAAAAATAATTTAGCTTTTCTTTAGAAGCACTTTTGTAAATAAACAACAGCTCAAAAATCCAACACATTTTCTTGAAAGTCCCTCTTTCGAAAATTAAGAGACAACATCCAAAATCAAAAACAAATCTTTCTTTAGAAAAAGAGAAAATAAATAAAAATTCAAAAAAAATCTTCCTTTTAGTTCCAATCAAAAGAAAAGGAAATTTTACAAGTTTTTATTTCAAAAAGAAATCAAAATCAAAATCCAATACAAATTTCCTTTCTTCTTTTAAAGCATTTTATTTTCGAAAACTCCAAAAAAAATCAGAAAAATCAAAATATTTTTCTTTTGTCTTAAAGTTTCATGGTCTGAGTTTTATAAAAAGAAAAAAAAAGTTAGTTTACACAATTCTCAATCATTCCGAACTACACAAGATCTGATTCATGCGAGGGCATGATACGTAGGAAATCCCCATCGGATTTGATCATAGCTATAAATTAAATTGAGTGGAAAAAAAACTCGAAAACAAAAAGAGAAAGAAAAATTGAGTGAAAAAGAGAAAAGAAAAATAGTGGGAAAAAAATAGCAACAAGAAAAAAAAGTGATAAACAAAAGAGAAAAAGAGAGTGCCAAAATTAAATAGCGGCAAAAACAAGATGAAAAATCAAGAGTGATTAAATAGAGGCAGAAATGATGAAAAGAGGTACAAAGTGAAAAAGGCTAGTTAGGGTCGGGATGAAACATGCAACCGTTCAAATACATGGTAGAAGCATTTAACTGTTAGGTGCATTGCATCCCAATGTGAGATTTCCTATATGTTAAATGTTTCAAAACTAACAAGATTGTTGAATGTGCAAAATAAGCCAGATTTTGGTGTTTGGTTTTGTTGATAGTGTCTTCACAAGATCCAAAGGCATAGATGGCCTCCGCAAGCAATCTACCAATTATCAGTCCTGAGGATAGCCCGACATCGGTAATTTTGCAGCTAGAAACAGCAGCTGCTAAAGAGAATAAAATGTTGCATCTCCACATATTGGAAATGTGGGACACCTGGTCTAATGATAGGGAACCGCCAAGTGCAATCCTTAGGTTCCCTGAATTGATCCCCAGGTCAGGTGAGGTTACCATTGCCCTTGTGCCCAACCCGCTTATCCCATGCGGGCACCCTCCAATGCCTTCCAATAATCCTAACGTGCCTTCTGCGGTTCGTGTTGCAGCCAAACGCACACACAAGTATAAGCAGTCTTCAAGTAATAAAGTGACTAAAAGTCGGATGTCGATCCCACGATGATTTGTGATTAACTATTAACTAAATTAGACTCTCCTAATTATCCAAACAAGAATTAACGCTAGAAGTATTTGATTATAAACTAATTAAATAAATAAAAACAAATAGTGAACTTTTAACCGAGAGAAAGAGCGGATTATGATATAAATGTAATGAAAACGATCTAGGGTTATGGGCTATCTAACATTTCTATTATATTCTTCAATTGAATTGACTAACTAATTTATCTAGTTTATTAGTTGACGGGGTTAATATTGCTCATAAGAATCTATCGAGTTCTTACTCTCCTATTCAAGCTAACCTATAGCCTATATGTCTATGGAGTTAGAATCAACAAGAACGCATTTATAATTCCTGTATTTCAACCAAGCAAGGCAGTTAGGTATATGTCTATCCTAACCGCGAATCCGTTTCCCGAGGCCTAGGTTCAAAAAATTTCTCTACTCAATCTTATATGCAATCTAGAATTTCCACTTTGGAGTTCAATTCAAGATTCGTAGATAGTATGTGATTAGCAATCAAATAATTAAGTGCAAGATAGAATAAATAAACCAATATAATAAACTAAGAAATGAAAATCAATATCCGAATAACAATAGTCATGAAAGAACCACAACCCTAGAAAGTGAAGTTTAGCTCCACATAGACATGGTAGCAAAACAACAAATCATACATAGAAACATAAAAAGACTAAGTTGGTGGAAGAAAAGATGAAACTCGGCCTCCACGGTGGCTCTGTGCTCTTCCTAGGTTAAAAACCACTCTAAAAAATGTTCTCCTATGTATATATACCATGTAGGGTTGGGTAAATAATTATACCTTCTCCAATGTGAAAAAGGATACTCTTCCCGGTGAGACGCGTGACTTCGCACGGTTTTCGCGCGCTCTTCGCATTCAGTCTTTTTAGAACGCGAACTATGCGCGACTTCGCGCGTATTCTTATTTTTCACCCTGTTTTATCCCGAATTTGGAAAAACGTAAAACATGCAAGTTGTAGCCTTTTGAGTTGGATTTCCAACCATTTATTGTGGACATAAAATAATCTGAGCAAAACGTTATGTCTATTTTACTAGACAATGCGCAATCTGCCTACTCGAGTCTTTATTTGCTCTAACTATCATTCATTGACCCCCAAACGCGATCCTGGCTTAATTCCTTGAACTTTAACTCAAATTTCAAAGCTCCAAATTACTTGAATTCATTCCCTAACACATATATAGCTCGGAATCACTCCTACAAGGCACAAAACACACAGTTATTGCAAGACACTAGCAATTAAAGCTCAAACTAAACTAAATTTCAGTAAATTACAGTATAATAATCGACTAAAATACGCAATTATAGCTCATCATCAGTTCACCCCCAGACACCGGCTCCAATGTTCACCTTTGCAGGGTCCACAGCTTCAACCATAAATAACATATTATACCACGTACTCTTTCACTCAACCTCTGCGATATGATCTCTCGATGAAGCAAGAAAAGGTTGCAAAAATCTCGAGCAAGAGGAGATTGCTCAGAAGATGAAGAGCCTATGACAAAGATTGAAAAACGCGCAAGGTCTGAGTGGCCAAAAGAGTATCTCATACTCTAACCTCTGTATGTTCATGTCCACTTGCCAGTTGACTTCAAGATGCCAAAATTTGAAAAGTACGATGGACATGGAGACCCGGTCGTTCATCTGAAATGATACTATAACCAGTTGAGGGGTACTGATGGAAAGAGGAGCTGCTAATAACCTATTTTGGGGAAATCCTCACCGGAATCGCTTCTCAGTGGTATACAGATCAAGAAATTATCCATTGGCACGTGTGGGATGATATGGCCTGAGATTTCGTCCGCCAATTCTAGAATAATGTGGACATTGCTCCTGATATAAACACTTTGTCCAATTTGAAAAGGAAAACCGCAGAAAGCTTCCGCGAATATGCTATCAAATGGTGTGAGCAAGCTGTCACGGTAAAGCCTCCAATGGATAAAGGTGAAATGGTCACTATCTCTCTGCAGGTACAATCCTCACCCAAGAGAGCCTTTAAAAAAGAATCAGTTCACCCCTATTGGTGAATTATATTCAAGCTTGTTCCAAAACTAATCAGGCTAGATCTATTGCAGCCAGTGGCCCCGAAAAGGCCGAACACCGAGTCCCCCTAGCATGGAGTTGATGCTATATATGAATACCACTCTGGAGAAGTAAGACATAGTACAGAGGACAGTTGGACTCTCAAAAGGGCAGTAGAGGATTTGATTGAAGCTGAAAGTATCATTTTTCGGGATGAAGATGCTCCTGATATGATGAACAATTTGTTCACTGCCCACAATATTGAGCCAATGGTCGGAATGATTTGTGAAACTGAGGAATGTGATCCGACACTGAAGGCCATTGCGTCCACGACCGAAACTGAAGAAAATCCAAAAAGACGATTGCCAAGCCTGAAAGTTCCTCGTCAGATGGGAGTCTCGATAGCAAATCTTGATGTCCTTTCTGCGTCCGGATTATCTCAGGGTTTGATACATATGTTTTACTTTATTGTCTTACTTTCTTATGTAAACCCTTTTATCTTCAAAAATTTTAAAAAAATCAAAAATCAAAGTAAATAAAAAAAAATCAAATCAGATTAAATTAATATTTTATTGTCCAGGAATGTCTCTTTTCTTTGTTATTTTTTCTTCTTATTCTCTTTTTAGTTTTGTTAAATGCAGATTTCAATAACATGAAATGCTTGCAGACTTCATGGCCAGATCACAAAAGCTGTCAGACCTAAAAATAATGAATCAAGGATTAGATCCCAATGGGGATAAAGTTCAAGGAAATAAAATAAAGAGTTGGAACAACTGAAGGAAAATTGGTTCCACAGTGAAAAGTTCCATACATTGCAACAATAGTACTGCCAAAAGAGTGTGTTGTACTCGGGACACATCAAAGGAAATGTCCCTGAAATAACTGTCAATGCAAATACAGTGAAAATTTACTATGTTGGATCAATCGTATAGATCTAATGTTCTTCGGTCGGGATGACGAAGGCTTTCATTCTCGCTATACAAACACTATCAATCATTTGCAAACCCTTTGAGCCAGCTCCCATTCTTTGATTACCCTCTTTGGAATCTAAAAGTGTTATTGAAAAATGAAATAAAAAAATAAAAAAATAAAAAAATAAAAAAATAAAAATAAAAATAGAAAAAAGGAAGAGAAGAAAAAACAAAGAAAATGAAAAAGAATGAAAAAAGGAAAGGAAAAAGAAAGAGAAAACAAAACAAAATAGAAAAACAAAAGAAAATGAAAAATAAGGTTTCCCTGAACTACGTTTGACTTGATTCCGAAGGATACGTAGGCAACCTCTCTTTGGAGTTCAGTCACACCAAAATAAAAATCCAAAGTTCCCCAAAAGGTGAAATTGGGGCATGTGTTATAATGGTTCATCAATGATCCGCCCAAAATGTTCCAAAGTTTTAACTTAATCCAAATCCATTTTACCCAAACACTATTCAAGTCCTTCTGATCAATCAGTGAGAATGTTCAAGGATCAGAGAATACATCTACTTGGATCTGATACAGTGAAGATGAGAAAATAAAATGAGAGAGTCTTATTAGTGAAAACCCACACGGGTACCACGAGGTGATGGTAAGCAGATAAATGAAAAATGAGAGATTATTATTAGTGAAAACTCACACGGGCACTATAAGGTGATGGTTGCAAAGAACTAAGAAAGGTCATTTCGTGAAAACCCATAAAGGAGACCCCTGATCGAAAAGAGGATCCTCGCACCCATCGGCACTGAGAAAGTCCTAGCAAGGTTTCTCGAATTTTGAAGCAAAACTTATGATGAATTTTTTAGAGTTGGATGGTTTACACAGATTAGGCATCCAGTTCAAAAGGCATGTTATGTTCATTGAAGTCCGCATGTACTCTAGATAAGTCCTTCTTTCCTTTCCCTGAAAGGGACACTTCTTGTACTAAACTCATTCCCCATTCCCTTGTTTGTTTTCTTTGAATTCCTTTCGGTCTAAACTGAGACAAAGAAAGGATGGTAAGACTGATTTACAGGGCTTTCGTTTGACACGTGGTAATATGCAAAAAGGCACCCATCCTTGTTAGGGGCATCAAGTTGATGCCGACTAGCCATGCCGGCTGATGCTTCGAAATCGAAACTCTTGGAAGGAGAAAATCAAATTGAAGTGCCTATACATGCAAAAAAAGCTGAAAAGGTTGAGTCCCATGTGGATAACCGTCTCGGCAAAGGTATAAAAAGTCAAGGTGCCCCAAATGCTTTGAAATTGAAGCTGGAAGAAAGAAGTCAAAAAATAAAGGCCTACGAATGCGAAATAAATATGGAAAAGGTTAAGTCCTACGCAAAAAGCCATTTGTAGAAAAGATTGAGGAGACAAAAGCTCCCCAATGTTCCAAAGAACAAAAAAGAAAAGAAAAGAAAAATAAAAAAAAGAATCAGAAAGGAAAGACCTACAAAGGCGAAATAAAGTTGAAAGTTAAGTTCCACCGACAAACCATCATGGCAAAGTCTGGAAAAATCAGAGGTTCTCCAAGGCATGAAATGAATCGATCCTTAGGGAGAAAATAGTTGCAGTTGAAATCTTCATCAAAGAAGCTGGACCGAGATCGAGTGATCAAAACTAATCAGGGTCACAAAATCAACCACCGTTTCAAACTAGCATTTATTTGATTTTTGAAAAAACTGAAACATGTGCAATCCAAGTAACCGTGCAAGAAGCAGGTGCAACCAAAAAGGAAAAGAAATGTGCAAGTGCTAAAAACAGCTTTGCAGCAAGGAATCAACCCAAAAGGAAACTTTCTTCCAAATTCTTTCCTATATTTTTACTATATAGAAAAAAAGAAATAAAAATTGAAAAAAGAGATCGAGAGTGAGAGAGAAAAGATGAAAATTCAAAAAAATGGTAGTTTAGGACCCCCAACCTCTACTTTTATGATTTTCCAACATTAGGGCTTCAATCCCTGAGTTGATATTTTTAGACATAGGGCTTCCATTCACTAGTCGCCTTTTTGCCAATATTAGGGATCCAATCCCTGAGTTGAGCCTTTTAAGACATAGGGCCTCCATTCCCTAGTCATCTTTTTGCAAATATTAGGGATCCAGTCCCTGAGTTGAGCCTTTTAGACATAGAGCCTCCATTTTCCTAGTCGCATTTTGCCAATATTAGGGCTTCAATCCCTGAGTTATGTATTTTTAGACATAGGGCCTCCATTCCCTAGTCATCTTTTTCCAATGTTAGGGCTTCGGTCCCTGCGTTGTGCATTTTTAGACATAAGGCATCCATTCCCTAGTCGCCTTTTCCCAACATTTGGGCTTCAATCCCTTAGTTGAGTCTTTTAGACATAGGGCCTCCATTCCTTAGTCGCCCTTTGCCAACATTGGGGCTCAAATCCCTGAGTTGTGCCTTTTTTACATAGGGCCTCCATTCTCTGGTTGCCTTTTGCTAACATTAGGGCTCTAATCCCTGAATTGTGCATTTTTAGACATAGGGCCTGCATTCCCTAGTCTCAATTTGCCAATATTAAGGCTCTAATCCCTGAGTTGAGACTTTTTAGACATAGGGCCTTTATTCCCTAGTTGCCTTTTGCCAACATTAGGGCTCCAATACCTAACCTCCATTACCTAGTTGCCTTTCGCCAATATTAGGACTTCAATCCCTGAGTTGAGCCTTTTAGACATAGGGACTCCATTCTCTAATTACCTTTTGCCAACATTAGGGTTCCAATCACTGAGTTGAGCTTTTTAGACATACCTCCATTCCCTAGTCGCCTTTTGCCAATATCAAGGCTCCAATCCCTGAGTTGATCCTTTTTAGACATAGGGCCTCCATTCCTAATTGCCTTTTGCCAACATTAGGCTCCAATCCGTGAGTTAAGCCTTTTTAGACATAGGGCCTACATTCACTAGTCATATTTTGCCAACATTAGGGCTTCAATCCCTGAGTTGAGCCTTTTAGACATAGGGCCTCTATCCCCTAGTCGCCTTTCACCAACATTAGGGCTCCAATCCCTGAGTTGTGCCTTTTTGGACATATGGCCTCCATTTCCTAGTCGCCTATTGCCAACATTAGGGCTTTAATCCCTTAGTTGAGCCTTTTTAGAAATACCAACATTAGGGATTGCTGGAACTACTTCAAATTGCTCTAGATTTTTTTCAATAATCAATGATCACAGAAAAATAATACTCATACACCTTGACCTACTGAAACGATGATTTAAACTTAAGCCAGTCTAATTAATGATGCATAATTCAATTCAAGTAATCTACTGATTTGAACCATTAACCTAACACTATTAAAACTCATTAGATTAAAGTTTAGATTAAACTAGATTTTGAAATTAATCCAAATACAAATGTTTCTGATTGTTTTTAAAAAAACAAAAGAGAAAAAAATGAAATAACTCGAAGCTAGACAGGCACTAACTATATGACGACTATACATGAAGATTCCAAGCTTAAACTATCTGAAACAAACAATAAATTGCATATAGAAGTCTACTGAAATTCTCCATCGTACTAGTTGCTTGAGCTCAAACAAATTAAACTATCAATATGTCACGAACCGGATTTATCCCACCATCGGGCATCGTGATGGCGCCTACTGACGTAGCTAGGCCAGCCAAATATTTCACGCTCTCTACCCAACCTCAACAATGTAATACTCTAACAATAATTACATAGTATGGAAGACTTTAAGTTTAACAAAATGATACAAAAATGTAGAAATTTGAAACACATCACTACCCAAAATATGGTGTCACTAACTCACGGACTACTATAGAATACTACAAACAAGACCGAATGAAAGAAAATACATATGTCTGTCTCGGTATAATGAAAAAAACTGAACAAAGGAAAGGGACTTCGGCCTGTGAACGCCAGCTAGGTTACCTCGAGAATCCCTAGACTAATGATAGCTTCCAGATAAAAAGCCTACTGCTGCTGACCAAAAGCTGATCCTGGATCTGTGCACAAAAAATAATGCACAAAGTGTACCTCGAGAATCCCTAGACTAATGATAGCTTCCGGATAAAAAGCCTACTGTTGCTGACTAAAAGCTTCTCCTGGATCTGTGCACAAAAAATAATGCACAAAGTGTAGCATCAGCACAACCGACCCTATGTGCTGGTAAGTGCCTAGCTTAACCCCGGCAAAGTAGTGATGAGGCTAGATAGGACTACCAATTCATCATCTAAAATTTTATATACTTATATACACTAAATACCGCATAAATTCTAACTAAACAATTAAAAGGGAGGGAAACATGCTATGGGGAGAGCTATCTAGATATCAAAAGTCATCAGCGTAATTAAGAAACAGGGCACAACAATAATTATCACAGAATAAGATATTTAACAGTTGCACGGCATCAATGTCACGACCCTAGTTCACCAATCGTGAACATGTCGTGATGGCACCCAGTCCCCACGACTAGGTAAGCCTAACACGTTGCGGAATATACCAGTTTATGAACATTTAATAAGAATTAGCGGAAAATAAGATGAAAGGAATGAAATCCGTGCCGCTTGGCACATATACCAATCAAATACGCTGTTTAAAACACTACCAAGACCCGGAATCCCACGGGTAACACAGACTAAAAGAGATCATACAATTGTAGCTCTATGTAAAAAGGAGTATCTAACAACGGAATGAAGGAAAATCATCTACTAGCACTAGAATAGAAGGAAGGCCTCCGGATCCGCGGACGTAGCAGATCATACCTCGAGGTCTCCCCAAGCGCTGCTGAATCACCTGATATGAGCCTGTCCTGATGTACCTGGATCTGCACAACAAAAGTGTGCAGAAGAGTAGCATGAGTACACCACGGCGGTACTCGGTAAGTGCCAAGCCTAACCTCGATGGAGTAGTGACGAGGAAGGTCAGGGCCCTACTGAGAAACAAATAATATAATGATAATAACAATAATAAGCAGTTTAAATGAATAATAATTTCTGAAATAACAACAATAAGATGATTACTGCAATCGTCTACAATTTAAGCTAACAACAAATAACCAATTCAATAAAACAAGTCCAGGACATATGGGAAACGAACCCACAGTCCCCTTGACAGTACCTCTGGGCCTCCGAGAATCGAACCCGCAGCCCATGTCTCAATAAATAATCAATAACTCAGGATCTCCGGGAATCGAACCCGCAGTCCCTACCAATAACTCAGGATCTCGGGAATCGAACCCGTAGTCCCTACCAATAACTCAGGATCTCGGGAATCGAACCCGTAGTCCCTACCAATAACTCGGGATCTCGGGAATTGAACCCGTAGTCCCTACCAATAACTCAGGATCTCGGGAATCGAACCCGTAGTCCCTACCAATATCACTCCGGGTCTCCGGGAATCGAACCCACAGCCCTGGGTCTCCGGGAATCGAACCCGCAGTCCACAAGCACAGCAAATAAAGGAATTCATAGAGAGAATAATTATGCTTAACTATAACTTCACCGAAAGAAATAGTGCCAATAATTATCAAGAAGTTCAATAAGGCAATTAGGCAACTAAACAGTTAAGTACTACCTAATCATGCTTTTCTAACCACTACCGGGTAAAATATCAAATTAACAGCTAAAGACAGGAATATCACTCATCGAACATTTTAAATAAAGTACGTATTCAACAACCAGCGCATGTACACGCCCGTCACCTCGCGTACAAGGCATTTAAAATATCACATAATATCCTAGGGGTAAAAATTCCCCCACACGAGGTTAGACAAGCCACTTACCTCAATTCCGGTACAAAACCGCTAAGAAATAACCCTCTTGCCGCGAATGTCGGCCTCCACAAGTGTAGTATCCGATAAAAATCAATAGAATCACATCAAAATAGGCCAATTGGGCATTACCCAATCAAAATAACTCAAAATACACGAAACCCACAAGTTGCCAAAACCCGACTTTCGGTACGCTTATCAAAAAATCACGAAAATTATATATTCGGGTTCCTTATCTCAATACGAGTCTAGGCATATAAAATTTACCAAAATCGGACTCCATTTGCCCGCTCAAATCAGTGATTTTCTAACATTTAGGCCTAGGGCTCAAACCCACCTTTAATCTTCCAATTTCAGTGAAATAATCACGAATTTCATGATAAACCAACGAAATAAGGTCAAGAAACTTACCCCCGATGATTTCCCGATGATATCCCAGCGTTTCCCCTTCAAAATCCTCTCTTGGAGCTCAACAATGGCGGTTATGGTGTGTTAGGCCGCGACTGAAATGTTCTGGACTTAAAGTCACTGCCAGGCCATTTTACTCTACGCGATCGCAGCACCGGGCTTGCGATCGCGATGCACAAAATATGGGCGGCCTAATTTTCCTCTACGCGATCGCGTGACCCTGGACGCGATCGCAGTGAACAACTCAGCAACTCTACGCGATCGCAAACGTACCCAACGCGATCGCGAAGAACAAACTCATCCGGCTCCCCAAACTACCCTACGCGATCGCATACTCCCTCACGCGATCGCACTGCTTCCGACCAATACCCTACGCGATCGCATGAAACCTCACGCGATCGCACTGGTTCAACCTCCAGACTTACGCGATCGCAGGCTTTACTTCGCGATCGCAGAGCTGAGGATTTCTCCCTTACGCGATCGCATGGCCATATCCGCGATCGCGGAGAGCAAAATTGCTCTGCAATTATTGCAGCAGAACAGCAGTGCCTGTTGGCACAAATTGGTCCGTTTGGACCCCCGAATTCATCCCGAGGCTCCCCGGACCCCAACGAAAACCACCAACATACTCCAAAACACGATATGAACTCGTTCAAATCATAAAAACACGTCTAACAACATCAAAACCCATAATTCACATCGAATTCAAGCCTAAATTTCTTAAAACTTTCCGAATTGCACATTCGATCTAAAACCCGACCAAACGACGTTCGAATGACCTGGAAACTTTGCGGACATATCCAAATTCACATAACGAAGCTACAAAAATTGTCGGAATTCCATTCCGACCCCCGGATCAAAATCTCACCTATCGTTCGGATTCGCCAAAATTTCAACCTTCGGCATTTCAAGCCTAATTGAGCTACGGACCTCCAAAATGCATTCCAAACGCGCTCCCAACACCGAAATCACCTAACGGAGCTAATGGAACCATCGGATTTCCATTCCGAGATCGTCTTAACACTGTTCCGGCTACGGGCCATTTTCTAGCTTCAAAGCTCTTATTTAGGGACTAAGTGTCCCAAAATGCTCAAATTTTCAGAACCGACTCTCCCGGCAAACCACAATAGCAGAAATGAACTTAGGGGAACAGTTAAATTAGGGATTGGGGCGTAATTTTCTAAAACGACCGGTCGGGTCGTTACATCTTCCCACACTTAAAGATTCGTTCGTCCTCGAACGAGCATAGAAAACATACCCGGAGTAGTGAAAAGATGAGGGTACTGGCTGCGCATATCCTGCTCGGTCTCCCAAGTCGCCTCCTCGACCGGCTGGCCCCGCCACCGAACCTTTACCGAAGCGATGTTCTTTGACCTTAGCTTTCTGACCTGCCTGTCTAGAATGGCTACTGGCTGCTCAACATAAGACAAATCCTTTTCTAGCTGAACAGAAGTGAAATCCAACACATGCGACGGGTCACCAAGGTACCTTCGGAGCATGGAGACATGAAATACGGGATGAACTCCGGCTAGACTGGGAGGTAAGGCCAACTCATAAGCAACCTCCCCAACACGCCTCAAAATCTCAAAAGGTCCAATAAACCTAGGACTCAGCTTTCCTTTCTTCCCAAACCTCATAACGCCCTTCATGGGCGAGACTCGAAGTAGAACCCGCTCGCCAACCATAAAAGCCACATCGCGAACCTTCTTGTCCGCATAACTCTTCTATCTAGACTGGGCTGCACGAAGTCTTGTCCTGAATCACCTTGACCTTGTCCATAGCCTCCTGAACCATATCAGTACCTAGCAACCTGGCCTCGCCCGGCTCAAACCAACCCACGGGAGACCCGCACCTCCTACCATATAAGGCCTCGTACGGTGCCATCTGAATACTAGACTGGTAGTTGTTGTTATAAGCAAACTCTGCCAGCGGCAAGAAGTGATCCCATGAACATCCAAACTCAATCATGCATGCACGGAGCATATCCTCCAAAATCTGAATAGTACGCTCGGACTGGCCATCAGTCTGGGGATGAAACGCTGTGCTCAGCTCCACCCGAGTACCTAACTCCTGCTGTACGGCTCTCCAGAACCGTAAAGTGAACTGAGTGCCTCTATCTGAAATGATGGAAACTGGAATACCATGCAGCCGAACTACCTCCCTGATATAGATCTCCGCCGGTCGCTCCGATGAATATGTAGTGCTCACCGGTATAAAATGAGCGGACTTGGTCAGCCGATCCACAATAACCCAAATGGAATCAAACTTCCTAACCGTCCGTGGAAGTCCAGATACAAAGTCCATGGTAATGCGCTCCCATTTCCACTCGGGAATCTCAATCTGCTGCATCAATCCACCCGGACGCTGATGCTCATACTTCACCTGCTGGCGGTTGAGGCATCTAGAAACATAATCAACTATATCCCTCTTCATCCGCCTCCACCAGTAATGCTGTTTCAAGTCCTGATACATCTTCGCGGCTCCCGGATGGATGGAATACCGCGAGCTATGGGCCTCTGCTAGAATCAGCTCTCGAAGATCATCTACATTGGGCACACAGATGCGCCCCTGCATCCTCATAACTCCATCATCTCCGATGGTAACATCTCGAGCATCACCACGCCGAACTCTATCCCGAAGGACAAGCAAATGAGAGTCGTCGAACTGACGCTCCCTGATGCGGTCAAATAGAAAAGACCGAGAAACCACACATGCCAGAATCCGGCTGGGCTCCGAAAGATCCAATCTAACAAACTGCCTGGCTAAAGCCTGAACATCCATCGCCATAGGCCTCTCTGAAGCTGGTAGATACGCCAAACTCCCCAAACTCTCTGCCCAACGACTCAAAGCATCGGCAACCACATTAGCCTTGCCCGGATGATAGAGAATAGTAATATCATAGTCCTTCAGTAGCTCCAACCATCTCCTCTGATGCATATTCAGGTCCTTCTGCTTAAGCAAGTGCTGCAAGCTCCGGTGATCCGTGTAGATCTCACAAGGAACCCCATATAAATAATGACGCCAAATTTTCAAGGCGTGAACAATGGCAGCTAGCTCCAAATCATGAACAGGGTAATTCTTCTCATGCACCTTCAGCTGTCTCGACGCGTAGGCAATCACCCTACCGTCCCGCATCAATACCGCACCGAGTCCAACTCGTGAGGCATCACAATATACGGTATAGGACCCCGTACCTGTAGGCAACATCAATATAGGGGCCGAAGTCAAAGCTGTCTTGAGCTTCTGAAAGCTCGCCTCACACTCGTCTGTCCACAGGAAACGCGCACCCTTTTGGGTCAATCTAGTCATAGGTGCAGCAATCGAAGAGAACCCCTCTACGAAACGACGGTAATAGCCCGCCAAACCAAGGAAACTGCGAATCTCAGTAGCGGAGGAGGGTCTGGGCCAACTCTGCACGGCCTCCACCTTCCTCGGATCTACTCGAATACCATCACTCGACACCACGTGGCCCAAAAATGCCACCGAACTCAACCAGAATTCACATTTAGAGAACTTGGCATAAAGCTGCTTCTCCCTCAGAATCTGAAGCACTATCCTCAAATGTTGCTCGTGCTCTTCCCGGCTCCGAGAATATACTAGAATATCATCAATGAAGACAATCACGAACGAGTCCAGATAAGGCCTGAACACACTGTGCATCAAATGCATAAAGGCTGCTGGGGCATTAGTCAGCCCAAAAGACATCACGAGGAACTCATAGTGACCATACCGAGTCTTGAAGGCAGTCTTTGGGATATCTGGCTCCCGAATCTTCAGCCGGTGATATCCAGAGCGCAAATCAATCTTAGAAAACACCTGTGCGCCCTGTAGCTGGTCAAATAAATAATCAATACGAGGCAAAGGATACCGATTCTTCACTGTAACCTTGTTTAGTTGACGATAGTCAATACACATACGCATAGAACCGTCCTTTTTCTTCACAAACAATACAGGAGCACCCCAAGGCGAAACACTGGGTCGAATAAAACCTTTACCCAATAACTCCTGTAATTGATCCTTCAACTCTTTTAACTCAGGAGGAGCCATACGGTACGGTGGAATAGAAATGGGCTGAGTGCCCGGCAACAAGTCAATAGCAAAGTCAATATCTCTGTCGGGCGGCATGCCCGAAAGATCAGCTGGAAATACATCAGCAAAGTCACGTACCACATGAACAAAATCAATAGAGGGAGGCTCAATACTGACATCCCGCACATATGCTAGATAAGCAGCACACCCCTTCTCAACCATACGCTGAGCTCTGAGAAAAGAAATAACACGGCTAGGGGTGTGATCTAGAGTACCACTCCACTCAATACGTGGAATGCCTGGCATAGCCGGCGTCACGGTCTTGGCGTGACAATCAAGAATAGCATAATGGGGCGACAACCAGTCCATGCCCAGAATAATATCAAAATCGACCATCCCAAGCAGCAATAGATCCGCTCTGGTCTCAAAATCACAAATGGTAACCAAACACGACCGATATACGCGGTCCACAGCCAAAGAATCACCCACCGGAGTGGAAACATAAATGGGGGCACTCAAAGAATCCCGAGGCACACCCGGATGAGAAGCAAAGTAAGAAGACACATATGAAAAAGTGGAACCAGGGTCGAATAGAACCGATGCCTCCCTGTGACTAACCAGAATAATACCTGTGATAATAGAGTCAGATGCAACAGCCGCGGCGCGATCAGGAATAGCATAGAATCTGGCTTGTCCCCCCTCTCGAGGGCGGCCTCTAGAACCCTGACCCCCGCCCCTGGCTGGCTGGGCAGGTGGAATAGCAGCTGGAGCTGGAATGATAGCTTGCTGACCCTGAGAGCCACGCTGATGCTGCGAAGACTGGTGAGGTGCCCCCCTCCTACGCCTGGGGCACTCCCTCACCAGATGGCGAGTATCCCCGCACCCAAAGCAAGCTCGGGGAGGACACGGTGACTGTGACTGACCGGCCTCACCCCCACTAGCCTGACCTCTGGAAGGACCCCGCGCAGGAGGTGCACTGGAAACTGGGGGAGCATAATAAGGCTCCTGAGGTGCTGGAAGAGCTGGGGTACTACCGGCTGCGGGCAAGGCTGAGTGAACTGGACGACCGGAATAACCCCTGCCAAAACGACCGGCTGCTGAAGTGCGGGCACCAGAGAAATGGCCCAACTCACGAGACCTCTTGGCCTCTCTATCTCCCCGCTCTCTAGGGAGTATACTCTCGATCCTTCTGGAAATGCTAACTGCCTGCTGATAAGATATATCTGTCTCCAACTCTCTGGCCATGCTGGATCGGATAGGCGGAATCAGGCCCTCAATAAATCTCCGCACTCTCTCCCGAACCGTGGCTACCAAGGCCGGTGTATGCCTGGCTAGACGGGTGAAACTGATGGCATACTCCGATACTGACAAGGAACCCTGTCGCAACCGCTTAAACTCCAAGCGCCAAGAATCCCTAAGGCTCTGAGGAACAAACTCTCTCAAAAATAGATCTGAAAACTGCATCCAAGTCAATGAAGCAGACTCTTCTGGACTATCCAACTCATACGTGCGCCACCAATCATAAGCGGCCCCACGAAACTGAAAGGCAGTGAAGGAAACCCCGCTGGTCTCCACAATCCCCATAGTACGAAGAATACGATGACACTCCTCCGGAAAACCCAATGCATCATCTGAAGCCAACCTACTGAACACTGGAGGGTCATATTTCTTGAACCTCTCCAATCTACGCTGCTCGTCCTCAGAGGCAGCTGGCCCATCTCCGGGCTGTGCTGGGGCGGCAGGAGGCATAACCAAAACATTTGGAACCTGTCCCACTGGCACACGCTGCTCCGGTGTAACGGCTGCGGGAGTCTGGGCCCCTCCCCCGGCCTGAGATGTAGCTGCGATGAGAGGAAGCAATCCTGCCTGAGCTAAAGTGGTATACATACTCATGAACTGGGCCAGGGTCTCCTGTAGTGCTGGAGTAGTAGCAGCTGTAGTCGGTGTACCAAGTGCCTGCGCTCCAACCTGGTCTACCTGTGGCACCTCAGCGGTGGCAGCGCGCGCGGGTGCTGTGGCTGCACCTCGGGCGCGTCCTCATCCTCTACCTCGGCCCCGGCCTCTGACGGCGGCAACAGGGGGCGCGGGTACCTGATCGTCGCGAGTAGCTCGTGTCCTCACCATCTGTGAGAGAATAGAAATCAATAGTTTAGATTTTGATGCCAAAAATGTCGCACGACAAGGAATCCAAAGAAATGAAGAGTTTCCTAAACAGTTACATAGCCCCTCGTAGATAAATACAGACGTCTCCGTATCGATCAGCGAGACTCTAAGTAATCGGTCTATGTCCCGTGACTCCTATGAACCTAGTGCTCTGATACCAACTTGTCACGACCCTAGTTCACCAATCGTGAACATGTCGTGATGGCACCCAGTTCCCACGACTAGGTAAGCCTAACACGTTGCGGAATATACCAGTTTATGAACATTTAATAAGAATTAGCGGAAAATAAGATGAAAGGAATGAAATCCGTGCCGCTTGGCACATACACCAATCAAATACGCTGTTTAAAACACTACCAAGACCCGGAATCCCACGGGTAACACAGACTAAAAGAGATCATACAATTGTAGCTCTATGTAAAAGGAGTATCTAACAACGGAATGAAGGAAAAACATCTACTAGCACTAGAATAGAAGGAAGGCCTCCGGATCCGCGGACGTAGCAGATCATACCTCGAGGTCTCCCAAAGCGCTGCTGAATCACCTGGTGTGAGCCTGTCCTGATGTACCTGGATCTGCACAACAAAAGTGTGTAGAAGAGTAGCATGAGTACACCACCGCGGTACTCAGTAAGTGCCAAGCCTAACCTCGATGGAGTAGTGACGAGGAAGGTCAGGGCCCTACTGAGAAACAATAATACAATGATAATAACAATAATAAGCAGTTTAAATGAATAATAATTTCCGAAATAACAACAATAAGATGATTACTGCAATCGTCTACAATTTAAGCTAACAACAAATAACCAACTCAATAAAACAAGTCCAGGACCTATGGGAAACGAACCCACAGTCCCCTTGACAGTACCTCTGGGTCTCCGGGAATCGAACCCGCACCCACGTCTCAATAAATAATCAATAACTCAGGATCTCCGGGAATCGAACCAGCAGTCCCTACCAATAACTCAGGATCTCGGGAATCGAACCCGTAGTCCCTACTATAACTCAGGATCTCGGGAATCGAACCCGTAGTCCCTACCAATTACTCAGGATCTCGGGAATCAAACCCGTAGTCCCTACCATAACTCAGGATCTCGGGAATCGAACCCTTAGTCCCTACCAATATCACTCCGGGTCTCTGGGAATCGAACCCACAGCCCTGGGTCTCCGGGAATCGAACCCGCAGTCCACAAGCACAGCAAATAAAGGAATTCATAGAGAGAATAATTATGCTTAACTATAACTTCACCGAAAGAAATAGTGCCAATAATTATCAAGAAGTTCAATAAGGCAATTAGGCAACTAAACAGTTAAGTACTACCTAATCATGCTTTTCTAACCACTACCGGGTAAAATATCAAATTAACAGCTAAAGACAGGAATATCACTCATCGAACATTTTAAATAAAGTACGTATTCAACAACCAACGCATGTACACGCCCGTCACCTCGCGTACAAGGCATTTAAAATATCACATAATATCCTAGGGGTAAAAATTCCCCCACGCGAGGTTAGACAAGCCACTTACCTCAATTCCGGTACAAAACCGCTAAGAAATAACCCTCTTGCCGCGAATGTCGGCCTCCACAAGTGTAGTATCCGATAAAAATCAATAGAATCACATCAAAATAGGCCAATTGGGCATTACCCAATCAAAATAACTCAAAATACACGAAACCCACAAGTTGCCAAAACCCGACTTTTGGTACGCTTATCGAAAAATCACGAAAATTATATATTCGGGTTCCTTATCTCAATACGAGTCTAGGCATATAAAATTTACCAAAATCGGACTCCATTTGCCCGCTCAAATCAGAGAGTTTCTAACATTTAGGCCTAGGGCTCAACCCCACCTTTAATCTTCCAATTTCAGTGAAATAATCACGGATTTCATGATAAACCAACGAATTAAGGTCAAGAAACTTACCCCCGATGATTTCCCGATGATATCCCAGCGTTTCCCCTTCAAAATCCTCTCTTGGAGCTCAACAATGGCGGTTTTGGTGTGTTAGGCCGCGACCGAAATGTTCTGGACTTAAAGTCACTGCCAGGCCATTTTACTCTACGCGATCGCAGCACTGGGCTTGCGATCGCGATGCACAAAATATGGGCGGCCTAATTTTCTTCTACACGATCGCGTGACCCTGGATGCGATCGCAGTGAACAACTCAGCAACCCTACACGATCGCAAACGTACCCAACGCGATCGTGAAGAACAAACTCGTCCGGCTCCCCAAACTACCCTACGCGATCGCATACTCCCTCACGCGATCGCACTGCTTCCGACCTATACCCTTCGCGATCGCATGAAACCTCACGCGATCGCACTGGTTCAACCTCCAGACTTACGCGATCGCAGGCTTTACTTCGCGATCGCAGAGCTCAGGACACCACACCTTACGCGATCGCGTGACCATCTCCGCGATCGAGGAGAGCAAAATTGCTCTGCAATTATTGCAGCAGAACAGTAGTGCCTTTTGGCACAAATTGGTCCGTTTGGACCCCCGAATTCATCCCGAGGCTCCCGGGACCCCAACGAAAACCACCAACATACTCCAAAACACGATATGAACTCGTTCAAATCATAAAAACATGTCTAACAACATCAAAACCCATAATTCACATCGAATTCAAGCCTAAATTTCTTAAAACTTTCCGAATTGCACATTCGATCTAAAACCCGACCAAACAACGTTCGAATGACCTGAAACTTTGCGGACATATCCAAATTCACATAACGAAGCTACAGAAATTGTCGGAATTCCATTCCGACCCCGGATCAAAATCTCACCTATCGTTCGGATTCGCCAAAATTTCAACCTTCGGCATTTCAAGCCTAATTGAGCTACGGACCTCCAAAATACATTCCGAACGCGCTCCCAACACCGAAATCACCTAACGGAGCTAATGGATCCATCGGATTTCCGTTCCGAGATCGTCTTAACACTGTTCCGGCTACGGGCCATTTTCTAGCTTAAAAGCTCTTATTTAGGGACTAAGTGTCCCAAAATGCTCAAATTTTCAGAACCGACTCTCCCGGCAAACCATAATAGCAGAAATGAACTTAAGGGAACAGTTAAATTAGGGATTGGGGTGTAATTTTCTAAAACGACCGGTCGGGTCGTTACAATCAACCTTCGTGCTTTTACTCTCATTCTCACCCAAATCAATCGAAAAAAAATGTACGGCATCACCCTCCATGCTTTCCCTCACATAACTCACATTTCATGGCACGGAATGTACCTTCATGCGTAAATAGTCATTACATAGCACGGAATGACCCTTCGTGCAATTATAATCATAAATAGCATGGAATTACCCTTCGTGCAATATCACTCTTCCTCACCCAAACAGAAGTCACAAACAAACGGGCAAGAAGAATAAATAAATAGTAAGAACTATCCCGACAAAGGGAATTACACAATTAACAACTGAGTCCCGGCAAGGGAACAATAACAATAACTTTCACAACCCGGAGGGTAATACTCAATATATTCAAATCATCCCGACAAGGGATTATTCACAACTCCTTTCAATACTTTCATCTTCAACTCAATACTATTTATCATTCGAGCCAATGCTCCAAAATATTAATATTTCACAACTTATCCTCAAACTCTTCACATTTGCAGAAAAACATATTTTAGCTTATAAGAGTTCCAAATTATCCCAAAAGAATAAGTACAAACAAAGACCCATGGTCATGCTAGACTCCGGTGTATAGACACTCGTCATCACGCCTATACACCGCACTCGATCATTTAGAAAATAGCATTTATGATACTCTAATCTTATTCCCTCAAGCCAAAGTAAGATCAAACATTTACCTCGAAGGTTTATGGCCAACTCAATCTTCAAGCAATTGCCTTTCCTTTCGAATTTAGCTCCAATTCAATTGTATCTATGCACAATTGATTTAATATCACCAATACTACTTAACAAACTAGTTCAAATGGACAAATATATTTTTTCCAACATTCTACCAAAAATTTTCAAAACTAACCCCAGGCTCGCTTGGCCAAAACACGAGACTCGGACAAAAATAAATTCATGTAATTCGTTTTAAAATCATACCTCAAATTTAGGTCCAAATTCCCAATTTTAAGAAAATCTAGGTTCTACCCAAAACCCCCATTTTTACCCATGAAAACTCTTGATTTTAAGATGAAAATATGATAAATGATGTTAAATATTGAAGAAATTGAGTAATAATTGACTTATAAATGATTTGGAGAAGAGGGAGTTTGTGAAAAATTGACAATGGGTGTTTGGGTTTTGAAAATATGAAAAATGAAGCTTAAAAATCGTTAAGTCTGAATATACAGGCCTTTGATGTCGCATTTGCAAACATGTTCGCAATTGCGAACCCCGACCAAATGTGGGATTGCGATGTCGAGTTCGTATTTGTAAAATCTGAAGGACACTGGGAAGCTCACATTTGCGAACGATTATTCGCATTTGCGAACGGATCATCACATTTGCGAATACTGGGGTTTGACGGCTGGTATCGCATTTGCGACATTTATCTTTGCATTTGTGAAGTGATGCTGCCCAGGTGATGATCGCATTTGCGATAGAAGGCTAGTAATTGCGAGCTCACATTTGCGAATGCTAGCTTCCCAATTGCGAAGCCTGTAGAACTGAAGCACAACAGGTTCTCAACCATGAGGAAATGCAATCTGACACCTATCCAAAACTCCTCCGAGCTCCCGGACTCCAAACCAAATATGCACACTGACTCAAAAATATCATACAAACTTGCTCAAGAGATCAAATCGCCAAAATAACATCAAAAACAATGAATTGAGCCTTAGAATCCAAGAAATCCTACAAATTTCATAAACTTCGAAATTTCTAATTTAAGGCCGAAACACGTCAAACGACATATGCTTTCAACCAAAGTTAACAGGAAGCGCTTAACCAATATATGTGACTTGCACCGTCCGTCAGAACCAAAATACGATCCCGATACCATAACGTTTTGATCAAATTTCATTTTCATTTTCCTTTAACGTTGTCAAAAAAAATTTAACAGAAAAATTCATTTCTTGAGCCTGGGACCTCGGTATTCGATTCCGGGCATACGCCCAAGTCCCATTTTTTCTACGGACCTTCCGAGACCGTCAAATTAAGATGTCGAGTCTGTTTACCAAAAATGTGGACCAAAGTCAACTATATCAATATAAATATCAAAATTCTTCAACTTTTTCACATAATTCATATATTTCAACATAAAAATTTTCTGGCTTCACGCCCAGATTGCGCACGCAAATTAAGGCAATTATAAATGAGGTTTTCATGGCATTCAAAGCTCAAAATGACTAAGAAAATAAGTGATGACCCTTTGGGTCGTGACACAATAGCTATTGAGTTTTTCACGTTTCCAGGAGCACACCTAATTGTTTTGATAGTCCACTAATTAATAGTCCTTAGTTACATATCCATTCCCACATGGGTGGTACAGTGTGGATAAGATCCTCTTTATTTTGTGTGCTTCGGGGAACTCTCTTACTTTGTTGGTGACAAATTGCATCCCACTTTTACATATGATTTCGGAAGGTATCTCGTATTGACACACAATGTGATCCTAGATGAAGTCAATAACTTCTTTTTCTCTGACCTTCACGAAGGCCTGTGATTCCATCCATTTAAAAGAGTAGTCGGTCATAAATATAAATTTAGCTTTTCCTGGGGCCGTTAGTAGAGGGCCGACGATATTCATTCCCCATTTTATGAAAGGCCACAGGGACTATACTGAATGAAGTTGATCCCCGAGTTAATGAATCATCGGTGCAAACTTTTGACATTTATCGCACTTTAACGAGCTCCTTAGTATGTTTTTCCATGCTATCCTATTAATACCCTGCTCTAATAATTTTGCGAATCAAATACTCGATGCTGGAGTGATTTATACAAGCACCTTCATGGATTTCTCCCAGAACATAATCAGTGTCCCTCGACCCTAAACATACCGCCAAAGGCCCATCAAGCGTTCTTTTCTACAATGTCCATCTTCATCCAATGTTAACCTAGCAGCCATGGTTCATAGAATCCTTGATTATTTATAATCCGATGGGAGCTTTCCATTTTTCAAATATTCGATAGACTTATTCCTCCAATCCTATGTTAAACTTGTAGAATTTATCTCGGCATCACCCTCCTCGGCTATAGATCTTGATAATTGGACAACAGTTCTTGGGAGTATCATCTTCTTCAACTGATGACCCCAAGTTAGAAAGTGCATCAGCCTCACTATTTTGTTCTCGAGCACATGATATAGAGTCTAATTCTTGAAGCGGTGCAAAGTTACCTCCAGATTATCCAAATATCTTTGCATCCTATCCTCTCTAATGTCGAAGATTTTATTTACTTGGTTCACCACCAACAGAGAATCACACTTGGCTTCGATGACTTCTTCCTCTAGGCTTTTATCTAGCTCGAGACCTGCAATCATGGCCTCATACTCGGTCTCGTTATTAGTCAGCCTAAACGTTTTGATAGATTGTCTAATAGTACTACCCGTAGGTGGCTTCAATACAATTCTAAGCCTGGGCCTTTTTACATTAGAGGCACCGTTAGTGAAGAGGGTCCATACCCCCGATGATGTACACAATTTTAGCAGAAGTTCTTTCTCTACTTCGGGTACGAGGGTCAGCGTAATATCAACCATGAAGTTACCTAATATTTGAGACTTGATGGTTGTTAGGGGTTGATATTCGATATCGTACCCGCCAAGTTCAACGGCCTATTTACCAATTGGCCTGATAGCTCGGGCTTATGTAAAACATTTTGAAGAGGGTAAGTGGTTAACACACATATAGGGTAACACTGGAAATATGGATTTAACTTTCTAGATGCGCTTATTAATGCAGGTGCCAATTTTTCTAAGTGTGGGTATCTAGTTTCAACATCTTCTAGAGTTCGACTCACATAATAGATTGGGAACTGCGTACCTTGCTCTTCCCGAACTGGCACCCCATTTACCTCTATCTCGGACACTTCCAGATATATGTAAAGCTTTTCATTTACCTTCAGAGTGTGAAGAAGAGGTGGGCTCAACAATTATCATTCAATTTCTCTAATGCTTGTTGGCATTCTAGGGTCCATACGAAATTATTTTTCTTTTTGAGTAAGGAAAGAACTTGTGGCTTCGATCCGATAACCTCGAAATGAATCGACCCAAGGTGTCTATTTGTCCTATTAGCCTTTGCACTTCTTTCACACTTTCTACTATAGTGATATCTTCGACAGTATTGATTTTGTCAGCGTTAGTTTGATACCCCGATTTGCAGGAAGCCAAGGAATTTGACCAAGCTGACTCCGAAGGCACATTTTTTTGGGTTAAGCTTCATGTTGTACTTCCTTAAGATTTTGAATGTTTCCTTCATATGAGTAAAATGCTCCTCTGCACGCAGGGACTTAACCAACATATCGTCAATATAAACTTCCATTGTTTACCTATCTATTCTTAGAAGATTTTGTTAACTAGCCATTGGTACGTGATTCCAACATTTTTAGCTTGAAAGGCATTACATTGTAATAGTACGTCCCAAACATAGTGATAAACGAGGTCTTCTCCTGGTCCTCCGGGTTCATTTGAATTTGGTTGTATCACGAGTAGGCATCAAGAAAGGTAAGGATCTCATGGCCAGACGTGGCATGGATCATGCGATCGATGTTAGGCAGTGGAAATGATTCTTTAGGACATGCCCTGTTCAAATCCTTATACTATACACACATTCTAAGTTTGTTCCATTTTTTAGGGACTACAACTATGTTGGCTAACCACTCGGGATATTTTACCTCCCGAATGGACCTTATCTTAAGAAGTTCAGTTACCTAATCCTTTATAAATACATGCTTCACCACGGATTCGGGCCTTCTTATTTGCTTTACTGGCTTGAACCTGGGGTCGTGGCTCAGCTAGTGTGTTGTTATTTCCAGTACGATCCCTCTCATATCTAAATGGGATCAAGCAAAATAATCCATATTATCGATAAGAAATTGAATGAGCTTTTTCCTGTGTTCGCGGGTTAACCCGTTCCCAGGTATAACTTTCACGCGGGCATATACTCAATCATTATGACCTGTTCTATCTCCTTGGCCATTGACTTGTTTGTATCTGACTCTTCGGTAACAACAAAAGTTTGCAGAGTAAGAAAATCCTCCTCTTCTTCTTCTTCTTCTTCTTCTTCAATTATCTATTTCTCCGATTCGGTCGAATTTGGGGAAGGTGATTCTATTTGGTCGTATTCTTATCTTTGGTGCTCAATATTCCCGACGTCGAAGATTATGGTATCTGTGTCATCTCATCATCAGTTAAGTTGTTTCCTTTAATCCCTAAAGTGTACGAGGTAATGTGTTTATTAGGGTCACTCGTCCCTTTGTACTTAGGTATATCGGGCATACGAAACTTTTCATGAATGGGTTTCGGATCTGCACTCGAAGGGAATGGATTTTGCACGAATTTGTTGGCATCCAAACCTTTCAAGACCTGGGGTGCTCCCGGTATTTGATCGACACGGGAGTTATACGTCCCCACCTTTTTGTCATTATCCTCAATTTTTTTCTCCCCCGACTCGATTATTTTGGTGAGTTCTTCGAGCATCCTCATAATTGTTGGGTCAGTCACTGAACCATTACCGTTTGTTCTTTTAGGATTTAGCTTAGTACGGCAAGTGATTTCTAGATCGACCACACTTGGAGTTTTATGCTGAATTTGAAGTTGAGCGATAGCAACTTGTTGAGCTTGTAGCATCTCGAATATTACTTGAAGTCTAACTCCTCCATCTCCTACACTCGGTGTTCCTTGGCCGCCCGATCGGACTTCCCTGTGTACACTTCATCCGGGGTCTGCGCCTAAATTCGCATTTAGAGCAATGTGAGAGCTAACATAAACTAGTTCCACATTTGGCACATTCCTAGGGTTAATTAGTGGTACACTGGCTCTCAAAGTAATTACTGTGAGTCTGTGATTTTTGCCCCGCACGAGAATTACCCCCAAAAATCCAAAAATAAAATAGTTTTGTGCTGTGTGTGATTTTTTGTAAATTTTGTGTGATTTTCTCAATTATCATTTGAATTTTTATGTGCGCATATTTATTTGTCAAATTAATAAAATACCAAAATATGACATTTGCATTTTTAGGATTTAATTTTACGATTAGAAGTAATCAGGTTTATTTGACAAAAATGGAAAATAACAAAGAAATGTGTATTTTTTGCGTTTTTAATATTTAAATACCTAGTTGTGTGATTTATATTTAATAGATATTTAATTGTGTGTGTTAATTGTTAGTACAACTAATTTAGTATTTCTTATGAGTTAATTTGATGTTGTAGTGTAATTTAGAATTTTAATTTTTTTTAATTAGGAATTAAAAAGAGAGGGGAAAAGATTTGGAAATAAAAGAAAAATTGGACTGGGCTGTCCAAGACTTTGGCCAAATCCAGGCCCAAACATTCATTAAACCTAGTCCAAATCCGGAAAAACACCACCCCAAACCCGGCCAAACCACCCAGATCCGCCCAACCCTACACTAAACCTAAAGGACGCCGTCCCCTCTATCATTCGATTGATTCAAGCCATCTAGATCATTCGATCCAACGGCTCGGATTAACGGATTCAATTTGGTATACCAAAATCTCCTCCCCCCCAAACCAAATCAGACCCCCATTTGCCTCTCTTCTCTAACACTAACCCAATCGTCCCCGCCGTCCTGCGCCCACCTGAATTCGCCTGCGGTGGCGGACGGTGGCCAAATGCCCCCATTTTTACACCACCAACTCTCCTCAACACCCATTTCCAACCATCCCCACAGTTTACCCCAAAACCTACCCATGTCCTTCGAATCTCCGGTCAAAGAAAGCTTGAAAAAACCCTCTATCTCCGATAACCCCCAAATCGATACCACACAATCTCCTGACCTTCCCCATAACCAAACCAGTCGTGGTTTGGCTCGAATCTGACCAGATTTGGTCGAGCCCCAAAACGACTGCATAAACCCTAGAAATCTGAATTGTGACCTCTGGCTAAAATTGATGAGGGTTTGAGGTCCGATGGACATTAATCTAAGTGTTCACAACAAGAGAACACCTCGATTAAGGTCCGTTTGGCCTCAACAATTCAAAGTGCGAGTTTGTTTCAAGAACCGTCCAAAATTGCTGATCTTTTTCTTTTCTTTCAAGGTATTTTCATTTCTTTTTCTAAGCCTCATCTAATTCTAGGTTCTGTTTGTTATATATGTGATAATTCTCATTTTTTTTCTTCTCGAATTTTTCGATTATTCTGTCCATCTCCGCCAGACCTTTTTATTTGGTCGATTTCTTCTGTTGATACTTCTAATTGTATTATTGTACTGGTGTGTTTAAATTTGTTCAAAATCGTCGAGAAATTAGTTCATGATTTTGATCCCCTGAGTCGGCCCGTAAAACTGTGAATCACAAATTCATAGGTCGATTACTTACTATCAGCTATACGTATTGTAATCGACTAAATGAATATCGTCGATTAGGTCATTCGTATTTATAGTTTTGATTGTGCTCTTTTAGCTATTTGATTATTAGTTAGTTTTGTTGTTTAATTAACTGTGAATCATTCAGCCTTGTGTTTGTTTGTGGTTTATTGTTTTTAGTTGTTTGATTGATAAACTTTCTGAAAGATACGAGTTTTGAATCACTGAAAACACTTGTTTTGGTGTATTTTCCTACTTTAGATTACTGCTTTATTGGCTGGTTTGGCTATAGCTGTAAATCAAATAGGATTATATTGGGTATAGCTGTTATAATATGAAAGAGGAGTAGGTTTTCAGTAATCTAAGGGGATTAAGTTGAAAATTGATGGCTGTTAATAATTCCTAGGGGGTAATTAACAGTATATTCAGGGTTTGTGTAGGAGTCTGCTAGTTTTAGATATGGGGTACATTTTTATTATTAATTAAGGATAGTGGATAGTAGGTACTTGTCTAATATTGAAAAAAATGGGCTGCTCTTTGAATTGGTGAGGCCATAAAGGTTGCTGGAAATCGGACTTGAAAAGAACATACTGAAAAGAGGAGAAACTGAAAAAGACACACATTGACATCCTTGAAAGAACAGATTTTCCAGATTTTCAGATATACACCTACACACACAAAGAACAGATTGTAAAAGAAGGGAAAGCCAGGCTAATATACACTGTTATACACTGTTTTAACAACTGGATTTTGAATTATTTTTAGCTATCAATTTCAGCAGTTCTTTAGCTTGATTTAAGTCTGCTTTGTGCTTCAGTTCATAAGGTCCCTTTGTTTTTTTTACTTAAGCCATGTTCGTTGCTGTTTTGGGAGTTCTGTTGTTTGGTTGTCTTCAAAGCTCTTTTGGGTTCAATTTATTTTCCTGAGATTTCAACCTATTCCCCGAGATGTCTACTACCGTTTTCATAAGTGGTTATAGTTGAGATTTTGCTGTTGTATCTTGCTATTGGTTTTGCTGGGAATCGTTCACTGATCTTCTTTTTTCCATTTTGGCTGTTGAATTCCAGGTATTTCCTTAGTTCATGGTTGAAGCATGATTGCCGATGCATGTAAAGATATGAAGTTTGGTTAAACGAAGATCTTGTTTGAAGCTAAACTTCTAGTCTTCTTTCATTACTTATGTGTTTAGTATTAGATTCCTAGCCGCTTGCATTTGACGATTTGATTCATGACTGTTGGCTTGGTTTCAAACACACTGGTTTAAGCATGAAAAGCTAAAAACAGTGTTTGGGATTCTCTATATATTGGTGATCGATCATCTTTGCTAATTTTGAGTGAAATTGATATCTTCACTGTCTAGCTGATTTCGATTTGGATCTTGAAAATATGTATATGATGCAACCTCTTGTTCTTATAAAAACTCATAGTAAGTTCATTTATAAAGAAATTTAGGTATTTTTGTCCCCCTTACTTTCCTATGATTCACTTATCTATATGGACTGCTAGAATGATGTTTCATTCAATGTTAGCATGTATATTTTGGCTACCTTAGTATTAAGTTTGACTTTTGTTCAAAGTTATGATGTTTAAAGTTTTAGGTAAAGACAGTGGAGTTCCTAGTACATATGTTCGTAATGAATAGTTAAAATTAGCCTTGAAATTCAACAGTTAGTTTTCTTTATTTGTTTTGGGTTTTCACTAATCAATTATTCTTTTTAGCCAGTTATGGGTGAACAGATATTCCCGATCTAATTAATAAGTGAGGTATTAAAATTTATGTTCATACCTTGTTAAGAGACTTGTTCGAATTAGATGCATTTCCAATTATTTAGTGGTAAATTTTAGCTAAAAATGGAATTATTTCATATGCCAATGTTTTACATAAGTAAATCGAGGAATAACTTCAATAAATATGTACACTGACTAAAGTATCATCAAAGTCAATATTTTCGCTTTATTTAGAATTAGCCTCTCGTTTAATGTTCTGAATGTATAGTTTAATAAAAGTGTTTCAGTTCATTAAAAGCATATAGGATAACATGTATTAAATTTAGATATTTTTAGCCATTTATTATAACTGAAGCGACCGTGCTAGAACCACGGGATCCGGGGATGCCTAACACCTTCCCTCGGATCAACAGAATTCCTTACTTAGAATTTCTGGTTCGCAGACTTTATTTGGAAAGTCAAAAATTTCCTCGATTTGGGATTTAAATAAATCGGTGACTTGGGACACCATAATTTATTCCAAGTGGCGACTCTGAAATAAATAAATAATCCCATTTCGAATATTGTCACTTAAATTGGAAAAAATCCCTTAGGCATTATCCTTCGGGGTAGGGCGCGCCAACAGGAGGTGTGACAGCTCTGGCGATTCTGCTGGGGAAATAAACCAAGAACCACTGGTTCAGGGTTTAAGAATTCGAGCTTTGAATAATTATTGTATTTGGCTTATGTATTATCTGATTTTATTATATGTTTTGGATTAAATGTGCTAAATGTTGCTTTTACCGCTTTGATATTTTGTGAATTGTATATAAATTGTGCCGATACCCATTTTTTCTCTTCTGAGTCTCTTTGAAATATTAATATCGGGCATTTGCTGGACATAGCCCGTTTTCTCAAGATAGTTGTGGTGCTTGCCACCCGGTGAAGGATTTGTAGTCACACATGTTTAGGCGGGGAGTATTGTCAATTAAGCCGGAAAGCCATGCTACCGGTGCACTGACACTCCTCGGCTCGAGTTGTCCGCTCGAGTTAAAGCCAGTCTAGACACCTTTTCCAACAGGATGATGACTTAGAATAACAAAACCTTATGCCGGATCCCCGATAGGAACGTCTATTTGCATCATGTGTATATTTGACTTAGGAGGCTCAACACATGGGTTGGGCCTGTCTAGGACAGGTGTACCCGAAACAAAAGACCAACTTGATGCATCTTTGTCCGTGCATTTCTTTAGATCTTACATGCCGACCGGTTTGTTACTAAAAAGAGAGAGGGTAAGAAGTGGAAATTATCAGGGTGTAAAATCAAAATAATTTCACGGAAAATAGTCTGTTTTTCTTATAAAATAATTTTTGAAAAATGAAAAAAAAAATTCCAAATAAATTTTGTTAATTTTACGAAAAAATAAGTTAGTTTCTCTGAAAATAATTTTTTTTAAAATAGTTTGTTTTCTTTTCTTAAAATGATTTAGTTCTTTTGTTTTCGAACTACGCAAGTTTGATTCTCACCGAGCGTGGGATACGTAGGCAACCCATATCGGGCTCAACTAATACTGCTTTTTCAAAAATAAAAATAAAAAATAATAAAATATTAAAATTAGGAGTTTTGTCCTTAGTCAAGAGTTAGGAAATTTTGCGAAAATAGCCAAACGCTTCAAAAGGGGCGCCGCAGGACTAATTTCGCAAAAATGGAACATAGTCATCACACCAGAATCCTGTTACACAGCCTTCAAATCTTCTTCAAGTGCTGAAAGGTCGTATTAACAAGATTCTTTTTTTTATAACTAATAAAAAAAAAGAAATTTTGGAAAAAATCTTAAGTTTTATTTTATCTTTTCTAGGATCAGCATGACTCCATCGCAAAGAATCGGCCAGAAAAGGGCGAGGAATGAAATGCCACCCATGTTTATGGTTCAAGACAAAACCCCGGATCAGCTCTATAAATGGTGGGCTAGCTTTTCGGCTTGGGAAAGAAATCAAATCCACAAGCACCTCAAGTTTCTTCCGGACATTATTATGATAAAACCCGACAAAAATCTGATCATAGCTTTAGTGAGTTTTTGAGACTCAACAAGTAATGTTTTCAGATTTTGAGACTGCGAAATGATGCCCACTTTGGAGGAGTTGGGCGGACTCACAGGGCTTAGGAAAGATTTGCACAAAAAGAGACCCGCTGCTCCTAGGCAAATGGGTGTGAAAAATTTCTTGAAGAAGTTATGTCTCCGACGAGTTCCAATGGGTTGTTTGGATAGTGGTTGGGTGCCGCTGGAGTATCTCTATAACAGATTTGGCGATAAGAAAGGGTTCGAGAAATTCTCAAACACTGAATTTGTTAGCCAGCTGAATTATGACACCTGGGAGATCTAAGAATCTACGCCTTCATGATCGCTTTTCTGGGAACCATGGTTTTTCCCGAACGTGACGGACGCATCAGAATCCATTTGTCTACGGTGGTCTCATATTTACAGAGTAACGAAGAACACACTATTCTTCCTATGATCTTAGGAGACATCTTTCAGGCCTTGACTCGGTGTCAAGAAGGACAGGATTATTTTGAAGGTTGTAACATTTTATTACAAATATAGTTTGTAGAGCATCTTTATCATTACCCAATTGTGATAGACTTCAACGTGGACTGGCTGAATTATATTAGTTGTCACATGAACAGAGCTGCCCGTTGTATCCTTCCAAATGATTTAAGGACTTGGCAAGAACTTCTCAACTCTTTGAGAGAAGACCGACTCACCTGGAATTATTATTGGTTCCCTTTCGCTAAAATTATGCACATGTCAACATATCGCCCATTCTACATACTAATGGGTTATAGGGGTTTTCAACCATATGCCCCGATACATATCATACGGCAGTTGGGTAGAGAACAAAAAAGGCTCCTGATCGAAGATATGCGATCATTTACATGGGAATTCATGATGGAGGATCTCTCAAGAGAGACTTATGCACAAAAGATGTGGTTCGGTAGTCGACTCTCCAACATCGACGAAATGGTTGCGTACCGAGAATGAGGAAAGGTGAGCCTCGCATATCATGAATGGTTCCACAACCAATCAATGCCCGAGCAAGGAGCAGAAAGGTCGGTAAAATACGACGTCGATTGGGAAAAGAGATAGAACCCAGATTTAGGGAGGCTAGATGTGAAACAGCGCAGGATTTCCAATCCTGCATTAACACCTTTAAAGAGGACAAGGGAATTCTGGAAGCTGCCATGGACATACAATAGGCTGATTTCGATCAGGAAAGGGCCGACTGGGAGCAAGAAAGAGAAACACGCCGAACTCAAATTCAGGAGATGCAATTGACCGCAAAAAGGTCGAGGAGAAGTCGAAATGATGAGATGCTTATAAATGACTTGGAAAGGAAAGCCTTTGAGCACCAGGAAGACTTGGAAAAGGCAGAAGCGGCTTTAGTTGCAATCTGGACAAAATGGAGAAGAGCAGCCCACCAAGAAGCACTTCATCTACAACAGATAGAGAAAGATTATGGGGCGATCATCACTGATTTAAGAGAAGCAAATGCTGCTTTTAGAGAGAGAATTCTCAGGCAAGCCCGGGATGCCAAAGCAGATAGAGATCATTGCCACGACTTAATGGAGCGGATGGAAAGGCAAATAGATAGGCTTTTGGATCAAGTCTCCGGTAACGCTCAAGTATTGGGGGCAAAGAACCGACACATAGTGCAACTGCTTAGAGAAAAAGATATGATCAGGGCTAGGATCGATGAAATCGAGCACTATATCATTATAAGATGCCTGACCTGCGAACAAGTACCCCGGCCTACCTTATTTTCTTCAATCATGGAATATGTCCACCAAGTCATGGCGGAGTTGAGGAGTCTACAGAGGGATATCACACCAAGAACCGCGACAAAGCCAAACAATGCTTCACGGACACAAAGATTCAAAGCGTTGGAACATGCTTAGAAGAGTCTGTTATTTTTTCATTTTAGAGTCTGTTTGTCCTTTTAAAGTTTTTCCATTGTCGTCTTTTTGCAAAGTGTTTCAAGTTGAAATTTGTGAAATAATATCCAAAAATATTTCATTCGTATCTTACGTTTCTTGCAATCCGAACTACGCCCGGTCAGATTCTTGCGGGGACATGATACGTAGGCAATCCACATAAGATTCGACCATCACTAAAAGAAAAGAAAAACAAAAAAAAGGGGAAGTATAAAAGAAAAGAAATTTGATAAAAAGAGGAAGAAGATGAAAGAAAAGGAAAGTACAAACCGGAATGACGCATCGCAATCGAATACATATAGCAACACAATCAACTGTATAAGTGCATCACACCCAACGTGAGATTACTTATCTGTTATGTTGTTTCAGACTAACCGTTTGTTTTCCAAACTCCAGGTTTTAGAAAAGAGTGGTTGATTTTGTGGTAATCTGGCCTCATATTCATACTTCAGGAGGTCCAAAGGAAGAGTTCAGCAGCCCGAAAGTACCCATCCTTATTTCATGAGGTCGAAAAGAAGTGTCAACATATCTTCAGAAATCCCTCTACCAATCGTTCTCGTTTCGGAAGAAAGCTCCATATCAGCCATTCCGGTTACTGAGTCAGCAGCTGCGGAGGAAAATAGGATTTTGCGCTGTCGGATGCTGGAGATGTTAGATTATTGGAATAACGGGAAAGATCCCCCAAGTCTGATCCCTGGGTTCCCCGAACTATTCCTCGGATCAAGTGGGATTTCTAATACCCCCACCAATTAGCCACCTACTCTGTTTGGGTATTCTAATGTCACAACCCTCTCCGAATCACCCTCCACTTCCTATCCTCGGGTGACAGCATTGGATACATCCACAAGAACATCAGTTGGTTTTCCAGTTCCAATCACGGCGCATCCCGCCACACATACTCCTTTCTTTGATTCCTCGTCTTTTACATTCCCGGCACCACCCTTGCACGGGATCCTACCCAGGTTGCCGCCAATGTCTATCCTTAGCCACCCCAATATGAGTTCATACCAAGCCAAAATTCAAAAGCTCCCGAGCAGGACGAAATGGCAAAGAGAATGAGAAGCTCGGAGCAGAGCCTAAAAAACATGCAAGGTCTGAGCGGGCAGAAGAGTGTTTCTTACACCGATTTGTGCATGTTCCCACATGTCCATTTTCCATCAGGCTTTAAAAAGCCGAAGTTTGAAACATATGATGGGCATGGAGATCCTATTGCTTACCTCAAGAGGTGTTGCAATCAGTTGCGATGTGCCAGTGGCAAGGAAGAATTGCTAATGGCATATTTCGGAGAGCGTTTGGTTGGGATAGCCTCAGAATGGTACATTGATCAAGACATATCTCACTGGCACATTTTGGATGATTTGGCCAGAGATTTTGTTAAACAATTCCAGTACAACATCGACATTGCGCCAGATAGGAACTCTTTATCAAATTTGAAGAAGAAGCCCTCAAAGAGCTTCAGGGAATATGCCATCAAGTGGCGTGAACACGCATCTAGGGTGAAACCCCCCATGGATGAAATCAAAATGGTCACGACCTTCATCCAGGCTCAGGAACCGGACTATTTCCAAAACATGATGTCAGCGATGGGAAAACCTTTCGCCGAAGCAATCAAGATTGGAGAGATGGTGGAGAATGGCTTAAAAACCGGTCAAATTTTGAGTCAAGCGGCCATTCGAGCAACCTCCCAAGCCATCCAAGGCGGGTCTGGAGGGATGCCCAGTGGCAAAAAGAAAGAAGAAACTGTCATGGCGGCAGTAAAAGATAGAAGATACCGAGCCCCAAGGCAGGTATTCTCTGAAAGGCCCCCCCCAGCTTTACTACTCACACCACGGCATGACCTATGCTCCTCCGCCTCCACCCTACGCGGTCATGAATGCTCAACTTGTCGCACGGCCGTAGCCACCAGCCAACAGAAATCCACCTCCATTCCAAAGAAACCAACCTCCCTACCTAAACCAATACAACCCCCGACCAAATAACACCCGCCATCGTGAGCCACCCAAGTCAAACTTTACACCGATTGAGGAACCATATTCCACTCTCTTTCCCAAACTCAGGCAAGAAAACCTATTGCAGCCCGTTCCACAAAATAGGCAGAATCCAGAATCTCTGGCCTACCAACAAGGAATATACTGTGCCTACCATTCGGGGGTTGAGGGGTATAGCACCGACAATTGTTGGACCCTAAAAAAGGCGGTGCAAGAGCTAATCAACCAAGGGAGGATAGTTTTCGCAGATGAAGGCGTCCCAATGTGACAAATAACTCATTGCCAACCCACAACAACGGGCCAGTAATCGGGATGATTTGTGAAGATAAACAGTTTGACCTGGCCTTAAAAGCAATAATTGCCATCGCCGACGTGGAGAAGCGGCCTGATGTTAACCTAAAACAAGAGAAAGTGGGGAAAAAGAGTGAAGTTGCCAAGACTGGATCTGAAAAGAAAATCGAAATGAAGGAATCGTCTCAAAAGAATGGAGTTCTTTACCTCCCGCGAGGCCGAGTGGAAAGACCCCTGTCAATAGGTGCCCCCAAAAGGTTTCATTTGAAGAGGGAAAAAACGATGTATGTACCGAAGGGAACCTATGTGGCCCGAAAGCCAATTGAACCACTACAACCAGATAAACCCATGGTTATTACACGTGTGCAACAGAAACCCATGACAGATCCATCCGCTATACCTTGGAGATATCAACGGACACTCGTTACACGCAAAGGAAAAGAGGTTGTAGGATAATCATCTGGGAGCATCTTGGGGAAAAAGTATTTGAACACGTAGGAGATAAATAATGCCACGCAAAGGCGTTTCCCATCCAAAAAACCTGTAAGCACTGAAGAAGCAGAGGTCTTTTTCCAGAAGATATAAATGCCTGACTATAAGGTAATAGACCAATTGCACAAATACTCGGAGCAGGTATCCATGTTGTCCTTGTTAATGAAGTCCGCTGAGCATTAGAAAGTTTTGCTAAAAACTTTGAATGAGGCATATGTGCCTGTTGAGATTTCGTCTGAACAACTTAAAAGAATGGCGTAGAGGTTCTTTGCAGTCAATCAGATTTCTTTCAGTAAGGCTGATTTGCCTCCGGAAGGGGCAGCCCACAACAAGGCTCTGCATTTGACTGTCAAATGTGAAGGCTACTACATAAAGAGGGTCATGGTGGATGGAGGCTCAGGAGTAGACATATGCCCGCTTTCCACTATGGACCGCATAGGAATTGGAGCTGAGAGAATTCGGCCCAACAACGTATGCGTGCGAGCCTTCGATGGTGTGAAAAGGGACACGGTCGGGGAGATTGATATGATTCTGACCATCGGCCGGGTAGATTTCGAAGTGACATTTCAAGTTTTGGATATGGACACTTCTTACAACTTTCTTCTGGGAAGACCATGGATTCATGCAGCTGGGGTTGTACCCTCTACCCTCCATCACATGCTAAAGTTTGAAAACAAGGGACAAGAAATTGTGGTCCACAGGGAGGACGAGCAATCGATCTACCGGGATCCATCCATCCCATGCTTAGAAGCGGAAGAAGGAAACGATCACATCGTTTATCAAGCTTTCGAGGTCGTATTGGCAGACCAATATGAAGAAGGGAACCCTTGCCCCCAACCTTTATTGTCAAATGCCTCCATCATGGTGGCAAAAGAAATGATCAAACACGGCTTCCAGCCAGGAAAAGGTTTGGGAAAGTCCTTGCAAGGAGTATCAAAGCTGATAACTTTGCCCCCAGCTGAAAAGTTCTTTGGAGTAGGCTTTCGCCCTACCATTGAAGATGAGAAATGGGCCAATAAAATAAAGGAAAAAGAATGTGTTCTACCATGATCGTTGCCACATTTGTACCAAACGTTTGTTCGACCAAGATACAATGAAGAAGAAGAAGATGAGATCTTCACATCGGAGGAAATCGAAGACATCTGTGGGGCTATGAGGCAAATGCTTTACGATGTTAACATGGTTTAGTTGGGAGAAGGTACAAGCACCGCTGAGGTCCTGTATGTGGGCCCAGAGGCCAAATTGCAAAATTGGAAGGCCACACCATTCCCAGTCAGGCGGGAGTTCTGGTAGATTTGTCCTGTCACTTTTCCTTCATCACAAGTTACTTCAGGACAAAACTTGGATGTTTTTCTTTGTTTTCTTGTATTTTCAGTCTTCCAAATGTAACTTTGTTTATCTTCAGAAAATTCCAAGAAAATGAAATAAATATTTTGTCATCATTTTTGCACTCTTTCTAATTTTTTCTTATTCATTCTCTTTTTTTCAGTCATAATAATGCGGCTTTAAATAACATGACATGCTTGCGGACTTCATGCTCAAATCTGAACACTCCACCTAATCTGGAAATAATGAACCAAGAACCAGAATACGTTAAAGAAGAGGCTTTTAGGGAAATAAATTGAGAATTGGAATATTTTGAGAATAAACCTAAGCCAAACTTGAATGATACCGAACCGGTTAATTTGGGAACCGCTGAAGAGATTCGAGAGACCAAGATAAGCATCCACACAGATGAGAAAACTCGAGATCTAATAATCCAGCTCTTGTTTGAGTTTAAAGATGTGTTTGCTTGGTCTTACGATGACATGCCAAGATTAGGAGTCGATCTAGTGGTGCACAAATTGCCAATCTACCCTGACTGTCGCCCAGTGCAACAAAAGCAAAGGAAGTTCAAAACTGACATCAGTGATAAAATCAAAGAAGAAATCACTAAGCAGTTAAAAAGAGGGGTAATTCGAGTGGTACAATATACCACATGGTTGGCTAATGTTGTGTCTGTGCCAAAGATGGATGGAAAAACTCGAGTATGCATGGATTACCGAGATCTGAATAAGGCAAGTCCTAAAGATAACTTTCCTTTACCGAACATCCACATCCTCGTTGATAACTATGCCAAACATGAGATACAATCGTTTGTGGATTGTTATGCGGGATATCATCAAGTGATGATGGATGAAGAGGACGCCGAAAAGACTGCTTTTACCACACCTTGGGGAACTTACTGCTACCGGGTCATGCCATTCGGTTTGAAAAATGCTGGAGCAACGTACATGAGAGCTATGACTTCCATTTTCCATGACATGATGCATCTTGAAATAGAGGTGTACGTGGACGATGTGACCATCAAATCCAGAACACAGGGCTATCATGTGCGAGACTTGAGGAAATTCTTTGAAAGGTTGCAGAAATACGATTTGAAGCTAAATCCAGCCAAATGCGCTATTGGAGTCCCATCAGGTAAACTCCTGGGTTTCATAGTCAGTAGAAGAGGTATTGAATTGGATCCTACAAAGATAAAATCCATCTGGGACTTACCTCCTCCAAGAACAAAGAAAGACGTATGAGTCTTCTGGGCCAACTAAACTACATCAGTAGGTTCATCGCCCAATTGACTTCTACATGTGAGCCTATATTCAAGTTGCTGAAGAAAGACGCTGCAATCAAGTGGACCACTGAATGTCAAGAAGCTTTCGACAAAATCAAAGAATATTTGTCGAACCCTCCAGTCTTAGTCCCACCAGAGCCAAGGAGACCTCTTTTCTTGTATTTCACAGTCTTGGAAAACTCTTTTGGCTGTGTCCTTGGACAACGTGACATGATAGGGAAGAGAGAACATGCAATCAACTAATTGAGCAAGAAGTTCACTAGTTATGAGGTCAAGTACACTTTGCTGGAAAGAACGTGTTGTGCTCTAACATGGGTCGCTCAGAAATTAAGACACTACCTCCAAGCTCATACGAATCACCTCATTACCCGGTTGGATCCTTTGAAGCACATATTCCAGAAACCGATGCCTACCGGAAGATTGGCAAAATGGCAAATCCTGCTCACTGAGTTTGACCTAGTCTATGTCACTCGCATGGCAATGAAGGCCCAAGCGTTGGCAGATCACTTGGCCGAAAACCCGATGAATGGGTATGTCTTAGCCAACAAAATTCTTCGAGCTGGGTATTATTGGATAACCATGGAGAAAAATTATTTCGATTTCGTCTGAAAATGCCATCAATGTCAGGTACACGGAGATCTTATTCATGCAACTCCTACTGAGCTACATCCTATGTCAGCACCGTGGCCTTTTGTCGCTTGGGAAATGGATGTCATTGGCCCGATTGAGCTAAAGGCTTCAAATGGGCACCGATTCATACTGGTCGCTATCGATTACTTCACAAAATGGGACGAAGCCGTCACTCTCAAATCAGTCACTAAGAAAGCTGTGGTGGATTTTGTACACTCAAATCTTATCTGTCATTTTGGTATACATGCAACTATCATCACAGACAATGTTGCGAATCTAAATAGTCGTTTGATGGAAGAAATATGCGAGCAATTCAAAATAATGCATAGGAACTCCACTCCTTATCGGCCCAAAGCCAATGGTGCTGTTGAGGAAGCAAACAAAAACATTAAGAAGATCTTGAGAAAGACAATCCAGAGTTCTAGACAATGGCATGAACAATTACCTTCCGCCTTATTGGGATATCGTACTACAGTGCGCACATCGGTAGGAGCAACCCCATACCTACTAGTCTATGGAACCGAGGCTGTGATACCGGCAGAGGTAGAAATTCCTTCACTCCGGATGATTGTTGAAGCACAAATTGAAGATAGCGAATGGGTTAAGACTCGATTGGACCAGTTAACTTTAATTGATGAAAAGCGAATGGCTGCGGTCTGTCACGGACAGTTGTACCAACAAAGGATGGCTCGTGCTTACAACAAGAAAGTACGACCAAGAAATTTTTGAAGTAGGCCAGTTAGTTTTAAGACGCATTCTTCCACATCACCAGAAAGCGAAAGGAAAATTCGCTCTTAATTGGAAGGGGCCATACATCATCAGGAAGATACTGCCGAGAGGAGCATTATACTTGGGAGATATGGAAGGAAAAGATCCCGAGACAGCTGTGAATGCAGATGCTGTCAAAAGGTATTTTGTCTGAGTTTACTTCGGTGATGTCCTTACAAGTCGAAATGATTGAAGGCTTTTATTCCCGCTACCCAAACACTACCAACCCTTTCTTGTAAACCCTTTGAGCCGGTTACATTTCTTTGGCTACCCTCTTTGGAATCCAAAACCAAATTCAAAAAAAAAAAAAAAAAAGAAAACCAAAAACAAAACAAAACAAAACAAAGTTACCTCAACTACGTTCTGACTTGATTCCGAAAGGATACATAGGCAACCTCTCCCTGAGGTTCAGTCACACCAAAACAAAAATCCCAATTTCACCCAAAAGTTGAAACTAGGGCAGATGATATGGCGATTCAGTTTAGATCCGTCAAGATGATTCCAAAGTTGTAACTTTGTCCATAATTCTTGTCACCCAAACCAAGTACAAGTTCCTTCAAGATCGATGCGGAGAAATAGGAACTGAGAAAACATCATTGTTGCGATCTGAAGCGCCTGGAATGAAAAGAAATCAAATGAGAGAGTCTTATTGGTGAAAACCTTCGGGCACCATAAGACGATAGAAGTAGAGAAATACAAAATGAGAGAGTCCGTTAGTAAAAACTCGCAAAGAGTGCTTTCGGGCGATGGTAAGAAGAGAAATGAGAGAGGTCGATGGGCGAAAACCCGCAAAAGGGCGCTATCAATCGAAAAGGGTATTTCACCACTAAAGGTCCTGGCACGACTCCCTAGCTTGGAAACATAGACCCATTTTTGTTCATAATGAAATGGGAGTTTGTGACGATCAAGCATTTAGTTCGAGAAGAATTTCATGTTGGTTTGAAGACATCATACACCCCAGATAAGTCCTTCTTTTTCCCCGAAAGGGACGCTTTTATTTTGATTCATTTTTTCATTCTCTGTTCATTTTTCTTTGAATCCCTTTCATTTTGACTTTGAATTCCAAAATCATTACAAAGAAAGGTGATAGGACCATTTATACAGAATTCCATCTGGTAAAGAAGAAAAACCCAGCCTCAGTGGTGTATTGATACAATCCCCGATTGATCATGATGATCGATTGTTTCCAAAGGAAAGGATGTTAGGAAGGAAATGGAAATCAAAGGCTAAGGTCTTAGAAGAAACGGAATGAGGCAGAAAGATAGGGCCCGCACAGGAAAATCCTCATAGAATCCCGAGGCTGAACCCGGTCAGTTTGAAAGAAAGTCGCCCCAAAAGACAATCGGCAGCAAAGTTCTCAATGGAAACATGGCAAAGATCGAGCAATGAAGATAATCAAGGCCACAAAGTCAACCACTTTTTCAACTAACAAAATGTTCTTTGCTAAAAGCAGGTCTATTCAATTGTGCAAGAAGAAGGCACAACCTAAAGAAGTGAAAAACGCGAGCATTGAAATGGCTTTGAAACAAGGAAAATGACTAAAAGGGAAGTTTCTTTTCCAAAAAGCTTTATTTTTACGCATTTGTTGATGGGAAAAAGGGAAAACACCTAAAAGAATACCCAAAAGGAAGAAGAAAGGAAAGGAAAATGAAAACTCCAAAAGAGAATCAAATCGTGTCTTTTAAATCCTGGCCAGAAAATCGAGGATCTCCAGTCAGAAAATAGCGGAGCCATTTCTTAAAATCCCGGTCAAAAAACTGAGGGTCTTCCGGCCAGAAAGCTGTTAAAATAATGTTTCTGAATTCTAGCCAAAAAACCGTGAAACTTTTCCTTTCAAAATCCCGGTCAGAAAACCGAGGATCTCCCAGTTAGAAAACCACGGAGCCATTTCTTAAAACCCCGGTCAGAAAATCGAGGGCCTTCCGGCCAGAAATCCGTGAAAAATTGCTTTTGAATTCTGGCCAGAAAGCCGTGAAAACTTTCTTTCGATATCCCGGTCAGAAAATCGAGGATCTCCCAGTCAGAAAACTGCGGAGCCGTTTCTTTTGAATTTCGGCCAGAAAGCCGTGAAAACTTTCTTTCGATATCCCGGTCAGAAAACCGAGGATCTCCCAGTCAGAAAACTGCGGAGCCGTTTCTTTTAAAACCCCGACCAGAAAACCGAGGACCTCTTGGCCAGAAAGCCATAGAGCCTTTCTCCAATATCCCGATCAGAAAACCGAGGATCTCCTAGTGAGAAAACTGTGAAGCCGTTTCTTTAAACCCCGACCAGAAAGCCGAAGGTTTTCCGGCCAGAAAAGCCGTTGAAATAATGCTTTTGAATTCCGGCCAGAAAGCCGTGAAAACTTTATTTCAAAATTCGGGTCAGAAAACCGAGGATCTCCCAGTTAGAAAACTGCGAAGCCGTTTCTTCAAAACCCCCGCCAGAAAACCGAGGGTCTCCCGGCTAGAAAACCGTGGAACATTTATTTGTGAAACTATGGTTTTAAAAATCAAGATTCCCTTGACCAATACCAAAGAGTATTTTTAATCATTTTCTGTCACAATTTACTCACGAAATTTTCCTAGTGAAACTGGGGTAGAAAAATTTCGTTCGTTTGTTCGTTTTGTTGTCTAAACAGGTTTGGGATCGAGACACAAGGATCGGGATAACCTACGTGTTGAATCTCAATGCAGAATGAAGAAAAAAGAAAATAACCAAAAGAAGACGAGTTCAGATGTTGGAATAAACCAGGGCGCGAATTGCTTAGAATCTGATTGAAGTCACAAGCCCCGCCAATTCTATTCCACTCAGTGTTACAAGAATAAACAAGCATGTACAGCTTGCAAGCATCAAGATTCAAATCGAGGTCTACAGCAAAATCAGCTAAGATTCAAGATCAAGTTTTCAAGAGAATCATAGATAGGAATCTTGTAATTCATAGTTGATAGCATAGCTAGCTTAGCTTTCGTTTCTCTTTTGGTGTAATAAGGAGGTCGGTAAGTAGTAAGCAGCAACAGCAGCAATGATAGCAACAGTAACAGCAAAATCTCAGTCCATGGTAGTCCCGACTACCAAAACTTCTCGAACTACATTGACCTGATTCCTGTTTAGCCCAGGATATGTAGGAAGCCACCCGAAGCAAAGGCTCGGTCAAGATCTTTTCAAATTGCTTCACACGGAGTGCTTGAATAGGCAAAAATCGCTCGTATTTGCTCATTTATCTTTGCACGGAAACTCTTCGCGTTTTCACGCAAAGAGGGGCAGCTCTAAGCACGTGATTTTTGCCCTGCACGAGAATTACTCCCAAAAATCCAAAAATAAAATAGTTTTGTGTTGTGTGTGATTTTTTGTAAATTTTGTGTGATTTTCTCAATTATCATTTGCATTTTTATGTGCGCATGTTTATTTGTCAAATTATGAAAATACCAAAATATGACATTTGCATTTTTAGGATTTAATTTACGATTAGAAGTAATCAGGTTTATTTGACAAAAATAGAAAATAACAAAAAAAAAGTGTATTTTTTGAATTTTTAATATTTAAATACCTAGTTGTGTGATTTATATTTAATAGATATTTAATTGTGTGTGTTAATTGTTAGTAGAACTAATTTAGTATGTTTTATGAGTTAATTTGATGTTGCAGTGTAATTTAGAATTTTAATTTTTTTTAATTAGGAATTAAAAAGAGAGGGAAAAAGATTTGGAAATAAAAGAAAATTTGGACTGGGCTATCCAAGACTTTGGCCAAATCCAGGCCCAAACATTCATTAAATCCAGTCCAAATCCGGATAAACACCAACCCAAACCCAGCCAAACCACCCAGATCCGCCTAGCCCTTCACTAAACCTAAACGACGCCGCCTCCTCTGTCATTCGATTGATCCAAGCCGTCCAGATTATTCAATCCAACGGATCGGATTAACGGATTCAATTTGGTATACCAAAATCCCCCTCCTGTAACGACCCGGCCCGTCGTTACGAGAATTACCACCCCGTTACCTTGCATTTACATATATTATGCTTTTAAAACAGTATTAGAGTATATCGGGTGAGTTAGGAGTGATTTGGATTGAAAATGAAACAAATAGCATGTTTGAAGAAAGCTTGAATACGAAAAGTCAACCAAGAGTTGACTATTGAGTTAGAGTGCTCGGAACCGGATTCTGATGATTCGACTAGTTTCGGGGGATCAATTATGACTTAGGAGAACAATCGGAATTGAATTCGGAGGTCCGGTGTAGTTTTAAGCTTGAATTGGCGAATGTTGAATTTTGGCGAAAACCGGATGGTAGGTGATATTTTGATCCGGGGTCGGAATGGAATTCCGACAATTTCTGTAGCTTCGTTATGTGATTTTGGATATGTCTGCAAATTTTCAGGTCATTCGGACATCGTTTGATCGGGTTTTGGGTTGAATGTTAGTTTTGAAAGTTTTGAAGAACCTTAGGCTTGAATCCGTGGTTAATTGGTGATTTTGATGTTTAGTATGGTGTTTTTATGATTGGAACAAGTCCATATCATGTTTTGGGGTATGTTGGTGGTTTTCGTTGGGGTCCCGGGGGCCTCGGGATGGATTCGGACCATCAACCGGGCATTTGGACTTGGCAAAAATCTGCAGAAAACTGCAGGTTCTGCCCAGGCCCTTAAGCCTTCGCGTTCGCGTGACCGGTGTCGCGTTCGCGAAGGCCAAGCCTTTTTGTGCATCGCGTTCGCGGGAGAAGGAGTCGCGTTCGCGTAGGTCTGGGGTGTTAAGCATCGCGAACGCGTTGCTTGGGTCGCGTTCGCGTAGGGTCGTGGTGTTGTGCTTCGCGTTCGCGGGAGGTCTATCACGAACACGTAGAATAAATCTGGGTGGCTGGGAGTTTGAACATCGCGAACGCGTGGGATGCGTCGCGTCCGCGAAGGGTTACAGGATTTGAGCATCGCGAACGCGTGGCCAGCGTCGCGTTCGCGAAGAGTAAGGCTGGTTTGTTCATCACGAACGCGTAGAGGGTCACGCGAACGCGATGAACAATGGTGTCTGGCAGTGAATTTAATCCAGAAACAGAGAGTTACGGGTTCATTAACCCAAAACTCAATTTTGAGCCCTAGAGAGAAGAAAACTCGAGGAAATCACCGAGAAGTCATCGGGTATTCGTCGGAGGTAAGATTCTTGACTCAAAAACATCATTTTATGGTAGTATTAACATCAATCTTCATGAAATTGGGTTGAAATCTTGAAGAAATGTGGCCTAAATATTGAAAACGGGATTTTTGGATTTGGGAGGCCATTTGAACTCCGATTTCGATAAATTTTATATGCACGGACTCGTGGCGAGATAAAGATCGCGTTGGTGCTAATTTCGGAATTTTCCGAGCAGTGGGGCCCGGGGTCGGGTTTTACCAACTTAGTGTAATTATGCGAATTTCATATAAATTGAAGTGGGTTATGATTCTTTGACCCGTATTTGATATAATTATTGATATTTGACTAGATTCTACACACGAGGCAACGAAATTCAAAGGGAAAGGCATCGCGGACGAGTCTACGACCGGCTAGAGGTGAGTAGTTTGTGTATATTGTAGCCTGAGGGTTCGAAACCCCGGCTTAGCACATTGTGACGCTAATAGGGCGTGGTTCGCACACCGTGGCAGGTGCGGGATTGATCGTGATTGGGGATTGAGACTTGGTCCATCCCGGAAATGAATAATATGTGTTAGTGTTGGAAATACACTGTATTTGCTATATTTGTGGGCTGTAAGCCTTGTTTGGGGCCTTGTGCCGATCTGTAGCGTCCTTAGAGGACAATATTTATGTGATAGCTGTAATTGCTTAAATCACTGATCTCAGTCCTGGAAACCGAAATCACACTTTTGAAATGCTAAGTCGCCGGTTTTTACAAATCTAATAAAGATAAAAGTATTTTTCATAAATTATGAATTGAGAACTGGAATTAAGGAAGATGAATTGTTTTGTGACTTAATTGTTTACTGTGGACTGAGCATGGGATCGGGCTGCACGCCGCAGTGGTTGATATGAGGGTCGGGCTGCACGCCGCAGCAGTATTTGCGCTTGGGCTGTAGGAGCCCCTCCGGAGTCTGTACACACCCCCAGTGAGCGCCGTCGACGTTAAATTGGATCGGGCTACACGCCGTAGCGGTTATGTGCTTTGCATTGCATCTGTATTTGTTGAATTACTCTGTGGTAGCTGTATTGTATTGTTGTTGCTAGTTCGTAGGAGATTCGAACTGTAGAGTAGCTTCATATTGTGGTATTTTGTGGATTTCTTACTGTCAGCTACATATATATATTTGTTACTCACTGAGTACTTAGTACTCACCCCTACTCCCTGCACCTTTTGTGTGCGGACTCAGGTACACAGGAGCAGTAGACGGACATCTCCAGCGTTTACATTGTCACATCGAGTTGCTGAGGTAGCTGCCTACGTTCGCAGAGCCTAGCTTCTCCTCTCATTCCAGTTGTTATTGTATATTTTGTATTCGGACTTGAGTACTTCTATATCGTACTCTCTATTTCCTGTTGGGTTTTGTTAGAGGCTCTAGACTTGTGACTCCGGATCTTTGGGAGTGTCAGTACTTTTGTTCAGTATTATTATTATTGGAGTTCTTAAACTTATATATTCTTCTTGGGTTGTCCATTTGGGAACTGGTATTGTGTTATAATTAAACTGTTGGTTTGGCTGGCCTAGCTTGATTGTTGGGCGCCATCACGACTGGATTTGGGTCGTGACAAGTTGGTATCAAAGCTCTAGGTTATTAGGACTCGCGAGTCATGAGCCGGTTTAGTAGGCTTTCGCGGATCGGTACGTAGACGTCCGTATCTATCCTCGGAGGGCTACAGAAACTTTAGGAAAAACCTCATTTTCTTGAATTCATATCGTGCGATTTGTGTTATCATGAAATTAAATCTTTCCATATTCTATTCTCTCGCGGATGGCGAGAACACGAGCTAACGGACGTGGCGGACGACCACCATTGGCACCCGAGAGGTCGTGGTCGTGGTAGAGGTAGGGCGAGCAGCACCGGCACCGAGCACTCGCCGACCCACCGGTGGCCCGGACTCGGGACCGGATTCCAGCTGCGGACGCTCCGGCAGCTCAGGTTCAAGCACCGGCAGTGCCTATCGTGATACCGGGTCTTCGGGAGACCTTGGCTCGGATATTATCGGTGTGCACGAGCTTGGCACAGGTAGTTCGCTGCCACCGCTGCGATATCTTCTTCACGAGCGGGGGAGGGAATCGGACCCCGTGGCTCACACACCCGAGCCGGTTCGGCCAGTTGCGCCCGTTGCACCGGCTCCTGCATATGTGGTTCCGGTTATGCCCGACGATGAGCGAGCGTCATTTGGAGAGATTTGAGAGGCTGCGGCCTCCGACATTCGGTGGAGCGGGAGGGCGAGGATGCCCGGGGTTTTCTTGACGGATGTCGGCGCATGCTTCGCACCGCGGGTATTCTAGAGTCCTGCGGTGTTTCATTCACCACTTTTCAGTTCACAGGTGCAGCATTTCAGTGGTGGGAGGATTTCGAGAGGCGTAGGCCCGCCGGGGCAGTGCCCCTCACTTGGCAGCAGTTCTCCATGGTATTTTTGGAGAAGTACGTGCCTCGGTCTCGGAGAGAGGAGCTGCGACGTCAGTTCGAGTGGTTGAAGCAGGGAGAGATGACGGTTAATTAGTACGAGATGAGATTCACACAGTTAGCCGTCATGCCATGTGGATGGTTCCTACAGACAGAGAGAGGATTCGGAGATTTATCGATGGCCTTATTTATCCCATCCGTATATTGATAACCAGGGAGAGAGTTTCGGCAGTTACCTTTGAGGAGGTGGTTGATGCTGCCCGTCATATTGAGATAGATCTCCGCAGAGAGCGGGAGGAGAGAGAGGCTAAGAAGCCTCGTGGTTCTGGCAGTTTCAGTGGTGCTCCGTCTAGGGGCCAACCCCAGTATAGTAGGGGTCGTTCTTTCAGGTCTCATCAGTCCGGACGTGCAGAGTCCAGTGGGGTTTCATCAGATCGTGGTCGTCAGGGCCATCAGGGTTATCAGGGTCAGCAGAACCGTCAGCAGAGTCGACCGCACCGAGTGCTCTTCCGGCTCGTAGCTCGCTCCTCGTTTCCTCGACGACAAGATTCATCGGTAGCGAGGGGTCCTCGGCAGCCCCTTCTTCCATCTTCGGGCCGTTGTTTTGAGTGCGGTGATTTGGGCCATATCGGGAGAGAGTGTCCTCGGTGGCTTCGTAGCGGTCACGGCGGAGGGATCAGCCTTCGTCTTCTACTCCTATTTCTTCGGCGCCAGCACAGTCGGCTAGGACTGGTGGCCAGGTATCCAGAGGTCGCCCTAGGGGCGAGGATCGTACTGGTGGAGGCCAGGCCCGTTTCTATGCTCTTCCGGACAGGAAGGATGCTAGTGCCTCAGATGCTGTTATTTCAGGTATTATCTCAGTCTGCCACAGGGATGCTTCTGTCTTATTTGATCCCGGATCCACCTATTCTTATGTCTCTACTTATTTTTCACATCACTTGGGTATGACCCGTGGTATTCTTGCTTTGCCCGTACATGTGTCTACCCCGATGGGAGATACTGTTGTTGTGGATCAGGTATATCGATCCTGTCTTATTACTATTGGGGGTCTGGAGACCCGAGTTGATTTATTACTACTAGGCATGGTAGATTTCGATGTGATTCTAGGCATGGATTGGCTATCTCCTTACCATGCGATTCTGGACTGTCATGCCAAGACAGTCACACTAGCTATTCCAGGTAATCCGAGGATCGAGTGGCGTGGCTTGACTGATTATGTGTCCGACAGGGTGATTTCTTATATAAAGGCCCAACGAATGATTGGCAAGGGTTGTTTATCTTATTTGGCCTTCATTAGAAATGTTGAGGCCGAGACACCCAGTCTTGATTCGGTCCCCATTGTGGGGGAGTTTCCGGATGTATTTCCAGCAGACCTACCAGGCATGCCGCCTGACAGAGATATTGACTTTGGTATTGACTTGGTGCCGGGCACTCGGCCCATTTCTATTCCTCCCTATCGCATGGCACCAGCAGAGTTAAAAGAATTGAAAGAACAGCTTCAGGAACTCTTAGATAAGGGTTTCATTCGTCCTAGTGTGTCACCTTGGGGTGCACCGGTGTTGTTCGTAAAGAAGAAAGATGGCACAATGAGAATGTGCATTGATTACAGGCAGCTGAACAAGGTAACAGTGAAGAATAAGTACCCATTACCTCGTATCGAGGACCTATTTGATCAGCTACGGGGAGCTAGTGTATTTTCTAAGATTGATCTTCGATCGGGCTATCATCAGTTGAAGATCAGGGACTCAGATATTATGAAGACGGCGTTCAGGACGCGATATGGGCACTATGAGTTCCTGGTGATGTCTTTCGGGTTGACTAATGCTCCAGCAGCATTCATGCACTTGATGAATAGTGTATTTCGGTCGTACCTTGATTCTTTTGGGATTGTGTTTATTGATGATATCCTTGTATATTCACGCAGCCAGGAGGAGCATGCACAGCATTTGAGAGTGGCATTGCAGAGGTTGAGGGAAGAGAAGCTTTATGCAAAATTCTCTAAGTGTGAGTTCTGGCTTGATACTGTGGGTTTTCTGGGACATATAGTGTCCAGTGATGGTATTCGGGTTGATCCACAGAAGGTTGAGGCAGTGCAGAATTGGCCCAGACCTTCCTCAGCTACAGAGATTCGGAGTTTTCTCGGCTTGGCAGGCTATTATCGTCGGTTTGTTCAGGATTTCTCATCTATTGCTTCACCGTTGACTAAGTTGACACAGAAGAATGCTCCATTTGTGTGGTCTGATGAATGTGAAGAGAGCTTTCAGAAGCTCAAGGAGGCTTTGACCACGGCTCCAGTACTTGTGTTACCATCGACCTCAGGGTCATATACGGTGTATTGTGATGCTTCCAGAGTTGGACTCGGTTGTGTGTTGATGCAGGAGGGTAGAGTTATTGCATATGCTTCTCGTCAGTTAAAGCCCCACGAGAAGAACTACCCTGTTCATGATTTGGAGTTAGCTGCTATTGTTCATGCCTTGAAGATTTGGAGGCATTATTTATATGGTGTATCTTGTGATGTATATACAGACCACCGCAGCCTTCAACATTTGTTCAAGCAAAGAGATCTAAATTTGAGGCAGCGGAGATGGCTTGAATTGCTTAAAGACTATGATATTACTATCTTGTACCATCCCGGGAAAGCCAATGTAGTGGCTGATGCATTGAGCCGGAAGGCTATTAGTATGGGCAGTTTGGCGTATATTCCAGTTGGGGAGAGACCCCTAGCAGTTGATGTTCGGGCGTTAGCTAATCAGATGGTAAGGCTGGATATTTCTGAGCCCAGTCGGGTGATGGCTTATGTAGTAGCTCGTTCTTCTTTATATGATCGTATTCGAGAGCGCCAGTATGATGATCCACACTTACTTGTCCTTAAGGACAGAGTTCAGCATGATGATGCTAGAGATGTCACTATTGATAGTGAGGGTGTATTGTGGATGCAGGGCCGGATATGCGTGCCCAATGTTGAAGGCCTTCGTGAGTTGATATTGGAGGAGGCCCACAGGCTCGCGGTATTCTATTCATCCAGGAGCCGCGAAGATGTATCAGGATTTGAAGCAGCATTACTGGTGGAGAAAGATGAAGAAAGATATTGTGAGCCATGTGGCTCGGTGTCTAAACTGTCAGCAGGTCAAGTATGAGCATCGGAGACCTGGTGGTGTATTCCGACGTATTGATATTCCGGAGTGGAAGTGGGAAAGAATAACTATGGACTTTGTTAGCGGACTCCCTCGGACAGCGAGGAAGTTTGATTCAGTTTGGGTGGTGGTGGATAGGTTGACCAAGTCCAGCTCATTTCATCCCAGTGTGCACTACCTATACCTCAGAGCGGTTGGCAGAGATATTCATCCGTGAGATAGTGAGATTGCACGGAGTTCCTATTTCTATTATATCAGACAGAGGTACCCAGTTCACATCTCAGTTCTGGAGGACATTTCAGCGAGAGTTGGGTTCACAGGTAGAGTTGAGCACAGCATTTCATCCACAGACGGATGGGCAGTCCGAGCGTACTATTCAGATATTGGAGGACATGTTGCGTGCTTGTGTCATTGATTTTGGTGGTTCATGGGCTGATTATTTGCCTTTGGCGGAGTTTGCTTACAATAATAGCTATCAGTCCAGCATTCAGATGGTGCCGTATGAAGCTTTATATGGGAGGCGATGTAGGTCTCCGGTTGGTTGGTTCGAGCCCGGCGAGGCTAGGTTGTTAGGGACAGAGTTAGTCCAAGATGCCTTAGATAAGGTGAAGGTGATTCAAGAGAGACTTCGCACAGCTCAGTCGCGTCAGAAGAGTTATGCGGACCGGAAGGTCCGAGATGTGTCTTATTCAGTAGGTGAGAAGGTGTTGCTGAAAGTTTCGCCTATGAAAGGTGTTATGAGGTTTGGAAAGAAAGGAAAGTTGAGCCCAAGGTTCATTGGACCTTTTGAGGTGCTTAGGAAAGTTGGGGAGGTGGCTTATATGCTTGCTTTGCCACCCAGTTTGTCGGGAGTTCACCCGGTGTTCCATGTATCTATGCTCCGAAAGTATGTCGGAGACCCGTCTCATGTGTTAGACTTGAGCACGATACAACTAAATGAGGATTTGACTTATGATGTGGAACCAATAGCCATTTTGGGTCGACAGATTCGTAAACTGAGATCTAAGGACATAGCTTCAGTGAAAGTGCAGTGGAGAGGTCGTCCCATGGTGGAAGCAACTTGGGAGACCAAGCAGGAAATGCGGAGCAGATATCCACACTTGTTTGATGCTCCAGGTATGTTTCTTAACCCGCTCGCGGACGAGCGTTTGTTTAAGTTGGGGAGAATGTAACGACCCGACCCGTCGTTACGAGAATTACCACCCCGTTACCTTGCATTTACATATATTATGCTTTTAAAACAGTATTGGAGTATATCGGGTGAGTTAGGAGTGATTTGGATTGAAAATGAAACAAATAGCATGTTTGAAGAAAGCTTGAATATGAAAAGTCAACCAAGAGTTGACTATTGAGTTAGAGTGCTCGGAACCGGATTCGGATGATTCGACTAGTTCCGGGGGATCAATTATGACTTAGGAGAACAATCGGAATTGAATTCGGAGGTCCGGTGTAGTTTTAAGCTTGAATTGGCGAATGTTAAATTTTGGCGAAAACCGGATGGTAGGTGATATTTTGATCCGGGGGTCGGAATGGAATTCCGACAATTTCTATAGCTTCGTTATGTGATTTTGGATATGTCTGCAAATTTTCAGGTCATTCGGACATCGTTTGATCGGGTTTTGGGTTGAATGTTAGTTTTGAAAGTTTTGAAGAAACTTAGGCTTGAATCCGTGGTTAATTGGTGATTTTGATGTTTAGTATGGTGTTTTTATGATTGGAACAAGTCCGTATCATGTTTTGGGGTATGTTGGTGGTTTTCGTTGGGGTCCCGGGGCCTCGGGATGGATTCGGACCATCAACCGGGCAATTAGAACTTGGAAAAATTCTGCAGAAAACTGCAGGTTCTGCCCAGGCCCTTAAGCCTTCGCGTTCGCGTGACCAGTGTCGCGTTCGCGAAGGCCAAGCCTTTTTGTGCATCGCGTTCGCGGGAGAAGGCGTCGCGTTCGCGTAGGTCTGGGGTGTTAAGCATCGCGAACGCATTGCTTGGGTCGCATTCGCGTAGGGTCGTGGTGTTGTGCTTCGCGTTCGCGGGAGGTCTATCGCGAACGCGTAGAATAAATCCGGGTGGCTGGGAGTTTGAACATCGCGAACGCGTGGGATGCGTCGCGTCCGCGAAAGGTTACAGGATTTGAGCATCGCGAACGCGTGGCCAGCGTCGCGTTCGCGAAGAGTAAGGCTGGTTTGTTCATCGCGAACGCGTAGAGGGTCGCGATCGCGTAGAGCAAATGGGTCTGGCAGAGAATTTAATCACAGAACAGAGGGTTACGGGTTCATTAACCCAAAACTCAATTTTGAGCCCTAGAGAGAAGAAAACTCGAGGAAATCACCGAGAAGTCATCGGGTATTCGTCGGAGGTAAGATTCTTGACTCAAAAACATCATTTTATGGTAGTATTAACATCAATCTTCATGAAATTGGGTTGAAATCTTGAAGAAATGTGGCCAAAATATTGAAAACGGGATTTTTGGATTTGGGAGGCCATTTGAACTCCGATTTCGATAAATTTTATATGCACGGACTCGTGGCGAGATAAGGATCGCGTTGGTGCTAATTTCGGAATTTTCCGAGCAGTGGGGCCCGGGGTCGGGTTTTACCAACTTAGTGTAATTATGCGAATTTCATATAAATTGAAGTGGGTTATGATTCTTTGACCCGTATTTGATATAATTATTGATATTTGACTAGATTCTACACACGAGGCAACGAAATTCAAAGGGAAAGGCATCGCGGATGAGTCTACGACCGGCTAGAGGTGAGTAGTTTGTGTATATTGTAGCCTGAGGGTTCGAAACCCCGGCTTAGCACATTGTGACGCTAATAGGGCGTGGTTCGCACACCGTGGCAGGTGCGGGATTGATCGTGATTGGGGATTGAGACTTGGTCCATCCCGGAAATGAATAATATGTGTTAGTGTTGGAAATACACCGTTTTTGCTATATTTGTGGGCTGTAAGCCTTGTTTGGGGCCTTGTGCCGATCTGTAGCGTCCTTAGAGGACAATATTTATGTGATAGCTGTAATTGCTTAAATCACTGATCTCAGTCCTGGAAACCGAAATCACACTTTTGAAATGCTAAGTCACCGGTTTTTACAAAACTAATAAAGATAAAAGTATTTTTCATAAATTATGAATTGATAACTGGAATTAAGGAAAATGAATTATTTTGTGACTTAATTGTTTACTGTGGACTGAGCATGGGATCGGGCTGCACGCCGCAGTGGTTGATATGAGGGTCGGGCTGCACGCCGCAGCAGTATTTGCGCTTGGGCTGTAGGAGCCCCTCCGGAGTCTGTACACACCCCCAGTGAGCGCCGTCGACGTTAAATTGGATCGGGCTACACGCCGTAGCGGTTATGTGCTTTTCATTGCATCTGTATTGTTGAATTACTCTGTGGTAGCTGTATTGTATTGTTGTTGCTAGTTCGTAGGAGATTCGAACTGTAGAGTAGCTTCATATTATGGTATTTTGTGGATTTCTTACTGTCAGCTACATATATATATTTGTTACTCACTGAGTACTTAGTACTCACCCCTACTCCCTGCACCTTTTGTGTGCAGACTCAGGTACTCAGGAGCAGTAGACGGACATCTCCAACGTTTACATTGTCACATCGAGTTGCTGAGGTAGCTGCCTACGTTCGCAGAGCCTAGCTTCTCCTCCCATTCCCGTTGTTATTGTATATTTTGTATTCAGACTTGAGTACTTCTATATCGTACTTTCTATTTCCTGTTGGGTTTTGTTAGAGGCTCTAGACTTGTGACTCCGGATCTTTGGGAGTGTCAGTACTTTTGTTCTGTATTATTATTATTGGAGTTCTTAAACTCATATATTCTTCTTGGGTTGTCCATTTGGGAACTAGTATTGTGTTATAATTAAACTGTTGGTTTGGCTGGCCTAGCTTGATTGTTGGGCGCCATCACGACTGGATTTGGGTCGTGACACCTCCCCCCAAACTAAATCAGACCCCCATTTGCCTCTATTCTCTAACCCTAACCCAATCGTCCCCGCCGTCCTCCGCCCGCCTGAATTTGCCTGCGGCGGACGGTGGCCAAATGCCCCCATTTTTACACCACCAACTCTCCTAAACACCCCCTTTCCAACCATCCCCATAGTTTACCCCAAAACCTACCCTATCTTTCGAATCTCCGGTCAAAGAAAGCTTGAAAAAACCCTCCGTCTCCGATGACCCCCAAATCGATACCACACCATCTCCTGACCTTCCCCATAACCAAACCAGTCGTGGTTTGGCTCGAATCTGACCAGATTTGGTCGATCCCCAAAACGACTATATAAACCCTAGAAATCCGAAATGTGATGTCACGACCCTAGTTCACCAATTGTGAACATGTCGTGATGGCACCCAGTCCCCACGACTAGGTAAGCCTAACACGTTGCGGAATCCATAAGTTATAAATACTTAAATAAGAACAGCAGAAAATAACATAAAAGGTATGTAATCCGTGCCGCTTGGCACATACATCCGTTACACAATAAATAAAACACTACCAAGATCCGGAACCCCACGGTAACACAGACTAAAAGAGAAATACAACTGTGGCTCTATGTGTAAAGAGTATCTAACAACGAAAGGAAGAAAAATGTCAACTAGTAATACTAGAATAGAAGGGAAGCCTCCGGATCCGCGGACGTAGCAGGATCATACCTCGAAGTCTCCCAGAAAGCTGCAGAATCACCTAGTACGAGCCTCCTCTGATGTACCTGGATCTGCACAACAAAAGTGTGCAGAAGAGTAGCATGAGTACACCACGGCGGTACTCAGTAAGTGCCAAGCCTAACCTCGATGGAGTAGTGACGAGGTAGGTCGGGGCCCTACTGAGAAACAATAATATAATGATGAAAACAAAATAATGGCACCCAGTCCCCACGACTAGGTAAGCCTAACACGTTGCGGAATCTATAAGTTTTAATTACTTAAATAAGAAACAGCGGAAAATAACATAAAAGATATGTAATCCGTGCCACTTGGCACATACATCCGTCACACAATAAATAAACACTACCAAGATCCGGAACCCCACGGTAACACGGACTAAAAGGGAAATACAACTGTGGCTCTATGTGTAAAGAGTATCTAACAACGAAATGAAGAAAAATGTCACTAGTAATACTAGAATAGAAGGGAAGCCTCCGGATCCGCGGACGTAGCAGATCATACCTCGAAGTCTCCCAGAAAGCTGCAGAATCACCTAGTGCATTTGATCAGATGGACCTGGATCTGCACAACGAAAGTGTGCAGAAGAGTAGCATGAGTACACCACGGCGGTACTCAGTAAGTGCCAAGCCTAACCTCGATGGAGTAGTGACGAGGAAGGTCGGGGCCCTACCGAGAAATAATAAAAATAATGATAATAACACCTAACAGTACAAAATAGGAATAAGTCTGAAATAACAGCAAATGAAATAAATACTACAAGCCGTCTACAGTTAAGCTAACAAGAGAAATCAACACAACAAGTATAATCTACAATCTAGTATCTCCGGGAATTGAACCCGTAGTCCTTTATACTCAGCAACTCAGGGTCTCCGGGAATCGAACCCGCAGCCCATGTCTCAATAAATAATCAATAACTCAGGATCTCCGGGAATCGAACCCGCAGTCCCTACCAATAACTCAGGATCTCGGGAATCGAACCCGTAGTCCCTACCAATAACTCAGGATCTCGGGAATCGAACCCGTAGTCCCTACCAATAACTCAAGATCTCGGGAATCGAACCCGTAGTCCCTACCAATAACTCAGGATCTCGGGAATCGAACCCGTAGTCCCTACCAATATCACGTCGGGTCTCTGGGAATCGAACCCACAGCCCTGGGTCTCCGGGAATCGAACCCGCAGTCCACAAGCACAACCAATTAAGGAATCCACAGAGAGAATAATTATGCTTAACTATAACTTCACCGAAAAATAGTGCCAATAATTAACAAGGAGTTCAAATAAGGCAATTAGGCAACTAAACAGTTAAGTGCTACCTAATCATGCTCTTCTAACCACTACCGGGTAAAATATCAAATTAACAACCAAAGACAGGGATATCGCTCATCGAACATTTTTGAATAAATTACGTGTTCAACAACCAGCGCATGTACACGCCCGTCACCTCGCGTACAAGGCTTTTAAACTATCACATAATATCCTAGGGGTGAAAATTCCCCCACACGAGGTTAGACAAGCCACTTACCTCAATTCCGGTACAACACCGCTAAGTAATAACCCTCTTGCCACGAATGTCGGCCTCCACAAGTGTAGTATCTAATAAAAATCAATAGAATCACGTCAAAATAGGCCAATTGGGCATTACCCAATCAAAATAACTCAAAATTCACCAAAACCCACAAGTTGCCAAAACCCGACTTTCGGTACGCTTAACGGAAATTCACGAAAGTTATATATTCGGAACCCTTGTTTCAATACGAGTCTATGCATATAAAGTTTACCAAATTCGGACTCCGTTTGCCCACTCAAAACCTTGATTTTCTAAAGGTTTTGGTCTAGGGTGAAAAACCCCCATTAATTACCCAAATTCCTCCATTTTCATGAAAAACTTGCATAATATTATCAACAACAATCATATTTGGAGTCCATAATTGATTACCTGAAGAAACCCCTTGAATCTCCCTTCAAAATCGCCCAAATCGCCCCTTAAGCCGAGACCAAAAATGTGTGAAATGTTCTGAAATTTTTCTAACTTCTGATACACTTACTTACAGCGATTTTCGCTTCTGCGGAACATTTTCCGCTTCTACGCATCCGTATCCGCGACCAAAGGGTCGCTTCGGCGGTTCCAGGCCTGGCCGGCCATTTCCGCTTCTGCGAACAAGAGGGCCGCTTAAGCGGCTCCGCTTCTGCGAAGAAGCATCCGCTTCTGCGGACAAGTCCGCCTCTGCGCATAATTGACCGCTTCTGCGGTCTCGCCCAAACGGTAAGATGTCCGCTTCTGCGGACCATGTCCATTTCTCCCCGTCCGCTTCTGCGATCACTGGCATCGCACCAGCGACCCCGCTTCAGCGGATTGGATTCCGCTTCTGCGGAAATAGCCGCTCCTGCGCATCTCGTCCGCTTCGGCGGACACGCTCCTGCGCCCAAAATTCCGCAGGAGCGGAAACAACAGAAGCAGGATCCCAACCTGCAATTCTTCCACAATTTCTCCCGTTTAACCATCCGAAATCACCCCGAGGCCCCCGGGACCTCATCCAAACATACCAACACATCTTAATACCTTATTCGAACTTGCTCAAATCCTCAAAACACGTCTAACAACATCAATTCCCATTATTCACATCGAATTCAAGCCTAAATTTCTTAAAACTTTCCGAATTGCACATTCGATCAAAAACCCGTCCAAACGACGTCCGAATGACCTGAAAATTTGCGGACATATCCAAAATCACATAACGAAGCTACAAAAATTGTCGGAATTCCATTCCGACCCCCGGATCAAAATCTCACCTATCGATCGGATTCGCCAAAATTTCAACCTTCGGCATTTCAAGCCTAATTGAGCTACGGACCTCCAAAATACATCCCGAACGCGCTCCTAACCCCGAAATCACCTAACGGAGCAAATGGAACCATCGAATTTCCGTTCCGAGATCGTCTTAACACTGTTCCGGCTACGGACCGTTTTCTAGCTTCAAAGCTCTTATTTAGGGACTAAGTGTCCCAAAATGCTCAAATTTTTGGAACCGACTCTCCCGACAACCCACAATAGCAGAAATGAACTTAGGGGAACAGTTAAATTAGGGATTGGGGCGTAATTTTCTAAAACGACCGGTCGGGTCGTTACATCTTCCCACACTTAAAGATTCGTTCGTCCTCGAACGAGCATAGAAAACATACCTGGAGTAGTGAAAAGATGAGGGTACTGGCTGCGCATATCCTGCTCGGTCTCCTAAGTCGCCTCCTCGACCGGCTGACCCCGCCACTGAACCTTTACCGAAGCGATGTTCTTTGACCTTAGCTTTCTGACTTGCCTGTCTAGAATGGCTACTGTCTCCTCAACATAAGAAAGATCCTTGTCTAGCTGAACAGATGTGAAATCCAACACGTGCGACGGGTCACCATGGTATCTCCGGAGCATGGAGACATGAAATACGGGGTGAACTCCGGCTAGGCTGGGAGGTAAGGCCAACTCATAAGCAACCTCCCCAACACGCCTCAAAATCTCAAAAGGGCCAATAAATCTAGGACTCGGCTTTCCTTTCTTCCCAAACCTCATAACGCCCTTCATGGGCGAGACTCGAAGCAGAACCCGCTCACCAACCATAAAAGCCACATCGCGAACCTTCTTGTCCACATAACTCTTCTGTCTGGACTGGGCCGCACGAAGTCTGTCCTGAATCACCTTGACCTTGTCCATAGCCTCCTGAACCATATCAGTACCTAGTAACCTGGCCTCGCCCGGCTCAAACCAACCCACGGGAGACCTGCACCTCCTACCATATAGGGCCTCGTACGGTGCCATCTGAATACTGGACTGGTAGCTGTTGTTATAAGCAAACTCCGCCAGTGGCAAGAAGTGATCCCATGAACCTCCAAACTCAATCACGCACGCACGGAGCATATCCTCCAAAATCCGAATAGTGCGTTCGGACTGCCCATCAGTCTGGGGGTGAAATGATGTGCTCAGCTCTACCCGAGTACCTAACTCCTGCTGTACAGCTCTCCAGAACCGTGAAGTGAACTGAGTGCCTCTATCTGAAATGATAGAAACTGGAATACCATGCAGCCGGACTATCTCCTTGATATAGATCTCCGCCAGTCGCTCCGATGAATAAGTAGTGCTCACCGGTATAAAATGGGCGGACTTGGTCAGCCGATCCACAATAACCCAAATAGAATCAAACTTCCTAATAGTCCGTGGAAGCCCAGATACAAAGTCCATGGTGATGCGCTCCCATTTCCACTCTGGAATCTCAATCCGCTGCATCAATCCACCCGGGCGCTGATGCTCATACTTCACCTTCTGGCAATTGAGGCATCTAGAAACATAATCAACTATATCCCTCTTCATCCGCCTCCACTAGTAATGCTGTTTCAAGTCCTGATACATCTTTGCGGCACCCGGATGGATGGAATACCGCGAACTATGGGCCTCTGCTAGAATCAGCTCTCGAAGATCATCTACATTGGGCACACGGATACGCCCCTGCATCCTCATGACTCCATCATCCCCGATGGTAACATCTCGAGCATCATCACGCCGAACTCTATCCTGAAGGACAAGCAAATGAGGGTCGTCGAACTGACGCTCCCTGATACGGTCAAATAGAGAAGACCGAGAAACCACACATGCCAGAATCCGGCTGGGCTCCGAAAGATCCAATCTAACAAACTGCCTGGCTAAAGCCTGAACATCCATCGCCATAGGCCTCTCTGAAACTGGTAGATATGCTAAACTCCCCAAACTCTCTGCCCGACGACTCAAGGCATCAACAACCACATTAGCCTTGCCCGGATGATAGAGAATAGTAATATCATAGTCCTTTAGTAGTTCCAACCATCTCCTCTGACGCATATTCAGGTCCTTCTGCTTAAGCAAGTGCTGCAAGCTCCGGTGATCAGTGTAGATCTCAGAAGGAACCCCATATAAATAATGACGCCAAATTTTCAAGGCGTGAACAATGGCGGCTAGCTCCAAATCATGAACAGGGTAATTCTTCTCATGCACCTTCAGCTGTCTCGACGCGTAGGCAATCACCCTACCGTCCCGCATCAATACCGCACCGAGTCCAACTCGTGAGGCATCACAATATACGGTATAGGACCCCGTACCTGTAGGCAACATCAATATAGGGGCCGAAGTCAAAGCTGTCTTGAGCTTTTGAAAGCTCGCCTCACACTCGTCTGTCCACTGAAAAGGGGCACCCTTTTGGGTCAATCTAGTCATAGGTGCTGCAATCGAAGAGAACCCTCTACGAAACGACGGTAATAGCCCGCCAAACCAAGGAAACTGCGAATCTCAGTAGCGGAGGAGGGTCTGGGCCAACTCTGCACGGCCTCCACCTTCCTCGGATCTACTCGAATACCATCACTCGATACCACGTGGCCCAAAAATGCCACCGAACTCAACCAGAATTCACATTTAGAGAACTTGGCATAAAGCTGCTTCTCCCTCAGGATCTGAAGCACTATTCTTAAATGCTGCTCGTGCTGTTCCCGGCTCCGAGAATATACTAGAATATCATCAATGAAGACAATCACGAACGAGTCCAGATAAGGCCTGAACACACTGTGCATCAAATGCATAAATGCTACTGGGGCATTAGTCAACCCAAAAGACATCACGAGGAACTTATAGTGACCATACCGGGTCCTGAAGGCAGTCTTCGGGATATCTGGCTCCCGAATCTTCAGCTGGTGATATCCAGAGCGCAAATCAATCTTAGAAAACACATGTGTGCCCTGTAACTGGTCAAATAAATCAGCAATACGGGGCAAAGGATACCGGTTCTTCACTGTAACCTTATTCAGCTGACGATAGTCAATACACATACGTATAGAACCGTCCTTTTTCTTCACAAACAATACAGGAGCACCCCAAGGCGAAACACTGGGTCGAATAAAACCCTTGCCCAATAACTCCTGTAACTGATCCTTCAACTCCTTTAATTCGGGAGGAGCCATACGGTACGGTGGAATAGAAATGGGCTGAGTGCCCGGCAACAAGTCAATAGCAAAGTCAATATCTCTGTTGGGCGGCATGCCCGGAAGATCAGCTGGAAATACATCAGCAAAGTCACGTACCACATGAACAGAATCAATAGAGGGAGTGTCAATACTGACGTCCCGCACATAGGCTAGATATGCAGCACACCCCTTCTCAACCATACGCTGAGCTCTGAGAAACAAAATAACACGGGTAGGGGTATGATCTAGAGTACTACTCCACTCAATACGTGGAATGCCTGGCATAGCCAGCGTCAAGGTCTTGGCGTGACAATCAAGAATAGCATAATGGGGCGACAACCAGTCCATGCCCGGAATAATATCAAAATCGACCATCCCGAGCAGTAATAGATTCGCTCTGGTCTCAAAATCACAAATGGTAATCAAACACGACCGATATACGTGGTCTACGGCCAAAGAATCACCCACCGGAGTGGAAACATAAATGGGGGCACTCAAAGAATCCCGAGGCACACCCAGATGAGAAGCAAAGTAAGAAGACACATATGAAAAAGTGGAACCGGGGTCGAATAGAACCGATGCCTCCCTGTGACTAACCAGAATAATACCTGTGATAACAGAATCAGATGCAACAGCCGCAGCGCGATCAGGAATAGCATAGAATCTGGCCTGTCCCCCCTCTCGAGGGCGGCCTCTAGAACCCTGACCCCCGCCCCTGGCTGGCTGGGTAGGTGGAATAGCAGCTGGAGCTGGAATGATAGCCTGCTGACCCTGAGAGCCACGCTGATGCTGCGAAGACTGGTGAGGTGCTCCCCTCCTACGCCTGAGGCACTCCCTAACCAGGTGGCGAGTATCCCCGCACTCAAAACAAGCTCTGGGATGACGCGGTGGCTGTGACTGACCGGCCTCACCCCCACTAGCCTGACCTTTGGAAGGACCCCGCGCAGGAGGTGCACTGGAAACTGGGGGAGCATAATAGGGCTCCGGAGGTGCTGGAAGAGCTGGGGTACTACCGGCTGCGGGCAATGTTGAGTGAACTGGACGACCGGAATAACCCCTGCCAAAACGACCGGCTGCTGAAGTGCGGGCACCAGAGAAATGGCCCGACTCACGAGACCTCTTGGCCTCTCTATCTCCCCGCTCTCTAGGGAGCATACTCTCGATCCTCCCGGCAATGCTAACTGCCTGCTGATAAGATATATCTGTCTCCAACTCTCTGGCCATGCTGGATCGGATAGGCGGAATCGGGCCCTCAATAAATCTCCGTACTCTCTCCCGAACCGTGGCTACCAAGGCCGGTGCATGCCTGGCCAGACGGGTGAAACTGATGGCATACTCCGATACTGACATGGAGCCCCTGTCGCAATCTCTCAAACTCCGAGCGCCAAGAATCCCTAAGGCTCTGGGGAACAAACTCCGTCAAAAACAGATTTGAAAACTGCGTCCAGGTCAACGAAGCGGACTCCTCCGGACTATCCAACTCATACGTGCGCCACCAATCATAAGCGGTCCCACGAAACTGAAACGTAGTGAAGGAAACCCCGCTGGTCTCCACAATCCCCATGGTAGAAAGAATACGATGACACTCCTCCAGAAAACCCAATGCATCATCTGAAGCCAAACCACTGAACACTGGAGGGTCATATTTCTTGAACCTCTCCAATCTACGCTGCTCGTCCTCAGAGCCAGCTGGCCCACCTCCAGGCTGTGCTGGGGCGGCAGGAGGTATAACCATAATCTCTGGAACCAGTCCCACTGGCACTCGCTGCTCAAGTGTAACGGCTGCGGGAGTCTGGGCCCCTCCCCCGGCCTGGGATGTAGCTATAGTGAGAGGATGCAACCCTGCCTGAGCTAAATTGGTATACATACTCATTAACTGGGCCAGGGTCTCCTGGAGCGCTGGAGTAATAGCAACTGTAGTCGGTGTACCAGGTGCATGCGCTCCAGCCTGATCCACCGGTGGAACCTCAGCGGTAGCGCGCACGGGTGTTGTGGCTGCACCTTGGGCACGTCCTCGTCCTCTACCTCGGCCCCGGCCTCGAACGGCGGCAACAGGGGGCGCGGGTACCCGATCATCGCGGTTAGCTCGTGTCCTCACCATCCGTGAGAGAATAGAAAGCAATAGTTTAGATTTTTTTTTTGATGCCAAAAATGTCGCACGACAAGGAATCCAAAAGAAATGAAGAGTTTCCTAAACGGTTACATAGCCCCTCGTAGATAAATACAGACGTCTCCGTATCGATCAGCGAGACTCTAAGTAACCGGTCTGTGTCCCGTGACTCCTATGAACCTAGAGCTCTGATACCAACTTGTCACGACCCTAGTTCACCAATTGTGAACCTGTCGTGATGGCACCCAGTCCCCACGACTAGGTAAGCCTAACACGTTGCGGAATCTATAAGTTTTAATTACTTAAATAAGAAACAACGGAAAATAACATAAAAGATATGTAATCCGTGCCACTTGGCACATACATCCGTCACACAATAAATAAACACTACCAAGATCCGGAACCCCACGGGTAACACATACTAAAAGAAATACAACTGTGGCTCTATGTGTAAAGAGTATCTAACAACGAAATGAAGAAAAATGTCAACTAGTAATACTAGAATAGAAGGGAAGCCTCCGGATCCGCGGACGTAGCGGATCATACCTCGAAGTCTCCCAGAAAGCTGCAGAATCACCTAGTACGAGCCTGCTCTGATGTACCTGGATCTGCACAACAAAAGTGTGCAGAAGAGTAGCATGAGTACACCACGGCGGTACTCAGTAAGTGCCAAGCCTAACCTCGATGGAGTAGTGACGAGGAAGGTCGGGGCCCTACCGAGAAATAATAAAAATAATGATAATAACACCTAACAGTACAAAATAGGAATAAGTCTGAAATAACAGCAAATGATTACTGCAACTGTCTACAATTAAGCTAACAACAAATAACCAACTCAAATAAACAAATCCAGGATCCGTGGGAATTGAACCCACAGTCCCATTCTCAGTACCTCTGGGTCTCCGGGAATCGAACCCGCAGCCCATGTCTCAATAATATCTCAATAACTCGGGATCTCCGGGAATCGAACCCGCAGTCCCTACCAATAACTCAGGATCTCGGGAATCGAACCCGTAGTCCCTACCAATAACTCAGGATCTCGGGAATCGAACCCGTAGTCCCTACCAATAACTCGGGATCTCGGGAATCGAACCCGTAGTCCCTACCAATAACTCAGGATCTCGGGAATCGAACCCGTAGTCCCTACCAATATCACGTCGGGTCTCTGGGAATCGAACCCACAGCCCTGGGTCTCCGGGAATCGAACCCGCAGTCCACAAGCACAACCAATTAAGGAATCCACAGAGAGAATAATTATGCTTAACTATAACTTCACCGAAAAATAGTGCCAATAATTAACAAGGAGTTCAAATAAGGCAATTAGGCAACTAAACAGTTAAGTGCTACCTAATCATGCTCTTCTAACCACTACCGGGTAAAATATCAAATTAACAACCAAAGACAGGGATATCGCTCATCGAACATTTTTGAATAAATTACGTGTTCAACAACCAGCGCATGTACACGCCCGTCACCTCGCGTACAAGGCTTTTAAACTATCACATAATATCCTAGGGGTGAAAATTCCCCCACACGAGGTTAGACAAGCCACTTACCTCAATTCCGGTACAACACCGCTAAGTAATAACCCTCTTGCCACGAATGTCGGCCTCCACAAGTGTAGTATCTGATAAAAATCAATAGAATCACGTCAAAATAGGCCAATTGGGCATTACCCAATCAAAATAACTCAAAATTCACCAAAACCCACAAGTTGCCAAAACCCGACTTTCGGTACGCTTAACGGAAATTCACGAAAGTTATATATTCGGAACCCTTATTTCAATACGAGTCTATGCATATAAAGTTTACCAAATTCGGACTCCGTTTGCCCACTCAAAACCTTGATTTTCTAAAGGTTTTGGTCTAGGGTGAAAAACCCCCATTAATTACCCAAATTCCTCCATTTTCATGAAAAACTTGCATAATATTATCAACAACAATCATATTTGGAGTCCATAATTGATTACCCGAAGAAACCCCTTGAATCTCCCTTCAAAATCGCCCAAATCGCCCCTTAAGCCGAGACCAAAAATGTGTGAAATGTTCTGAAATTTTTCTAACTTCTGATACACTTTCTTACAGCGATTTTCGCTTCTGCGGAATATTTTCCGCTTCTACGCATCCGTATCCGCGACCAAAGGGTCGCTTCAGCGGTTCCAGGCCTGGCCGGCCATTCCCGCTTCTGCGAACAAGAGGGCCGTTTAAGCGGCTCCGCTTCTGCGAAGAAGCATCCGCTTCTGCGGACAAGTCCGCCTCTGCGCATAATTGACCGCTTCTGCGGTCTCGCCCAAACGGTAAGATGTCCGCTTCTGCGGACCATGTCCATTTCTCCCCGTCCGCTTCTGCGATCACTGGCATCGCACCAGCGACCCCGCTTCAGCGGATTGGATTCCGCTTCTGCGGAAATAGCCGCTCCTGCGCATCTCGTCCGCTTCTGCGGACACGCTCCTGCGCCCAAAATTCCGCAGGAGCGGAAACAACAGAAGCAGGATCCCAACCTGCAATTCTTCCACAATTTCTCCCGTTTAACCATCCGAAATCACCCCGAGGCCCGCGGGACCTCATCCAAACATACCAACACATCTTAATACCTTATTCGAACTTGCTCAAATCCTCAAAACACGTCTAACAACATCAATTCCCATAATTCACATCGAATTCAAGCCTAAATTTCTTAAAACTTTCCGAATTGCACATTCGATCAAAAACCCGTCCAAACGACGTCCGAATGACCTGAAAATTTGCGGACATATCCAAAATCACATAACGAAGCTACAGAAATTGTCGGAATTCCATTCCGACCCTCGGATCAAAATCTCACCTATCGATCGGATTCGCCAAAATTTCAACCTTCGGCATTTCAAGCCTAATTGAGCTACGGACCTCCAAAATACATCCCGAACGCGCTCCTAACCCCGAAATCACCTAACGGAGCAAATGGAACCATCGGATTTCCATTCCGAGATCGTCTTAACACTGTTCCGGCTACGGACCGTTTTCTAGTTTCAAAGCTCTTATTTAGGGACTAAGTGTCCCAAAATGCTCAAATTTTTGGAACCGACTCTCCCGGCAACCCACAATAGCAGAAATGAACTTAGGGGAACAGTTAAATTAGGGATTGGGGCGTAATTTTTCTAAACGACCGGTCGGGTCGTTACACCTACTGAGAAAAACAATAATATAATGATGATAACAAAGTAAACAGTTTAAATGATAATAATTTCCAAAATAACAACATCATGATGATTACTGCGACTATCTACGATTAAGTTAACAACAATTAACCAGCTCAAATAAACAAATCCAGGGTCTGTGGGAATTGAACCCACAGTCCCATTCTCAGTACATCTGGGTCTCCGGGAATCGAACCCGCAGCCCATGTCTCAATAAATAGTCATTAACTCAGGATCTCCGGGAATCGAACCCGTAGTCCCTACCAATAACTCAGGATCTCGGGAATCAAACCCGTAGTCCCTACTAATAATTCAGGATCTCGGGGATCAAACCCGTAGTCCCTACCAATAACTCAAGATCTCGGGGATCAAACCCGTAGTCCCTACCAATAATTCAGGATCTCGGGAATCGAACCCGTAGTCCTACCAATAAATCAGGATCTCGGGAATCGAACTCGTAGTCCTACCAATAAATCAGGATCTCGGGAATCGAACCCGTAGTCCTACCAATAAATTAGGATCTCGGGAATCGAACCCGTAGTCCTACCAATAAATTAGGATCTCGGGAATCGAACCCGTAGTCCACAAGCACAACCAATAAAGAAATCCACAGAGAGAATAATTATGCTTAAATATAACTTCACCGAAAAATAGTGCCGATAGTTATCGAGGAGTTCAAACAAGGCAATTAGGCAACTAAACAGTTAAGTACTACCAAATCATGCTTTCCTAACCACTACCGGGTATAAATATCAAATTAACAGCCAAAGACAGGAGTATCGCTCATAGAACGTTTTAATTAAAGTGCGTTTTCAACAACCAGCGCATGTACACGCCCGTCACCTCGCGTACAAGGCATTTAAACTATCACATAATATCCTAGGGGTGAGAATTCCCCCACACGAGGTTAGACAAGCCACTTACCTCGACTCCGGTACAAAACCGCTATGAAACAACTCTCTTGCCACGAATGTCGGCCTCCACAAGTGTAGAATCTGATAAAAATCAATAGAATCACATCAAAATAGGCCAATTGGGCATTACCCAATCAAATTAACTCAAAATTCACCAAAACCCACAAGTTGCCAAAACCCGACTTCCGGTACGCTTATCGAAAAATCACGAAAATTATATATTCGGGTTCCTTATCTCAATACGAGTCCGTGCATATAAAATTTATCGAAATCGGACTCCGTTTGCCCATTCAAATCAAAGATTTTCTAACATTTAGGCCTAGGGCTCAAACCCACCTTTAATCTTCCAATTTTAGTGAAATAATCATGAATTTCATGATAAACCAACGAAATAAGGTCAAGAAACTTACCCCCGATGAGTTCCCGGTGATATCCCAGCGTTTCCCCTTCAATTCCCTCTCTTGGAGCTCAAAAATGGCGTTTTTGATTTATGGGTCGCGGCTGAAATGTTTCTGGACTTAAGTCACTGCCAGACATTTTTACTCTATGCGATCGCATGATCCCTGTTGCGATCGCATAGAACAAATTTTGACCCTCGCCAAACTACTCTATGCGATCGCATAGTCCTCAATGCGATCGCAATGCTCACCAAAATATACCTATGCGATCGCATGCCCTGCTCCGCGATCGCATAGAACAAAAGCTGGACCTGGGACCCCTCTTCTCTATACACTATGCGATCGCATAGGACTGTACGCGATCGCAGAGCACAACTTTCCAGAACTATGCGATCGCATATCCATGCCCGCGATCGCATAGAACAAATACTTGGCCTCTCCAAAACCTTCTATGCAATCGCATTAGCCCATTGCGATCGCATAGAGCATTCGTCTGCAGCACACACCAGCAGTTAACAGCATTTCTAAAAGGCATGAAATAGCCCGATTGGACCCCCGGATTCATCCCGAGACCACCGGGATCCCAACGAAAACCACCAACCTATTCCAAAACATGATACGAACTTATTCTAATCATCAAAACACGTCTAACAACATCAAAACCCATAATCCACATCGAATTCAAGCCTAAATTTCTTAAAACTTTCCGAATTGGACATTCGATCTAAAACCCGACCAAACGACGTCCGAATGACCTGAAATTTTGCGGACATATCCAAAATCACATAACGAAGCTACAGAAATTGTCGGAATTCCATTCCGACCCCCGGATCAAAATCTCACCTATTGTTCGGATTCGCCAAAATTTCAACCTTCGGCATTTCAAGCCTAATTGAGCTACGGACCTCCAAAATACATTCCGAATGCGCTCCCAACCCCGAAATCACCTAACGGAACTAATGGAACCATCGGATTTCCGTTCCGAGATCGTCTTAATACTGTTCCGGCTACGGGCCATTTTCTAGCTTCAAAGCTCTTATTTAGGGACTAAGTGTCCCAAAATGCTCAAATTTTCAGAACCGACTCTCCCGGCAACCCAAAATGGCAGAAATGAACTTAGGAAAACAGTTAAGTTAGGGATTGGGGCGTAATTTTCTAAAACGACCGGTCGGATCGTTACATGTGACCTCCGGCTAAAATTGATGAGGGTTTGAGGTCCGATGGACCTTAATCTAAGTGTTCACAACAAGAGAACACCTCAATTAAGGTCTGTTTGGCCTCAACAATTCAAAGTGCGAGTTTGTTTCAAGACCCGTCCAAAATTGCTGATCTTTTTCTTTACTTTCAAAGTATTTTCGTTTCTTTTTCTAAGCCTCATCTAATTCTAGGTTCTGTATGTTATATATGTGATAATTCTCATTTTTTTTCTTTTCGAATTTTTTGATTATTCTGTCCATCTCCGCCAGACCTTTTTATTTGGTCGATTTCTTCTGTTGATTCTTCTAATTGTATTATTGTACTTGTGTGTTTAAATTTGTTCAAAATCGTCGAGAAATTAGTTCATGATTTTGATCCCCTGAGTCGGCCTGTAAAACTGTGAATCGCGAATTCATAGGTCGATTACTTACTATCAGTTATACGTATTGTAATTGACAAAATGAATGTCGTCGATTAGGTCATTCGTATTTATAGTTTTGATTGTGCTCTTTTAGCTATTTGATTATTAGTTGGTTTTGTTGTTTAATTTACTGTGAATCATTCAACCTTGTGTTTGTTTGTGTTTTATTGTTTTTAGTTGTCTGATTGATAAACTTTCTGAAAGATTACGAGTTTTGAATCACTGAAAACACTTGTTTTGGTGTATTTTCCTACTTTAGATTACTGCTTTATTGGTTGGTTTGGATATAGCTGTATTTCTGATGGATTTTAGGTGGATATAGCTGTAAATCAAATAGGATTATATTGGGTATAGCTGTTATAATTTGAAAGAGGAGTAGGTTTTCAGTCATCTAAGGGGATTAAGTTGAAAATTGATGGCTGCTAATAATTACTAGGGGGTAATTAACAGTATGTTCGGGGTTTGTGTAGGAGTCTGCTAGTTTTAGATATGGGGTACATTTTTATTATTAATTAAGGATAGTGGATAGTAGGTACTTGTCTAATATTGAAACAAAATGGCTGATCTTTGAATTGGTGAGGCTATAAAGGTTGCTGGAAATCAGACTTGAAAAGAACACACTGAAAAGAGCAGAAACTGAAAAAAAAGACACACATTTACATCCTTGAAAGAACAGATTTTCCACATTTTCAGATATACACCTACACACACAAAGAACAGATTGTAAAAGAAGGGAAATACAGGCTAATATGCACTGTTATACACTGTTTTAACAACTGGCTTTTGAAGTATTTTTAGCTATCAATTTCAGCAGTTCTTTAGCTTGATTTAGGTCTGCTTTGTGCTTCAGTTCATACGGTCCCTTTGTTTTTTTACTTAAGCCCTGTTCGTTGTTGTTTTGGGAGTTCTGTTGTTTGGTTGTCTTCAAAGCTCTTTTGGGTTTAATTTCTTTTCCTGAGATTTCAACCTATTCCCCGAGCTGTCTACTACCATTTTCATAAGTGGTTATAGTCGAGATTTTGCTGATATATCTTGCTATTGGTTTTGCTGGGAATCGTTCACTGATCTTCTTTTTTCCATTTTTACTGTTGAATTCCAGGTATTTCCTTAGTTCATGGTTGAAGCATGATTGCCGATGCATGTAAAGATATGAAGTTCGGTTAAACGAAGATCTTGTTTGAAGCTGAACTTCTAGTCTTCTTTCATTACTTATGTGTTTAGTATTAGATTCCTAGCCGCTTGCATTTGACGATTTGATTCATGACTGTTGGCTTGGTTTCAAACACACTGGTTCAAGCATTAAAAGCTAAAAACAGTGTTTCGGATTCTCTATATATTGGTGATCGATCATCTTTGCTAAGTTTGAGTGAAATTGATATCTTCACTGTCTAGCTGATTTCGATTTGGATCTTGAAAATATGTATATGATGCGACCTGTTGTTCTTATAAAAACTCGTAGTAAGTTCATTTATAAAGAAATTTAGGTATTTTTGGCCCCTTTACTTTTCTATGATTCACTGATCTATATGGACTGCTAGAATGATGTTTCATTCAATGTTAGCATGTATATTTTGGCAACCTTAGTATTAAGTTTAAATTTCGTTCAAAGTTATGATGTTTAAAGTTTTAGGTAAAGACAGTGGAGTTCCTAGTACATATGTTCCTAATGAATAGTTAAAACTAGCCTTGAAATTCAACAGTTAGTTTTCTTTATTTGTTTTGGGTTTTCACTAATCAATTATTCTATTTAGCCAGTTATGGGCGAACAGATATTCCCGATCTAATTAATAAGTGAGGTATTAAAATTTATGCTCATACCTTGTTAAGAGACTTATTCGAATTAGATGCATTCCCAATTATTTAGTGGTAAATTTTAGCTAAAAATGGAATTATTTCATATGCCAATGTTTTACATAAGTAAATCGAGGAATAACTTCAATAAACATGTACACTAACTAAAGTATCATCAAAGTCAATATTTTCGCTTTATTTAGAATTAGCCTCTCGTTTAAAGTTTTAAATGTATAGTTTAATAAAAGCTTTTCAGTCCATTAAAAGCATATAGGATAACATGTATTAAAATCAGATATTTTTAGCCATTTATTATAATTGAAGCGACCGTGCTAGAACCACGGGATCCGGGGGTGCCTAACACCTTACCTCGGATCAACAGAATTCCTTACTTAGAATTTCTGGTTCTCAGACTTCATTTGGAAAGTCAAAAATTTCATCGATTTGGGATTTTAATAAATTGGTGACTTGGGACACCATAATTTATTCCAAGTGGCGACTCTGAAATAAATAAATCATCTCATTTCGAATATTGTCACTTAAATTGGAAAAACTCCCTTATGCATTATCCTTCGGGGTAGGGCGCGCCAAAAGGAGGTGTGACAATTACAATGTTGTTTTCTACATGAAATCCAAGACCGTCATTGTCGTGTACGGGTGTATTTGGTGAGTTTGACATGTTTTAACGTGAGAAAAAAAAATTCTTGACAAGAACAAGTGTGAAATAACATATGTTATCAGAATCAATACTAAAATAGTTATTATTATCTTTAGCCCCACAGTGGGCGTCAAACTATTTACCTCGAAAATATGAGTAATAATTAAACTTGTTTATGGTATTAAAAGATACGTGATTTAGACCAATACTAATTAATAACTTAGAAATCAAACTTATGAATTAAGGAAGAAAGTAGAACCAAACCGGTACTTAAGCAAGTTTTGACCTCGAGCTAGATGGACTCAAGGCAAGTCAGCAAGAACAATAAAGTTAAGAGATAATTCTGATGAATAATGAGCAAGAAAGTATGAGAGTATATTCTTTTACCAATGATTGAGGTCCCCTTTATATAGTAGGGAAACCCTAAATAAGATACGTTTCTATTTACAGTAAGGAATTTTATTGGGACAGCTGTTTAAGCTCCTCGTGCGGATTCGTACTAACTCGTACAAATCTATTTCGAAATTTATGCAATGATCTTGGAGCAAATCTTGTTCTTCTGTAACAAATCCATGAAGGCATCATCTCGGAGTTGGTCATATTTGGCTCCAGTGCTCGTCGCGTACTCTGATCTTCGAGCCTTGTACTCTATCATCGGGCTCGGGCTCAATCTTGGTCCATCGGCCTCGAACTCGACCCATTCTGAACTCGGGCTTGAAGCAATTAGAGCCCGTGAAATTGAGCATACCTGATTTCGACCATATAAGTTATAGTTCGACGTGTAATTATGCCATTTATAAGAGGAACAGACATAGAGTATCAGAAAATTATTGAGGCATCAAACTACTGAATACTTTCTTTCACAAAATGTCCTTTTATATAGTTACTAGGTGGTGCTAGCCCGTGCCGGGCCCAACAACTTAAGACAGATGTGATGGTACCTATATTCAAATGCAAAATGAATGTTAGTCATGGTAAACAAGAAGCATTCACATGAATGATTGCTCGTATTTTTTTTGGCAACAACACATCAATATGATCATTATAGCTGTTGCTACAACGAAACTTAACTGTATCATTAGCAATTATATCATAGGTGGCCAAGTATTTGTCCACAAGCTATAAAACTTATTGAGTAAAGAATATTGGATTTAGATTCTTGCATACAATATCTATCTTACTTATATCCATTCGTATTTTGGATGCAAGACTTTTTTAAGACACCTGCGGCGGATCAGTTAAATCGAATGTTTTCTAGTTGACATTGTCCCGCCCAACTCTTTCTTGAAGTGACTCTGAAATTGACAGAGAATCATCAGACCATGAAGTGTCTAGGAACCTTAAACAAAAATAACAATAAAACAAAATAAGAGAAAAGTAATGCAAAGAAACAACTTCTTTAAATGCATAGAAACATTGTTATGCGTGAAAAGAGATATCTTGCTACATCTGTTCTTCTATCAGTGTAAACAATTTTTTTCAAAAATAGAAAGGGAAAAGAAATTGTAGAATAAAATGTCCAACCTTGTTAATACGGCCACATAATAATAAACACCACAATATTTCATTCACATTTTCACCTTTTCTATGTCCTCACCAGACTCAAAATTTCCCATTTCATACTACGAATATCATAGAGACATTTCTAAAAAAAAAAAAAGGAACCATGCAATGATAAAATTAAAATAGGAAAAAAACGGAACAGAAAATTTATTTGATGAAATCGATAATCTTTAACTTACCTAAAGAAGATATAAAAGAACGAAAGCATGAATGTCTGAATGATGCTGAGTTATCTGTATTTCATCTGGTGTTCCAAAGATTAGAATGACTGTGTCCGTTGTTTTAGAATGGTTCTAGCGTACCATGACCCTTGCTCCTCAACTCTGAATGAATGTAGTGAAAATTTTATACCAAAGAAGAAGAAAAATGAAATATAAGACAAAAAAGTATAAATAGTCTGTCTCTTTATTGCTTTCTCAAGTTCTTAAACTCAAAAATCAAGATATAGTTTTAAGCTATCCAGTATTTTTCCACTACACCAATTAATAAAGGAAAAATGCTAACATACATATCATAGATGATCCAGTTGCTTACTGTGTCATATTCGGAGTTGAAAACATCTCTAGGAACCATGATCTCTATGGTACTCTTGATCACAATAGTAGATATGCTTTCACTACGAGCAATAAAAAAATACAACAAGCTGATGAATACAACAATGAAGTATCATGTTGAGCTTTGAGATATTTCTAGATGCTTTTTTCGTCAAACGCGTGCGGAACTAATGTCAAATCAATCTAATAAGAAGAGAAAATAGATTTGTCATAATGATTTACTACGTATTAGAATTCACCAGAAACCTACAATAAAGTGAGCCCACATTTTGCAGACAGAAATATTTATATAACCAGACGCTTGAAGAAGTGAGCTATATTTTCGAGGAGTATAACACGTAAAGTCCAAATGAGCAATAAAATACAAAATAAAAAAAAATAGCAAGAGAACAATCTTCTTTCTTACCTTTAAGTAGTATACATAACCTTTAAGTAGTATACATATAGGTAAACAAAATACAACGCTAACTGGTATGAATCATAAGCCCATATGGAACTCTTGCTTACTTTGTTAATATTTTTTTTGATAGAAGACACTCTTTTTTCTTCTTTTTTTTTTTATTTCATTTTATCTAATTTATATCTAATCTATTTTTCTGGCTTGGCTAGGTGGGATAGCCGAGCCATTCCCTTTTCTTTTGGATAGCAGGTGCGAAAAACCAGGATTTGAACCCCCCAAAAAGCATTTTTTTTTTACCGACGCACAAAGAAAATATATTGTTGCGAATAAACAAAATATTGAGGAATTCTCCATACGTAAAATCATAATTATATATTCATAATGATATATAACTGATCTCCAAAACAAAATTTTGTTAAAGATGCTTTCTTCATAACATAGAGGGAAAGTAGGATGACAAGCGTACAAGAACCGAAACCGTTGCCGATAGCATGCTTCGAGCTAATTGTTCACTGTTTGTATTTAGTAGGAGTGTATTTATTTAGACTTTCAATTTATCCTTTCAAGCTTTGATATTCAAAAAGGACTCACATTCAATCATCTAATACATACTAATTTATGATACCCATTACATGTTAGTACACCCATATAATAATAACATCACATATTCCATCTAGAATTTTGTAATTTCATGGATTTAAAGAGCCCTTCGAACTCAAATTTTGGATACTTCGTATTATAAATATCATATGTAACAGGCAGATCAACAGAGGAAGCACACCATGATAAAATTAAAATAGCAAATCATGTAATGATCGTAGCACTTTAACTTACATACAAAGAGATAAAAGAATGAAGTACAAATAACACCCTTTTGTTTAAGAATAAGAAGTTCAACAGCTCAGTTGATCAATTATCTGGATTCTCAAACATATGTAACCAATAGTGACTCATTCATATTCATCCAAGCTCATCATAAGATGACCATTTTTTTTTATCTCTTATTGGAATTAACATGTCCTTGTAGAAGTGAAGATTCCTCTGCACATCAATCAAAACAAAACAATTCTTGAGTAGTGGGACCAAAAATAGACCAGACCTATATGGCTAGCATAAGTGTACTCAAGATTTCGTCTTTTTTTAATGAAGTAAGATGTTAGATTATGCCATCAAGAAGATACAAATTAAAAGAGTACAAAAAAATTTACTTTGCTCCTAACACAAAAAAATACTATATCTAGAGCAGGGAGTCAAACCAAGACCAAAAAACTTTGACCGTTAAGCCAAGTAAGAATGTTACTGCAAATTAAGTTTTTAGTGAAGGCAAACTTCTATCGGTAAAATCTGTGAGAGAGCATAAGCATATTGTCTTCAATTCCTAATAAAAAACCAAAACGCCAATTGATAGCATATTATACATAAAACAAAAATGTGACCATTGTCACACCTCCTTTTGGCGCAGGCCCGCGAGGGCGCGAATATAAAAAGGAGTTTTTCCAATTAAAGGACAATCAAAACGGGATTCATTTATTGAGATATTCAGAGTCGCCACTTGGGAGATATATGGTGTCCCAAGTCACCGGTTGAATCTTGAATTGAGGAAAGGTTTGACTCTATTTAACAGTCTGCGTACCAGAAATTCGGATAAGGAATTCTGTTAACCCGGTAGAAGGTGTTAGGCATTCCCGAGTTCCGTGGTTCCAGCACGGTCGCTCAACTATTATATTTGGCTTGATTATCTGATTTTAATACAAATATGAACTAATGTGCAAACTACCACTCCAAACCGTTTTAATTGTTAGAAGAAAAATATAATGTCGTGAGAATAACAACAACAACAACTACCCAGTATGTTCCCACAAAGTGGGGAATAATGTCGTGAGAATATAACTCGAATTCCGTCACATAAATGTGTCCGTAATTTTTGATATATTCCGACTTCATTGGGATTTGGATTGGGGTCACATAAATGTGTACCCGAGATTAGGGAGGTATTATTATTAAATCCGCGCCTAAAGATACTAACGCATTATTATTTTTTGATAAAAGCCGCGGAATTTGCTAAAGATACTAAACGCCTAAAGTAATATTTATTAAAAGAGAAAAATTCTAATTAATTACGAATCAATAATATGTAACACACTAATTGCTAGACTAACCGACATTGATGGAAGAGAAATTACTTTTAAAACAATTTTTCGAATAAAATATATATATAAAAAATCAATTTCGAAATTACCAATAAAAATAAAATAAAATTTCGAAATTATAAGTAAAATAAAAATAAAATTTCGAAATTACAAATAAAATAAAATAAATTTTCAAATTTTTTGTAAATAAAAGGTAAAATTTGACGACTAAATATTCGAAAGAAACTGAACATAACTAGATTAAAACTTATATTGTCATATAAAAATATTAACAAAATAATTCCTAAAATGGCTACATTTTTATGGATTTGTATAAATAAATAAAAACAAGAGGAAACGAATCTTCTTTATTAAACAATGTGATTAGAATTATAACTTAATGAACGTATTAAAATAGGTGCAACTGACAAATTATAATTAAATTAACACAAAAGAAAATTATGTCGTGCCTTACTAAATCGAATTATTGATAAAATATGGCATGTATAAGTAATATATTAAAATAAACCAACTATCCCATGCTGAACAAAATAATAAAATTTCTAATCGAATTTTTACAATTAATTTAGCAAACTTCTATTAATTAAAACCCCGTCTCGTGTCATATTTTTTATAAATAAGCATTACTAAATTCTGAAATGACAAATAACATAAAAAGATATATATCAAAATAAACTAACCAATTTTTAATTAAATTGAATTAATCATTTTTTTAAACTAAAGAAATTAATCGCTAATGGACGTCATTAACTAGGTTAAACACTAACTTACATATTGCCTAATAAAATTTGATACAAATTAATCGCTAATGGATGTCATTAACTAGATTAAACACTAACTTACATATTGCCTAATAAAATTTGATACAAAGGAATCATATAATAAAATTAAATACATAATTATATACATACATATATATACTAACTTAAATTGCAATTATACGGAATACTTTACTAATAATAGTTAAAAGTCGCGAATGAATTAATTGAAACTTACTATTAATCTTACTTTTAATAAATTATAAAACTGAAGTTAATTATTAAACCGCATCCTATTTTTATTATTAAGAAAATTTTAATCGAAATTGCGCAAACGCATATTCCAAATTAATAAAAAGGTTTACAACTATATTACGCGAAACGTATATATAATCATAATATTAATCTAAATCGGTCGTAAAACAAAACTATGAATAATTATCGAATTGTTAGATCTAAATTACTGAATAAATTAATTAAATTACTACTATTAACACTACATATTATGGCTATTAACTCATACTTGACATACTAAATTCATAATAAAGTAGAAAAACTTAACGAGGTACAACAGTCAAATAGTTATATAAAATACATCCTTAATCTTAAACACAAAACATAAAATAACAACTCAGAATTTAACATAAATATTATTAATACATAATCAAATTTCAGGTCCAAACTTTGACTATGCTTTGACTGATGTCCATGGGAATACCTGAACAGGAATAGGAGAGGAAAATAATCAATATGAGCAATAATTCCAGTAGTGCAACAATAACAACCAGCAAACCCAGTAGCAGATTTTAGAACCGGTTAAAAATTTCTAATAGCAACAAGCATCAACACCCAAAACAGACAACTGAAATAATTCTAACTCTCAAATTCTCACTATCTCTTTTAGTATTCAAGACCTCTCTGCTCTCTTCTTTTTTTTCAGTCTCTTTCTATTTTCAGTCTCCGTTCTTTTTTTTCAGTCTCCGTTTTTTTTCAATCTGTCTCTTTTTTTTTTCAATTTCAAAGTATGTACTTATACACCCATAACAGACCATCTTTTTCAACAATCTCCCATTAACTACTATCCACTATCCTCATATTATATGCTATCTATATTGACCCCTAGGTTTATGCTAACCAACCCCTAAACATTTATCAGCAGCCCCTAATTAAAGAATAAATACAGCTATAACCAATTCAAAAGCTAAAAACTGTTGGGAAATTAAGGACTGTATTGTCGACAAACTGGATTTACACCATTACGACGAATGAGACCAATTTGAAAAGTAGTCGTCATTGTCCTCACAACACTTTTCAATCCCAAAATAATCAAAAGGAATTTAAAACAAAAACAAATTGAGATTCATCAGATGGGAGCGAAAGACTAAAGTAGTTTTATAATCACAAATAACTTCATGTGAACTAATAATCAATTATTGAATTAAAAGTACAAAAAAAATTGATAAAAGTGTAGCCTGAGAAGGAAGGAAGTAGTATAGTCGTAAACATGATTTTCTCATTAACGCAAAATAACTACATCATCATCGGCAACCAAAATGACCACGACCAGAGAAGTTACTGATCTTCGACGGAAACAACGCCTCTGCAAAATGGGATTCCGAACTTTGAAGGCGCCGAAAAAACTCAGAAAAACTCCAACACGAATCCTAAAATTGGACTCTATTTCTAACCTTGAATATTTAAATACAGTGAAGACAAGAGGTGAGAAGAAAACTCCGGGATGGACAGTTCGTCCGAACTCCGACGCCTCTGTTAATTCGTTCTATGTCCGTTTTGCTGTATTTGTTTTTTTTTCTCAACGGGATTTGTTCGATCTGCTGGTGAAGGCCATTAAATGGGTGGCTACGGAGATTGGAGGGTGCGCGGAGGCGGCGGCTGGTTTGGTCACTGGTTGAGGCGGGTTCATCGGCGGCTGTGACTCGTCGGACAGTAGGGTCGTTTGGACGTTGGTGGTCTGCTGGCGGAAGGGCTGGCTAGCCGGCGAGGAGCCTGGGGTGTGTGGTGGCTGGCCGGCGAAGAGGCTGGGGTGTGCGGCTGGTTTTGAGGGAAAGAGAGCTGGGGTGTGCGGCTATGGAGGAGAAAGAGAAGGGGAAAATAATTTTAGGGTTTTGGGGTCTTTGGGGGTATTAAAAATTAAGACTTAATATGAACCGTTGGATTAAGAGATCCAACGGTCAAGATTAAAAATGAAGATGGGGTTGGTTGTGGGTTGGACTGGGTCAGGGTCTTGGCAAAATTGGGCTGGGTAAAGGATTTGAACCCTTGGGCTTGTGATTTTAAATTAAAGAATGGCCCAATCCGATTTTGACTTCAATTAAATCTATTTTGCTTCATTTTTTTCTTTGTTTTATTTTAAGAATTAAAACTAAAATCATAATTTTAATTACAAAAATAAATTAAACACACAATTATTAATTAACTCTATGTAGTATTTTTTCACAAACAATCAAACATCAAACCGCACAATATTGACTAAAAATGCAAAGATAACAAAAATTACTTAATTAAATCCTAAATTCAAATGCAAATATATTAGAAAATCATGCACAACACCAACATACAATAATTTTGGATCTAAAAATACTAACAAAATATGGACAAGAACAAAAATTTGAAATCGACTAACCGGATTGAGACAAATGATCAGTCGTCCAGATATTATATATATATATATATATATATATATATATATATATATATATATATATATATATATATATATATATATAAACATATATACATATACACACGAAGAAGAAAAAGAGCATAATGGTAACGAAAACGTAGGTGGGGAGGCGTGGCTCCCGGACTACTGCCTGGCGGTTGTTCCTGGGAAACATTCCGGCGGGTGTTTTTTGGAAGGTTGAAGAAGAAAGAAGATAGAGTGGTTTGTGGCGGCTAGGGTTTGTGGAGTGTATAATGGCTAAAATTCTCAGACAAAAGCCTTATATAGGCCATGCGTCTGAGGTAATCCAGGCCGTTCATTCAATGGAGATCAACGGCTCTGAGCGACGTTACTAAAACAACGTTGTGTCGTTACTTATGAGACCAAAACCAAGACCTTTAGATCAATCTAAACGGACGGCCCAGATTCGATCTTCGCAATAAAAATTAAACCAATAACTTCGCTATTATCTCAACCGTTGGTTAACACAATTGAACGACCGAGATTTTTGCTAATTAAAAAGGCTTATGGACTGGATCGTTTGGGCTCAATACACTGGGCCGGCTCATTTCAATCCAAATCAGCCCAACCATATTAATACCATCTATAATTTTTTGTATTTTTTGATTTTAATCATTTTTATGTATTTTCTTTTATACTTTTTTTTTATGGAATGTTGTAAAAACCTAATTTCCTACTTATGCTAATTATCTAATACTTTTTTTTTTTGCAATTTTTCTACTATTTTCTCTAATTTTCGCTATTGAGAACTATTTTTGCTAATTTTCTTCTTTAAACTAATTAATTAAGACAAAATGGTTGCCTAGCCTAATTTTTTTTTGATTTTTCTAATTTCTATTTATTCAAAACACATAAAGTATGGCTAATTTCAAACAAAGCAGGTAATTACATTCAAAAATATATTTATTTTAATTTTGGAATTATTTGCCCGGTGCAAAAATCACGTGCTCACAGCTGCCCCTCTTGCTCGGGAACACGAAGAGTTTCGGTGCAAAGATAAGTGAGCAGTAATGAGAGATTTTTGCATATTGGCACATTCCGTAAAAGCATTTTTGAAAACCTTTTGACCGCACCTTGCTTTAGAGGTTGCCTACATATCCTGGGCTAAACAGGAATCAGGTCAGTGTAGTTCGGGAAGTTTTGGTAGCTGGGACTACCATGACTGCTGTGATCTTGCTGTTACTGCTGCATGCCGTTACCACTGCTTTATTGAACTCCTTATTACACCGTGCAAAAAATAAAATAAGAAGCTAGACTAAATTATGATACATGAACTCTAAACTCTTATCTATATCTTCAGCTTTGTTCTTGCTGCTGGGGACACGACATTCCTTGATTTAAAGCTTGTTACGCAGGGGGTTCTTGATTTCTTCTTTGGTATTATTGCATTCTGATTTGACCTTGAAATGTATTCCTCTGTTCTACAGGCGGGCTTCTGACTTCTTCAACTAAAAATAACAACCTCCATTTTACAGGCGGGCTCCTGACTTCTTTAATTTGAAAATAACACCTCTGTTCTACAGGCGGGCTCCTGACTTCTTTTATTTGAAAATAACACCTCTATTCTAGAGGCGGGCTCCTGACTTTTCAATTTGAAAATAACAACCTCCATTCTACAGGCGGGCTCCTGATTTCTTCAACTTAAAAATAACACCTCCATTCTTATAGGCGGGCTCCTGATTTCTTCAACTTAAAAATAACAACCTCCATTTTACAGGCGGGCTCCTGATTTCTTCAACTTAAAAATAACAACCTCCATTCTACAAGCGGGCTCCTGATTTCTTCAACTTTAAAATAACACCTCCATTCTATAAGCGGGCATCCCGACTCCTTCAATTTGAAAATAACACCTCTGTTCTACAGGCGGGCATCCCGACTTCTTCAACTTCAAAATAACAACCTCCATTCTACAGGCGGGCATCCTAACTTTTTCAACTTGAAATAACAGCCTCCATTCTACAGGCGGGCTCCTGACTTCTTCAACTTAACAATAGCACCTCCATTCTACAGGCGGGCTCCTGATTTCTTCAATAAAATAACACCTCTGTTCTACAGGCGGGCTCCTGACTTTTCCAATTTGAAAAATAACAACCTCCGTTCTACAGGCAGGCTCCTGATTTCTCCACTTACAAATAACATCTCCATTCTACCGGCGGGCTCCTGATTTCTTCAAAATAAAAATAACAACCTCCATTCTACAGGCGGGCTCCTGATTTCTTCAATTTGAAAATAACAACCTCCATTCTACAGGCAGGCTCCTGATTTCTTCAATTTGAAAATAACACCTCTGTTCTACAGGCGGGCTCCTGATTTCTCCAATTAAAATCTCTAATTGATTTCCTTGTTTTCTCTAAGAAAATTTTCGACAATGGCGAAAATTTTCTGCCCCAGTTTTGGTAATCTTCCTTGCGGTATGTCATTCTTCTATCATCGACATTTCCTTTCACCTGCTTCAAATCAAAGAAAATTTGTTAGTTTAAATGCGGTGAATGGTCGTGCCACTCCTGCTGGGGATGGGTTTTCCTTCTTCTGTTATAAGTTCCCGAAACTTGTCGGGGATAATGTTATTTGCTAGGAATGATATTTCTGCTGGGGGATGGTTTTTCCATTTATCCCTTCCCTTTTCTGTGTTTCAAAACTTGCTGGTGAGACTCAAAATCACTTTCTTCAAAAGGTTTGATTTTCCTTTAATATCGCTGGAGATAGAAATGTCATCAGCTAGGGATGCATTTTCCTTTTTCCTTCTCCGCTTTATGTTGTCCGATCATCTTGGGACTCGGTTGATAATCTGTCGGAGTTATTTACGTATCTTGAAAATCTGCAGGGGATTCTGTTGGAACTTGGCCCATGATTTTCTCGACTGCATCTTTCAGGTTTTTTTTCCATTTCCTGACATTCCAGACCAATTTGGTCTGTCCTACCCTCGTTTTGCTTTGCACCAATTCGGCACTTGATAGTAAGCTCTGAAAAGTCTTTCTCAAAATAGACTTGGATAAAACCTTTAAACAAAGAAAATTGAAAACATAGAAAAAGAAAGAAGCTTACTGAACAAATGTTGAGAAAAACAAAAAGGAACTTATCTGAATGGTATAACCGGTCCCAATCGATCACGTCGTGCTTTCCGGATTAATCAACCCAGTCTATTTGTATCAATCCATCTTCTGATGATCTCATTTGCTGAGGATGAACAGATGCACGATTCTTTGTCAAATGCGGGTCCTTTGTGCCACTCTATCTTGTCGCCTCATAGTGCCCTTCGAGGGGTTTTCACTAATGAGACTCTCTCATTTCTCTTAACTCCCATTGCCTTATGGTGCCCGTGAAGGTTTTCACCAATAAGACTCTCTCATTTTTATTTCTTCTCAGCTTTCGTCGCCTTATGGTGCCTGTGAAGGTTTTCACCGATAAAACTCTCTCATTTTATTTTTTCTCAGCTTTCGTTGGAGATTGGAAAGGCACCGATAAGGTTCTCTTCACTGGGGATTCTTTTGGTTATTAATTCCTTCAGCTTATTCCCTTTCTGTTGGGGATCAACGTGTTACTCTTGGTTTTTACTTGCCTGACTGGGCATTTCCCGGCTACTGATCGGGAGGTCTTTTTCTGACATCTCATATGGATTTTTTGTGTGGGTCTTAAAAAGAAAGGAGTATCAAAAATCCATAATAACTCTAAATGGGTGAAATATTACAACTCTCGGAATCAAAATTTTTTTCATAAAACAACATAACTTCTGCCCCAGTTTCTTGTTTGGGGAAGGATTAACTTTTATTCCCTCTATGACCGAGCCGTGAGGCGCCTACGTATCCTATTTGAGGAATCAGGTCAAACGTAGTTCCTTGATTCATTTAAATCTCTTGTGACTTTCTTTTATCTATTTATTATTTTTTTTTCTTTTCTTTTCTATTTCCGTTATTGATTCCAAGAGAGGGATATAAAAGAATAAATAAGGCTCAAAGGGGAAACAAGGGTTAAAAGTGTTTGGATAGAAGAAAGAATTGCCTCCGTCATTTCATTATCCGATAAATACCCAGTACAAACAAATAAAATGAACCAAAATCATAAAGAAATTACACGTAATATCTCTTGATTGCATCAGAATTGATAGCCATGTCGGTGCATCTTCCCTCAATATCGGTCAGATATAGAGCTCCATTGGATAATACTCTAGTTACAGTAAGCGGCCCTTGCCAATTCGGGGCAAACTTGCCCTTTGCTTCGACCTGATGTGGAAGGATCCGTTTTAGTACTTGTTGCCCTACTTCAAATTTTCTAGGGCGTACCTTCTTATTGTAAGCTCTTGCCATTCTCTTCTGATACAATTGGCCATGACATACTGCTGCCAATCTCTTTTTATCAATTAGGCTCAACTGCTCTAATCGAGTTTTGACCCATTCATCATCATCAATCTCAGCTTCAGCGACAATTCGGAGGGATGGAATCTCCACTTCTGCTGGTATTACTGCTTCAGTTCCGTATACCAGCAAGTAAGGAGTTGTACCTACTGAAGTGCAAACCGTAGTGCGATAACCCAACAATGCAAATGGTAGCTTTTCATGCCACTGCCTAGATCCTTCTACCATTTTTCTCAGTATCTTCTTTATATTCTTGTTTGCTGCCTCAACCGCGCCACTTGCTTTGGGACGATATGGGGTGGAATTACGGTGTGTAATCTTGAATTGTTGACACACTTCTTTCATCAAACCACTGTTAAGATTAGCACCATTGTCCGTGATAATCATCTTCGGAATCCCAAATCTACAGATGATATAGGAATGGACGAAGTCTACCACGGCTTTCTTGGTCACTGACTTGAATGTCTTCGCCTCCACCCACTTGGTGAAATAATCAATGGCTACTAGAATGAACCTATGACCATTGGAAGCTGTCGGCTCGATCGGTCGAATGACATCCATGCCCCACGCAACAAATGGCCATGGTGCTGACATCGTGTGCAATTCCGTTGGCGGAGAATGAATAAAATCTCCATGCACCGGACACTGATAGCACTTGCGCACAAAATTTATACAATCACGCTCCATGGTGAGCCAGTAATATCCTGCCCGTAAGATCTTCTTTGCCAATACATACCCACTCATATGTGGCCCACAAACTCCGGCATGTACCTCTGTCATCACTGTCATGGCTTGGCCTGCATCTATACATCTTAGCAATCCCAAATCCGAGGTTTTCTTGTACAGCACTCCTCCACTAAGGAAAAATCCGTTTGCCAACCGCCGAATAGCCCTCTTTTGATCTCCAGTTGCCTGCTCTGGGTATATTCCCATCCTGAGGTGTTCTTGGACATCATGAAACCATGGCTCGCCATCAATTTCTTCCTCCACCACATTACAATAGGCATGTTGATCCCGAACTTGAATATATAACGGATCAACATGAATCTTATCCGGGTGATGCAACATCGATGCTAGAGTAGCCAAAGCATCGGCTACCTCATTATGCATTCTTGGGATATGTCTAAATTCTATTGACCGGAAACGCTTCGTCAGGTCATGCAAACATTGGCAATACGGGATAAGCTTCAAATCTCTTGTTTCCCACTCACCTTGAACCTGATGTACCAGAAGGTCCGAGTCTCCCAAGACCAAGACGTCCCGGACATCCATGTCCACAGCTAATCGTAACCCCAAAATGCATGCTTGGTATTCAGCCATATTGTTGGTACAATAGAAGCGCAACTGAGCCGTAACAGGATAATGATATCCTGTTTCAGAAATAAGTACTGCTCCTATTCCGACTCCCTTTGCATTTGCAGCTCCGTCAAAGAAAAGCTTCCACCTTGGCTCCTTGGTTAGTTCTATCTCATCAATTTGCAACACTTCTTCGTCTGGAAAATACGTCCTTAAAGGTTCGTATTCATTATCAACAGGATTCTCAGCCAAGTGATCGGCTAGTGCTTGGGCTTTCATGGCCGTCCTCGTTACATAGATGATGTCAAATTCTGTAAGTAATATTTGCCATTTTGCTAACCTTCCTGTAGGCATAGGTTTCTGGAAAATATACTTCAATGGATCCAAACGTGAAATGAGATAAGTAGTGTAGGAAGACAAATGATGCTTCAACTTCTGTGCCACCCAAGTTAAGGCGCAACATGTCTTCTCAAGATGAGTGTACTTAACTTCATATGCTGTGAACTTCTTACTGAGATAATAGATGGCATGTTCCTTTCTGCCGGTGATGTCATGTTGCCCCAATACGCAGCCGAAAGAATTGTCCAAAATTGTTAGATAAAGAATCAGAGGCCTCCCGGGTTCAAGTGGAACCAACACAGGTGGGTTTGACAAATACTCCTTTATCTTATCAAAAACCTCTTGGCATTCTTTAGTCCACTTGACTGCAGTATCCTTCTTTAACAACCTAAAAATAGGTTCACATGTTGATGTGAGCTGAGCAATGAATCGGCTGATGTAATTCAATCTTCCCAAAAGACTCATTACTTCAGTTTTGTTCTTTGGTGCTGGCAATTCTTGTATGGATTTGATCTTTGATGGATCCAACTCAATACCTCGCCGACTGACAATGAATCCTAGCATTTTTCCCGAGGGAACCCCAAATGCACATTTGGCTGGATTGAGCTTAATGTCGTACCTCCGAAGTCTCTGAAAAAACTTCCTCAGATCTGCTACATGGTCTTCCCGTCGCCTGGATTTTATGATTACATCGTCTACATACACCTCAATCTCTTTGTGTATCATGTCATGAAACACATTAGTCATTGCTCTCATGTATGTCGCCCCGGCGTTCTTCAAACCAAACGGCATTACCCTGTAGCAATAAGTTCCCCAAGGAGTGATGAAAGTTGTCTTTTCTGCATCTTCTTCATCCATTAGGATCTGATGGTATCCTGCATAGCAATCCACAAAGGATCCAATCTCTCGCCCCGCGCAATTGTCTATCAAGATATGGATGTTGGGTAGTGGGAAGTTATCTTTCGGGCTTGCCCTATTCAGATTGCGATAATCGACACATACCCGAATTTTCCCATCCTTCTTCGGCACTGGCACCACATTGGCCAACCATTCGGGATATCGAGTAACCCGAATAACCTTTCCTATCAACTGCTTGGTTACTTCTTCTTTGATCTTTACGCTCATATCGGTTTTAAACTTCCTCAATTTCTGCTTGACAGGAGGACATGCCGGATCAATGGGCAATTTATGTACCACTAGATCCGTGCTTAACCCTGGCATGTCATCATACGACCATGCAAAAATATCTTTGAAGTCAAACAGTGTTTTGATTAGCTCTTCCCTAATACTTGGCTCAATGTGAATGCTGATTTTGGTTTCCCTAACATTATCCTCATCTCCTAAGTTGACAACTTCAGTATCGTTTAAGTTAGGCTTAGGTTTTTCTTCAAAATGAGTTAATTCCCTGTTAATCTCTTCAAAAGCCTCATCTTCCTCGTATTCCGATTCATCCTCATAATTGACTTCGTGCATAATTAATTTGGATTGAGATTGACTTCTTAGACTAGGTTGAAGATCCGTTGTGCATGCCATGACATTGGAACCGGTGAAAACAGAACTGTTCAGAAATGAAAAGAAACAAAAATCAAAAATCAAGAAAATAAAGGAAACTTTCGTTTTTATTGAAAATGAGGAATAACAGAGTTTCACACTACAAATAAATCAAAATTGGATTACAACTCTGGAATAATCCAGGAAACAAAAGAAAATCCAGAGCCTACTACCAAGACTTCTTCCAGATGGGAAGAGGAGTAGCCGTCCAATTGTTGGTTTTGACCCTGGTTCCCACATACTGTACGTCTGCATTACTGGAACCTTCTCCAGCTTCGATCATGTTAACATCAGTGAACAACCTTTCAAAACTCTTATCTAGATCTCCATTTGGCCCAATTGACGGTCCGAGGATCTTTGGGTTTGACATCCTCATGAAACCTGCTTTTACAAAAGATCGGGAGAGGCGTGGAACTGGCTTAGGAAGGACCCAGACTTTTTTCTTCATTTTGTGAGCTCCCTTCACATCTGCAACCGTCGGCTTGAACCCTAACCCGAATATCTCCAAATTTTCAGGCAAAGAAACGGGTCGAATGATACCTTGGAGTTTGGCTCCCAAACCTTTTCCTGGTATGAACCCACAGTTCATCATTTCTGAAGCGATCATAAAGGTCGAAGCTGAGATCCTGGGAAAAGCAAGGTCCTCGCCTTCGGAAACCTTGTCCACTGTAACCCCTTCGAAGATTTGGTATACCCATGGTCCCTTGTCATCCTCCGTTTCTATGAATGGCACCACATTATCACTCATAATGCCTATGCCATCATCCCCGTGCAATACTATCTCCCGTCTATCCCACTCGAACTTAATCATCTGGTGTAGCGTAGAAGGCACTACTTTGGCGGCATGAATCCATGGTCGAACCAATAGCAGAGTGTATGATGCATCCACATCCACCACTTGGAATTCCATAGTGAAATCGACTGGGCCAATGGTCAGTTCTAATATGATATCACCCACCGAGCTAGTATTACCTCCATCAAATCCTCTGATGCAAACGTTATTCTTATGGACTCTGTCCTGATCAATCTTTAGTTTGTTCAGAGTAGCCAAAGTACAGATATTGGCACTTGAACCATTATCCACCAATACACGATTGACCACTGAGTCATCACACTTCACGATTAAGTATAAGGCTTTATTATGTTCTGTGCCCTCTTTTGGAAATTCATCGTCAGAAAATGTCACTCGGTTGACTTCAAAGATTTTATGCACTATCTTCTCCAAGTGATTTACAGAAAGCTTTTCTGGAACATGGGCCTCATTCAGGATCTTCAACAAAGCCTGGCAATGATCTTTGGAATGGATTAACAAAGATAACAATGAGATTTGTGCTGGGGTTTTCCTCAACTGCTCCACAATAGAGTAGTCTTGGGCTTTCATCTTCTTCAAGAACTCTTCAGCTTCTTCTTCTATTACTGGCTTCTTCACCGCTGTGGGATTAGATTTCCTCAACTCTACGGGAGCATAACACCGTCCCGATCGAGTCAAACCCTGGGCTTCACAACTGACTTCCTCCACTGACTTCCCTTTGTATATCACTGTTGCCTTTTCATACTTCCAAGGCATGGCCTTGCTATCCGTTACTGGCAACTGAGCTACCGGCTTTATGATGACCGGTTCCCTACAGACTCCTTTCACGATCATTACTGGTGCAGACGGTGCTCAAGACACAACCAACTTTGTTGTTTTTGGTTTCTCCGTAGTGGCCGATGGGCTTTTCCCCAATATTATCACAGGCTTGACAACCTCCCTCTTAGTTGGTATCTCCCCTTCCACACTGGTTGATTTCTCTTTTGTACTGTCCCTGATCATCATCACTGTCTGCGATGGCTTCTTGGGTTCTTCCTCTCCTTGCACGATCTCGATCATACAAGCTTCATGGTGGGTTGGTAGTGGGTTTTGGTTAATGTTGGGTACCTCGGGTGCCTGAACCTCAATCTTATTAGCATCAATAAGATCTTGGATTGCATGCTTCAGTTTCCAACATCTCTCAGTAGTATGCCCGGGAGCCCCCGAACAATATTCACATTTCACTGAGTGGTCCAAATTTTGAGGTAAAGGATTTGGTAATCTGGGCTCAATAGGACTCAATAAACCTATCTGCTTCAATTTGTGGAATAAAGCAGTATAAGCTTCTCCTAACTCGGTGAATGTCCTCTATCTCTGAGTCCTTTCATTCCTGAAAGTCGGATTTCCCCGGAAAGTTGGCCCTGTGGGATTTTTGTAGGCCCTTGGTGGTGGGTAGTTGTTATGGGGAGGTGAGTAGGCATTATGTGGGGTTGGCGCGCACCATTGCGGGCGCGCTGGAGGTTGGGTGTATGCTTGTGCTTGATGGACAGAAAAATGATGTTCTTGAGGAGGGTAATAGGATTGTGCGGGATAATTCGGAATGTGTGGGTAATTTGGGTAAGGGGGCCTGAATTGGTGATGGGGTGTAGGACCTTTGGATCGAGACCAATTACCAGCTTCTACCGTTGTGACATCCTCTTTTTTCTTCTTTCCGAGCGCACCTCCTGTGCCGCTCTGAATAGCCTGCGTTGTTGCCTTGATCGCTGAATAACTTAAGATTTTGTTGGTCTTGAGGCCTTCTTCTATCATGCCTCCCATTTTGACCACTTCTTTGAAGGTTTTTCCCACTGAGGTCACCAAATGACCGTAGTAAGTTGGCTCGAGGGTCTGTAGAAAGTAATCTACCATCTCCCCCTCTCTCATAGGAGGATCAACTCTAGCCGCTTGTTCTCTCCAACGAAACCCAAATTCTCGGAAGCTCTCCCCCGGTTTCTTCTCCAGCTTTAACAATGTGAGACGGTCAAGGACGATCTCAAGATTATACTGAAAGTGCTCGGCAAATGATTGCGCCAAATCATCCCAAGTGTACCATCTGCTAGGATCCTGCCTTGTATACCATTCCAGCGCAGACCCGCTCAAACTCTATCCAAAATAAGCTATCAGTAGCTCATCTTTGCCGCCTGCACCCCTCATCTTGCTGCAAAATCCTCGTAGATGAGACATGGGATCACCGTGTCCCTCATATAGATCAAACTTTGGCATTTTGAATCCCGCCGGCAATTGAACATCGGGGAAAGGACACGGGTCTTTGTAGGCCACACTAACTTGGCTGCCCAACCCTTGCATATTCCTAAGGGATTGCTCCAGGCTCTTGAATTTCCGTAGCATCTCATCTTGTTCTGAGCTATTGGCCGGTTTTTCCACTGGGGTTTCAAAGGGAGGAGTGTGTGTGGATGGTTCGGGTGCCCTGAACGTGGGTTCTGGGGGGTAATACTGCGTGTCGTGAACCTGAAATAATGGTTCACTTGATGACCTTTGCAGTGGAGCTGGGGGAGGTGCCACAAAGACAGGGCCCTTTGGTGGTGGAGGGTTCTAATTTTGTGGTGGAGCTGGGTGGTCGTGAGTATCCCCTCCCTGGTGGTAATGAAGGTCCGGGATTCTTGTTGAGGGACCGGGAGAAAGGTATTCTGGGGTAAATCCCGGTGGAAAGGTAATAGGGAGTAGGTACTTCAAGACCCTTTTGTGTTCTGGCCAGCGCCGTCTGCATTTCGCTCATTTCTAACCGCATCCGTTCCATTTTTTCAAGAGCTTCTTTGAGCATCTGGCTCATTGCTTTTTCTGATTCATTACTTTGATCTGACCCAGTCATGCTCTTAGGTATAGATCCTTTCAATCTTGTGTGATAATTGTGTGATGCCAGCACACTCTAACACTAACTGAACAGGAATAGCAACAAACTTGTTAGTGTTGAAATTTTAACAGATATGGTAAAAGCACATTGGGTATGCAATGTCCCTATGTAATGAACCATTTCTATTATGCTTTTGCTTAGACCGCATGCGTCATCCCAACTTATCGTCTACGCCTATCCATTATTTCTCTTATTTCTCTTATTTATTTTCCCTTTTTTACTATAAGTAATGGTCGAATCTTATGTAGATTGCCTACGTATCATGTCCCCGCATGAATCAGAACCTAGCGTAGTTCGTGTGAATACAATAAAAAAATATTTTTCAAAAGGTTTTCCAAAAACAAACTGGATTTAACAACAATCAAACTCACAAAAGATGGTCAAAATACATTTGGCCCTTTTATACAAAAGTCTTATGACTAGACCCAAAAGGAAATACAAGTTCATAACTAGGAAAGTTCTAAGATTTTGACCTTTTGCGCCGGTGGGGTCCTGTTTGGCCTGGCTGTGGTCCTTGGTGCAAGACTTCTTTGCAGATCCTTCAATTCTTCCATGATCTGACGGACATAATCCATGATAGAGGAAAAAAGGACATCCTGGGGCATCCTTTCACATGATAGGCACATCATGTGAATGTAGTGTCCAATCTCGTCAATCCTTCTCCGAATGTTATCCCTTTCTCTGAATAACTGCTCTATCTGTCGGTTTTTTAATCCCAGTATTCGCGCCTCATCCGTAAGTCGATCTTGGAATCTTTTCATTTGTCCCTCCATTTGGGCCATCATCCTGTAGCACCGTTCCTTGTCTTCTCTAGCTTCAAGAGCCTGTCTGTGGATCTGTTCTTGGAGAGTGAAAATTGTCTCTCTCAATGCCCCGACGCTCATCTCACAGATCTGTTCTTGGAGAGTGAAAATTGTCTCTCTCAATGCCCCGACGCTCATCTCACAATCCCTTTTGACCTGCCGCAAGTATTCTCTTCGCTCCGCTGCGCCTCTTGCCCATCTGGCCTGCATCCCTTCCTTGCTAGCCTCGGACCTCTCCAACTTTTCTTGGCTTTCTCTGAGCTGTTGGTTTAGCTCGTCTATCAACCTTTGATCAGTTCGGCTTCTTGTTTGGCTGTTGGCTTCTTTTCTGATTCGCCAGGATTCGAGCCTTGAGAATGTCCTTTTCTTGAGTCAACTTCTTTTTGACTCCTTTGTCAGCTGCAATTGGTAAGCCATTTTCATATTGGAGATTCTGTACACGTTTCTCTAGTTCTCCAATACGATATTTGTATTCACGTTCTTTAGCTAGCCAAGCTAATCTTTCTTGGATTTTATCATCGAAAGCTTGAACGTGAGGCCTTTTGGTAGGTCTGATTGCCTCGAGCTCGGGCCTAGGACTCATACGAAAACTTCTTTGAAACCAAGCAACATACTCGGGATCGAACTCGCCTTTTATTGGGTCCGGCACTATGGTGTTACTCTTTAAATACCGGCAACAATGCCAATCTTCATTCACCATCTTCTCAGGGATAGCTGCTTCTGGATGCAATTCGATGGCTATGTTGCTCAAGTCTATCTTCTCTGGTATCACCTGATATCTCCCAAGTTGTCTCAAAACTCTTTGAGGCGCATAGGGTTGTATACTTCTTGCCCCTATTATCATCAAATAGCCCTTTGAAGTAGTCATGTAAATGATCTCCTTTATCGGGAGCCACCCTATAGTCCATTCAATTTGATCCGCCCTCAAATTTTTCAGATAGAAAATCCATGCTTCAAACCCCTTGGGTGTTATAAAATCTCCCACCCTTTCTTCGTATTTAACGATGAAGTTAGTTCCGTCTGAAGCATGTGTTAAGAATTTAGGGTGGTGCCGAACATGTTCAATCATCCACATTTGCAGGAGAATGCTGCAGCCTTCAAAAAGTGGGCTTCCAGATTTGCATAAGGTCAAAGCCCGGTACATATCGGATAATACCAGTGGGACAATGGTGTGGTCTTTTTTATCCACAAGAACCTGTGCAATTCTTGCCATGCGAGTGTCTATGGAACCTTCCGAGTTTGGAAACACCATGATTCCTAGAAATGCCACAATAAAAGCGAATCGGCGATGAATCTCCCATAGGCCTTTGTTTTGTTGGTTATTCAATCCCTTTTCATGTGTTTCAAATCCGTCTGAGTTTCCGAATCTGTAATACAAGAAGTAGAACTTGCAACTCCCGTTTTGTACGCGATCATTGCTTGTTTTCTTGCTGATCTTCAAGAGATCAAAGAATTTATGCACCGATGGGGCCTTGGGAAATATGAGCTTCTGCTCCTTTAACTCTTGGCCGAAAGCAATGTAACCGGCTATTTCTTCTAAGGTAGGAGTGAGTTCGAAATCGGAGAAATGGAACACATTATTAACGGGATCCCAGAAGGTCACCAAAGCTTTGATCAAGTCACTCGACCATCTTCCTCTAGATCATTCCACCATTCTTGTAGTTGTATCCAGGCTCTTTCCATGATAACCTGAGGTGATTCTTGGATAGCATCCATCTGATCCTGAAGATTCAAGGTATCAAGGGTGACTCTTAAACCTTTTATGAAAGCATATTTCCTTAAATGAAACAAATTACCAACTTATTTATGACCGAAAATCTTCGACACATTTTTAATGACTTTTTTTTTTTTGTAAAAGGGAGATTGGACCCGATTGGGGTTGCCTACGTATCTCACATCCGGTGAGAATCAAATCGGCGTACTTCGCCAAAGAAAACAAATCGAATTTTTTTTTTTTTAAATCTTTTTAACACCCAAATTATTATTTTTGAAGAAACGCTAATAGGATTTTGACATTGTTTGGACAAAACTACATTGTTATTCAATTTTAAGTTGGTCAGCATGCCGATCTAATCAAATAAATTCACATAATCTCATGTAGTAGGATGATCTTTTCATTTCAGGTTACCTGTCCTAGACGGACCCAACCCCTGTGTTAAGTCCCCTAAGTCAAATGCAACATGATGCAAACAAACGTTCCTACTAGGGATCCGGCATGAAGCTTTGTTATTCTAGGTTTAAAAACTGGGTTTATTGTTCTAAACCTGGCTTACCCGAGTGGACAACTAGGGCTGAGGAGGGGGTGACGTAACGGGAGCACTAAAGTCTGTCCGGCCTTGTAACTTACCCTAACACTCACTTATTTGGAATAATTTTGAAAAGTGGGCTACGCGAACGTATGCATCATTTTTAGAACTCAAAAAGAAGTAGGATTTCGGCACAGTTTATATATACAGTTCAAATAATATTAAAGCCGTAAAGATATCACTTTGCACATAAAAAAAAATATCAGATAATAAATAAAGCCAAATACAACAATTATTCTAAGCTCGAATTTCTAACCCTAAACCAGTGGTTCTGGGTCAAATAGTCCCCAGCAGGGTCGCCAGAGCTGTCACACCTCCTTTTGGCGCAGGCCCGCGAGGGCGCGAATATAAAAAGGAGTTTTTCTAATTAAAGGACAATCAAAACAGGATTCATTTATTGAGATATTCAGAGTCGCCACTTGGGAGATTTATGGTGTCCCAAGTCACCGGTTGAATCCTGAATTGAGGAAAGGTTTGACTCTATTTAACAGTCTGCGTACCAGAAATTCGGATAAGGAATTCTGTTAACCCGGGAGAAGGTGTTTGGCATTCCCGAGTTCCGTGGTTCCAACACGGTCGCTCAACTATTATATTTGTCTTGATTATCTGATTTTAATACAAATATGAACTAATGTGCAAACTACCACTCCAAACCATTTTAATTGTTAGAAGAAAAATATAATGTCGTGAGAATAACAACAACAACAACTACCCAGTATGTTCCCACAAAGTGGGGAATAATGTCGTGAGAATATATCTCGAATTCCGTCACATAAATGTGTCCGCAATTTTTGATATATTCCGACTTCATTGGGATTTGGATTGGGGTCACATAAATGTGTACCCGAGATTAGGGAGGTATTATTATTAAATCCGCGCCTAAAGATACTAACGCATTATTATTTTTTGATAAAAGCCGCGGAATTTGCTAAAGATACTAAACCCCTAAAGTAATATTTATTAAAAGAGAAAAATTCTAATTAATTACGAATCAATAATATGTAACACACTAATTGCTAGACTAACCGACATTGATGGAAGAGAAATTACTTTTAAAACAATTTTTTGAATAAAATATATATATAAAAAATCAATTTCGAAATTACCAATAAAAATAAAATAAAATTTCGAAATTATAAGTAAAATAAAAATAAAATTTCGAAATTACAAATAAAATAAAATAAATTTTCGAATTTTTTGTAAATAAAAGGTAAAATTTGACGACTAAATATTCGAAAGAAACTGAACATAACTAGATTAAAACTTATATTGTCATATAAAAATATTAACAAAATAATTCCTAAAATGGTTACATTTTTATGGATTTGTATAAATAAATAAAAACAAGAGGAAACGAATCTTCTTTATTAAACAATGTGATTAGAATTATAACTTAATGAACGTATTAAAATAGGTGCAACTGACAAATTATAATTAAATTAACACAAAAGAAAATTATGTCGTGCCTTACTAAATCGAATTATTGATAAAATATGACATGTATAAGTAATATATTAAAATAAACCAACTATCCCATGCTGAACAAAATAATAAAATTTCTAATCGAATTTTTACAATTAATTTAGCAAACTTCTATTAATTAAAACCACGTCTCGTGTCATATTTTTTATAAATAAGCATTACTAAATTCTGAAATGACAAATAACATAAAAAGATATATATCAAAATAAACTAACCAATTTTTAATTAAATTGAATTAATTATTTTTTTAAACTAAAGAAATTAATCGCTAATGGACGTCATTAACTAGGTTAAACACTAACTTACATATTGCCTAATAAAATTTGATACAAAGGAATCATATAATAAAATTAAATATATAATTATATACATACATATATATATATATATATATATATATATATATATATATATATATATATATATATATACTAACTTAAATTGCAATTATACGGAATAACTTAAATTGCAATTAAAAGTCGCGAATGAATTAATTGAAACTTACTATTAATCTTACTTTTAATAAATTATAAAACTGAAGTTAATTATTAAACCGCATCCTATTTTTATTATTAAGAAAATTTTAATCGAAATTGCGCAAACGCATATATAATCGTAATAAAAAGGTTTAATAAAAAGGTTTACAACTATATTACGCGAAACGTATATATAATCGTAATATTAATCTAAATCGGTCGTAAAACAAAACTATGAATAATTATCGAATTGTTAGATCTAAATTACTGAATAAATTAATTAAATTACTACTATTAACACTACATATTATGGCTATTAACTCATACTTGACATACTAAATTCATAATAAAGTAGAAAAACTTAACGAGGTACAACAGTCAAATAGTTATATAAAGTACATCCTTAATCTTAAACACAAAACATAAAATAAACAACTCAGAATTTAACATAAATATTATTAATACATAATCAAATTTCAGGTCCAAACTTTGACTATGCTTTGACTGATGTCCATGGGAATACCTTGAACAGGAATAGGAGAGGAAAATAATCAATATAAGCAATAATTCCAGCAGTGCAACAATAACAACCAACAAACCCAGTAGCAGATTTTAGAACCGGTTAAAAATTTCTAATAGCAACAAGCATCAACACCCAAAACAGACAACTGAAATAATTCTAACTCTCAAATTCTCACTATCTCTTTTAGTATTCAAGACCTCTCTGCTCTCTTCTTTTTTTTCAGTCTCTGCTCTTTTTTTCAGTCTCCGTTCTTTTTTTTTCAATCTCCGTTTTTTTTCAATCTGTCTCTCTTTTTTTTCAATTTCAAAGTCTGTACTTATACACCCATAACAGACCATCTTTTTCAACAATCTCCCATTAACTACTATCCACTATCCTCATATTATATGCTATCTATATTGACCCCTAGGTTTATGCTAACCAACCCCTAAACATTTATCAGCAGCCCCTAATTAAAGAATAAATACAGCTATAACCAATTCAAAAGCTAAAAACTGTTGGGAAATTAAGGACTGTATTGTCGACAAACTGGATTTACACCATTACGACGAACGAGACCAATTTGAAAAGTAGTCGTCATTGTCCTCACAACACTTTTCAATCCCAAAATAATCAAAAGGAATTTAAAACAAAAACTGTAACGACCCGGCCCGTCGTTACGGGAATTACCGCCCCGTTACCTTGCATTTACATACATTATGCTTTTAAAAACAGTATTAGAATATATCGGGTGAGTTAGGAGTGATTTGGATTGAAAATGAAACAAATAGCATGTTTGAAGAAAGCTTGAATATGAAAAGTCAACCAAGAGTTGACTATTGAGTTAGAGTGCTCGGAACCGGATTTTGACGATTCGACTAGTTCCGGGAGATCATTTATGACTTAGGAGAATAATCGGAATTGAATTCGGAGGTCCGGTGTAGTTTTAAGCTTGAATTGGCGAATGTTGAATTTTGGCGAAAACCGGATGGTAGGTGATATTTTGATCCGGGGTCGGAATGGAATTCCGACAATTTCTGTAGCTTCGTTATGTGATTTTGGATATGTCTGCAAATTTTCGGGTCATTCGGACATCGTTTGATCGGGTTTTGGATTGAATGTTAGTTTTGAAAGTTTTGAAGAAACTTAGGCTTGAATCCGTGGTTAATTGGTGATTTTGATGTTTAGTATGGTGTTTTTATGATTGGAACAAGTTCGTATCATGTGTTGGAGTATGTTGGTGGTTTTCGTTGGGGTCCCGGGGGTCTCGGGATGAATTCGGGGGTCCGAACGGACCATTTTTGAAAGAAAAGAGAAGAATCTGGTTGCTGTCATAACCTCAGCAGGCAATTGCTCTCCGCGATCGCGGGGACGGGGATGCGATCGCGTAGGGCTGGGGGCTAAGGCATCGCGATCGCAGGGTAAGAGTCGCGATCGCGTAGAGGTGAACGGGTGTTAATCGCGATCGCAGGCCAATATACGCGATCGCGTAGAAGAAGAAATGGGTCCAGGGAGAATGAGCTACGCGATCGCAGGAATGAAGGACGCGATCGCGTGAAGCAGGGTGATTGTGCATCGCGATCGCGTGAAGAATGTCGCGATCGCGTGAGGCCGTGATTTTGAGCATCGCGATCGCGTGAGGAAGATCGCGATCGCGTAGAAGAACCTGTTCTGGCAGTGAACTTAAGTCCAGAAACAGAGAGTTACGGGTTTACACCCCCAAAACTCAATTTCAAGCCCTAGAGAGAAGAAAACTCGAGGAAATCACTGAGAAGTCATCGGGTATTCGTCGGAGGTAAGATTCTTGACTCAAAAACATCAATTTATGGTAGTATTAACATCAATCTTCATGAAATTGGGTTGAAATCTTGAAGAAATGTGGCCTAAGTATTAAAAACGGGATTTTTGGATTTGGAGGGTCATTTGAACTCCGATTTCGATAAATTTTATATGCACGGACTCGTGGCGAGATAAGGATCGCGTTGGTACTAATTTCGGAATTTTCCGAGCAGTGGGGCCCGGGGTCGGGTTTTACCAACTTAGTGTAATTTTGCGAATTTCATATAAATTGAAGTGGGTTATGATTCCTTGACCCGTAATTGATATAATTATTGTTATTTGACTAGATTCTATACACGAGGCAACGAAATTCAAATGAAAAGGCATCGCGGACGATTCTACGACCGGCTAAAGGTGAGTAGTTTGTGTATATTGTAGCCTGCCTGAGGGTTCGAAACCCCGGCTTAGCACATTGTGACGCTAATAGGGCGTGGCTCGCACACCGTGGCAGGTGCGGGATTGATTGTGATTGGGGATTGAGACTTGGTCCATCCCGGAAAGTGAATAACATGTTGTTAGTGTTGGAAATACACTGTATTTGCTATATTTGTGGGATGTAAGCCTTGTTTGGGGCCTTGTGCCGATCTGTAGCGTCCTTAGAGGACAATATTTATGTGATAGCTATAACTGCTTAAATCACTGATCTCAATCCTGGAAATTGTAATCACACTTTTGAAATGCTAAGTCACCGGCTTTTGCAAAATTAATAAAGTTAAAGTATTTTTCATAAATTATGAATTGAGAACTGGAAATAAGGAAAAATGAATTGTTTTGTGACTTAATTGCTTATTGTGGACCGAGTGTGGGATCGGGCTGCACGCCGCAGTAATTGTTATGAGGGTCGGGCTGCACGCCGCAGCAGTATTGCGCTTGGGCTGTAGGAGCCCCTCCGGAGTCTGTACACACCCCCAGTGAGCGCTGTCGACGTTAAATGGGATCGGGCTACACGCCGTAGCAGTTATGTGCATTGCATTGCATCTGTATTTGTTGAATTACTCTGTGGTAGCTGTATTGTATTGTTGTTGCTAGTTCGTAGGAGATTCGGACTGTAGTGTAGCTTCATTTTGTGGTATTTTGTGGATTTCTTACTGTCAGCTACATGTATATATTTGTTACTCACTGAGTACTTAGTACTCACCCCTACTCCCTGCACCTTTTGTGTGCAGACTCAGGTACACAGGAGCAGTAGACGGACATCTCCAGCGTTTACATTGTCACATCGAGTTGCTGAAGGTAGCTGCCTACGTTCGCAGAGCCTAGCTTCTCCTCTCATTCCAGTTGTTATTGTATATTTTGTATTCGGACTTGAGTACTTCTATATCGTACTCTCTATTTCCTGTTGGGTTTTGTTAGAGGCTCTAGACTTGTGACTCCGGATCTTTGGGAGTGTCAGTACTTTTGTTCAGTATTATTATTATTGGAGTTCTTAAACTCATATATTTCTTCTGGGTTGTCCTTTTGGGACTGATATCGTTGTGTTAATTAAATGGTTTGTTTGGCTGGCCTAGCTTGATTGTTGGGCGCCATCACGACTGGATTTGGGTCGTGACAAGTTGGTATCAGAGCTCTAGGTTATTAGGACTCGCGAGTCATGAGCCGGTTTAGTAGGCTTTCGTAGATCGGTACGTAGACGTCCGTATCTATCTTCGAAGGGCTACAGAGACTTTAGGAAAAAACCTCATTTTCTTGAGTTCATATCGTGCGATTTGTGTTATCATGAAATTAAATCTTTCCATATTCTATTCTCTCGCAGATGGCGAGAACACGAGCTAACGGACGTGGCGGACGACCACCATTGGCACCCGGAGGCCGTGGTCGTGGTAGAGGTAGGGCAGCAGCACCAGCACCGACGACTGGCCGACCCACCAGCGGATCAGACTCAGGACCAGATTCCAGCGGTGAACGCTCCGGCAGCTCGGGTTCAGGCACCGGCAGTGCCTATTGTGATACCGGGTCTTCGAGAGACCTTGGCCCGGATATTATCAGTGTGCACAGGATTGGCACGGGTAGTTGCTGCTACTGCTGCAGTATCATCTTCACAGGCAAGGGGAGGGAATCAGACCCCGTGGCTCGCACACCCGAGCCGGTGAAGCCAGTTGCGCCCGTTGCACCGGCTCCTGCATATGTGGTTCCGGTTATGCCCGACGATGAGCGGCGTCGTTTGGAGAGATTTGAGAGGCTACGGCCTCCGACATTCGGTGGAGCCGAGGGCGAGGATGCCCGGGGTTTTCTTGACAGGTGTCGGCGCATGCTTCGCACCGCGGGTATTCTAGAGTCCGGCGGTGTTTCATTCACTACTTTCCAGTTCACAGGTGCAGCATTCCGGTGGTGGGAGGATTTTGAGAGGCGTAGGCCCGGTGGGGCAGTGCCCCTCACTTGGCAGGAGTTCTCCACGGTATTTTTGGAGAAGTACGTGCCTCGGTCTCGGAGAGAGGAGCTGCGACGTCAGTTCGAGTGGTTGAAGCAGGGAGAGATGACGGTTAATCAGTATGAGATGAGATTCACACAGTTGGCCCGTCATGCCATGTGGATGGTTCCTACCGACAGGGAGAGGATCCGGAGATTTATTGATGGTCTTATTTATCCCATCCGCATATTGATGACCGGGGAGATAGTTTCTACAGTTACCTTTGAGGAGGTGGTTGATGCTGCCCGTCACATTGAGACGGATCGCCGCAGAGAGCGAGAGGAGAGAGAGGCTAAGAGGCCTCGTGGTACTGGCAGTTACAGTGGTGCTCCGTCTAGGGGCCAATTTCGGCATAGCAGAGGTCGCTCCTTCAGATCTCATCAGTCTGGACGTGTAGAGTCCAGTGGGGTTTCATCTGATCGTGGTCGTCAAGGCCAGCAGGGTTATCAGGGTCAGCAGAGCCGCCAGCAGAGTCAGCCTACACTGAGTGCTCTTCCAGCTCAGAGCTCTGCTCCTGTTTCCTCAGCACAGGATTCATCGGTAGCGAGGGGTCCTCAGCAGCCCCTTCTTCCATCTTCGGGCCGTTGTTTTGAGTGCGGTGATTTGGGCCATATCAGGAGAGAGTGTCCTCAGTGGCTTCGTAAGAGGTCACAGCGGAGGGATCAGCCTTCGTCTTCTACTCCTGTTTCTTCAGCGCCAGCACAGTCGGCTAGGACTGGTGGCCAGGTATCTAGAGGTCGCCCCAGAGGCGAGGATCGTACTGGTGGAGGCCAGGCTCGTTTCTATGCTCTTCCGGACAGGAAGGATGCTAGCGCTTCAGATGCGGTTATTTCAGGTATTATTTCAGTCTGCCACAGGGATGCTTCTGTCTTATTTGATCCCGGATCCACCTATTCTTATGTCTCTACTTACTTTGCACATCATTTGGGTATGACCCGTGGTATTCTTGCTTTGCCCGTACATGTGTCCACCCCAGTGGGGGATACTGTTGTTGTGGATCAGGGTATATCGATCCTGTATTATTACTATTGGGGGTCTGGAGACCCAAGTTGATTTATTACTACTGGGTATGGTAGATTTCGATGTTATCCTAGGCATGGATTGGCTATCTCCTTATCATGCAATTCTGGACTGTCATGCCAAGACAGTCACGTTAGCTATTCCGGGTAATCCGCGGATCGAGTGGCGTGGCTTGACTGATTATGTGTCCGACAGGGTGATTTCATATATAAAAGCTCAACGAATGATTGGCAAGGGTTGTTTGTCTTATTTGGCCTTCATTAGAAATGTTGAGGCTGAGACACCCAGTCTTGATTCGGTCCCCATTGTGAGGGAGTTTCCGGATGTATTTCCAGCAGACCTGCCAGGCATGCCGCCTGATAGAGATATTGATTTTGGTATTGATTTGGTGCCGGGCACTCGGCCCATTTCTATTCCTCCTTATCGTATGGCACCAGCAGAGTTAAAAGAATTGAAGGAACAGCTTCAGGAACTCTTAGATAAGGGTTTCATTCGTCCGAGTGTGTCACCTTGGGGTGCACCGGTGTTGTTCGTAAAGAAGAAAGATGGCACAATGAGAATGTGCATTGATTACAGCAGCTGAACAAGGTAACAGTGAAGAATAAGTACCCATTGCCTCGTATTGAGGACCTATTTGATCAGCTCCAGAGAGCTAGTGTATTTTCTAAGATTGATCTTCGATCGGGCTATCATCAGTTGAAGATCAGGGACTCAGACATTATGAAGACATCGTTCAAGACGCGATATGGGCACTACGAGTTCCTGGTGATGTCTTTCGGGTTGACTAATGCCCCGGCAGCATTCATGCACTTGATGAATAGTGTATTTCGGCCGTACCTTGATTCTTTTGTGATTGTGTTTATTGATGATATTCTGGTATATTCACGCAGCCAGGAGGAGCATGCACAGCATTTGAGAGTGGCATTGCAGAGGTTGAGGGAAGAGAAGCTTTATGCAAAATTCTCTAAGTGTGAGTTCTGGCTTGATACTGTGGGTTTTCTGGGACATATAGTGTCCAGTGATGGTATTCGGGTTGATCCTCAGAAGGTTGAGGCAGTGCAGAATTGGCCCAGACCTTCCTCAGCTACAGAGATTCGTAGTTTTCTCGGTTTGGCAGGCTATTATCGTCGGTTTGTTCAGGATTTCTCATCTATTGCTTCACCGTTGACTAAGTTGACACAGAAGAATGCTCCATTTGTGTGGTCTGATGAATGTGAAGAGAGCTTTCAGAAGCTCAAAGAGGCTTTGACCACGGCTCCAGTACTTGTGTTACCATCGGCCTCGGGGTCATATACGGTGTATTGTGATGCTTCCAGAGTTGGACTCGGTTGTGTGTTGATGCAGGAGGGTAGAGTTATTGCATATGCTTCTCGTCAGCTAAAGCCCCACGAGAAGAACTACCCTGTTCATGATTTGGAGTTAGCTGCTATTGTTCATGCCTTGAAGATTTGGAGGCATTATCTATATGGTGTATCTTGTGATGTATATACAGACCACCGCAGCCTTCAACATTTGTTTAAGCAAAAAGATCTAAATTTGAGGCAGCGGAGATGGCTTGAATTGCTTAAAGACTATGATATTACTATCTTGTATCATCCTGGGAAAGCCAATGTAGTGGCTGATGCATTGAGCCGGAAGGCTATTAGTATGGGCGGTTTGGCGTATATTCCAGTTGGGGAGAGACCCCTAGCAGTTGATGTTCAGGCGTTAGCTAACCAGATGGTAAGGCTGGATATTTCTGAGCCCAATCGGGTGATGGCTTGTGTAGTAGCTCGTTCTTCTTTATATGATCGTATTCGAGAGCGCCAGGTATGATGATCCACACTTACTTGTCCTTAAGGACAGAGTTCAGCATGATGATGCTAGGGATGTCATTATTGATAGTGATGGTGTGTTGCGGATGCAGGGCCGGATATGCGTGCCCAATGTTGACGGCCTTCGTGAATTGATATTGGAGGAAGCCCACAGCTCGCGGTATTCTATTCATCCAGGAGCCGCGAAGATGTATCAGGATTTGAAGCAACATTACTGGTGGAGAAAGATGAAGAAAGATATTGTGAGCCATGTGGCTCGGTGTCTAAATTGTCAGCAGGTCAAGTATGAGCATCAGAGACCTGGTGGTGTATTCCAGCGTATTGATATTCCGGAGTGGAAGTGGGAAAGAATAACTATGGATTTTGTTAGCGGACTCCCTCGGACAGCGAGGAAGTTTGATTCGGTTTGGGTGGTGGTGGATAGGTTGACTAAGTCAGCTCACTTCATCCCAGTGTGTACTACCTATACCTCAGAGCGGTTGGCAGAGATATTCATCCGTGAGATAGTGAGATTGCATGGAGTTCCTATTTCCATTATATCGGACAGAGGTACCCAGTTCACATCTCAATTCTGGAGGACATTTCAGCGAGAGTTGGGTTCACAGGGTAGAGTTGAGCACAGCATTTCATCCACAGACGGATGGGCAGTCTGAGCGTACTATTCGGATATTGGAGGACATGTTGCGTGCTTGTGTCATTGATTTTGGTGGTTCATGGGCTGATTATTTGCCTTTGGCGGAGTTTGCTTACAATAATAGCTATCGGTCCAGCATTCAGATGGCACCGTATGAAGCTTTATATGGGAGGCGGTGTAGATCTCCAGTTGGTTGGTTCGAGCCCGGCGAGGCTAGGTTGTTAGGGACAGAGTTAGTCCAAGATACCTTAGATAAGGTGAAGGTGATTCAGGAGAGACTTCGCACAGCTCAGTCGCGTCAGAAGAGTTATGCAGACCGGAAGGTCCGAGATGTGTCTTATTCGGTAGGTGAGAAGGTGTTGCTGAAAGTTTCGCCTATGAAGGGTGTTATGAGGTTTGGAAAGAAAGGGAAGTTGAGCCCAAGGTTTATTGGACCTTTTGAGGTGCTTAGGAAAGTTGGGGAGGTGGCTTATATGCTTGCTTTGCCACCCGGTTTGTCGGGAGTTCACCCGGTGTTCCATGTATCTATGCTCCGGAAGTATGTCGGAGACCCGTCTCATGTGTTGGACTTCAGCACGATACAGCTAGATGAGGATTTGACTTATGATGTGGAACCAATAGCCATTTTGGGTCGACAGGTTCGTAGGCTGAGATCTAAGGATATAGCTTCAGTGAAAGTGCAGTGGAGAGGTCGTCCCGTGGAGGAAGCAACTTGGGAGACCGAGCAGGAGATGCGAAGTAGATATCCACACTTGTTTAATGCTCCAGGTATGTTTCTTAACCCGCTCGCGGACGAGCATTTGTTTAAGTTGGGGAGAATGTAACGACCCGGCCCGTCGTTACGGGAATTACCGCCCCGTTACCTTGCATTTACATACATTATGCTTTTAAAAACAGTATTAGAATATATCGGGTGAGTTAGGAGTGATTTGGATTGAAAATGAAACAAATAGCATGTTTGAAGAAAGCTTGAATATGAAAAGTCAACCAAGAGTTGACTATTGAGTTAGAGTGCTCGGAACCGGATTCCGATGATTCGACTAGTTCCGGGGATCATTTATGACTTAGGAGAACAATCGGAATTGAATTCGGAGGTCCGGTGTAGTTTTAAGCTTGAATTGGCGAATGTTGAATTTTGGCGAAAACCGGATGGTAGGTGATATTTTGATCCGGGGTCGGAATGGAATTCCGACAATTTCTGTAGCTTCGTTATGTGATTTTGGATATGTCCGCAAATTTTCAGGTCATTCGGACATCGTTTGATCGGGTTTTGGATTGAATGTTAGTTTTGAAAGTTTTGAAGAAACTTAGGCTTGAATCCGTGGTTAATTGGTGATTTTGATGTTTAGTATGGTGTTTTTATGATTGGAACAAGTTCGTATCATGTGTTGGAGTATGTTGGTGGTTTTCGTTGGGGTCCGGGGGGTCTCGGGATGAATACGGGGGTCCAAACGGACCATTGTTGAAAGAAAAGAGAAGAATCTGGTTGCTGTCATAACCTCAGCAGGCAATTGCTCTCCGCGATCGCGGGGACGGGGATGCGATCGCGTAGGGCTGGGGGCTAAGGCATCGCGATCGCAGGGTAACAGTCGCGATCGCGTAGAGGTGAACGGGTGTTAATCGCGATCGCAGGCCAATATACGCGATCGCGTAGAAGAAGAAATGGGTCCAGGGAGAATGAGCTACGCGATCGCAGGAATGAAGGACGCGATCGCGTGAAGCAGGGTGATTGTGCATCGCGATCGCGTGAAGAATGTCGCGATCGCGTGAGGCCGTGATTTTGAGCATCGCGATCGCGTGAGGAAGATCGCGATCGCGTAGAAGAACCTGTTCTGGCAGTGAACTTAAGTCCAGAAACAGAGAGTTACGGGTTTACACCCCCAAAACTCAATTTCAAGCCCTAGAGAGAAGAAAACTCGAGGAAATCACTGAGAAGTCATCGGGTATTCGTCGGAGGTAAGATTCTTGACTCAAAAACATCAATTTATGGTAGTATTAACATCAATCTTCATGAAATTGGGTTGAAATCTTGAAGAAATGTGGCCTAAGTATTAAAAACGGGATTTTTGGATTTGGAGGGTCATTTGAACTCCGATTTCGATAAATTTTATATGCACGGACTCGTGGCGAGATAAGGATCGCGTTGGTACTAATTTCGGAATTTTCCGAGCAGTGGGGCCCGGGGTCGGGTTTTACCAACTTAGTGTAATTTTGCGAATTTCATATAAATTGAAGTGGGTTATGATTCCTTGACCCGTAATTGATATAATTATTGTTATTTGACTAGATTCTACACACGAGGCAACGAAATTCAAAGGAAAAGGCATCGCGGACGATTCTACGACCGGCTAAAGGTGAGTAGTTTGTGTATATTGTAGCCTGAGGGTTCGAAACCCCGGCTTAGCACATTGTGACGCTAATAGGGCGTGGCTCGCACACCGTGGCAGGTGCGGGATTGATTGTGATTGGGGATTGAGACTTGGTCCATCCCGGAAAGTGAATAACATGTTGTTAGTGTTGGAAATACACTGTATTTGCTATATTTGTGGGATGTAAGCCTTGTTTGGGGCCTTGTGCCGATCTGTAGCGTCCTTAGAGGACAATATTTATGTGATAGCTATAATTGCTTAAATCACTGATCTCAGTCCTGGAAATTGTAATCACACTTTTGAAATGCTAAGTCACCGGCTTTTGCAAAATTAATAAAATTAAAGTATTTTTCATAAATTATGAATTGAGAACTGGAAATAAGGAAAAATGAATTGTTTTGTGACTTAATTGCTTATTGTGGACTGAGTGTGGGATCGGGCTGCACGCCGCAGTAGTTGATATGAGGGTCGGGCTGCACGCCGCAGCAGTATTGCGCTTGGGCTGTAGGAGCCCCTCCGGAGTCTGTACACACCCCCAGGTGAGCGCCGTCGACGTTAAATGGGATCGGGCTACACGCCGTAGCAGTTATGTGCATTGCATTGCATCCGTATTTGTTGAATTACTCTGTGGTAGCCGTATTGTATTGTTGTTGCTAGTTCGTAGGAGATTCGGACTGTAGTGTAGCTTCATTTTGTGGTATTTTGTGGATTTCTTACTGTCAGCTACATGTATATATTTGTTACTCACCGAGTACTTAGTACTCACCCCTACTCCCTGCACCTTTTGTGTGCAGACTCAGGTACACAGGAGCAGTAGACGGACATCTCCAGCGTTTACATTGTCACATCGAGTTGCTGAGGTAGCTGCCTACGTTCGCAGAGCCTAGCTTCTCCTCTCATTCCAGTTGTTATTGTATATTTTGTATTCGGACTTGAGTACTTCTATATCGTACTCTCTATTTCCTGTTGGGTTTTGTTAGAGGCTCTAGACTTGTGACTCCGGATCTTTGGGAGTGTCAGTACTTTTGTTCAGTATTATTATTATTGGAGTTCTTAAACTCATATATTTCTTCTGGGTTGTCCTTTTGGGACTGATATCGTTGTGTTAATTAAATGGTTTGTTTGGCTGGCCTAGCTTGATTGTTGGGCGCCATCACGACTGGATTTGGGTCGTGACAAAAACAAATTGAGATTCATCAGATGGGAGCGAAAGACTAAAGTAGTTTTATAATCACAAATAACTTCATGTGAACTAATAATCAATTATTGAATTAAAAGTACAAAAAAAATTGATAAAAGTGTAGCGTGAGATGGAAGGAAGTAGTATAGTTGTAAACATGATTTTCTCATTAACGCAAAATAACTACATCATCATCGGCAACCAAAATGACCACGACCAGAGAAGTTACTGATCTTCAACGGAAACAACGCCTCTGCAAAATGGGATTCCGAACTTTGAAGGCGCCGGAAAAACTCAGAAAAACTCCAACACGAATCCTAAAATTGGACTTTGTTTCTAACCTTGAATATTTAAATACAGTGAAGACAAGAGGCGAGAAGAAAACTCCGGGATGGACAGTTCGTCCGAACTCCGACGCCTCTGTTAATTCGTTCTATGTCCGTTTTGTTGTATTTGTTTTTTTTTCTCAACGGGATTTGTTCGATCCGCTGGTGAAGGCCGTTAAATGGGTGGCTACGGAGATTGGAGGGTGCGCGGAGGCGGCGGCTGGTTTGGTCACTGGTTGAGGCGGGTTCATCGGCGGCTGTGACTCGTCGGACAATAGGGTCGTTTGGACATTGGTGGTCTGCTGGCGGAAGGGCTGGCTAGCCGGCGAGGAGGCTGGGTGTGTGGTGGCTGGCCGGCGAAGAGGCTGGGGTGTGCGGCTGGTTTTGAGGGAAAGGGAGCTGGGGTGTGCGGCTATGGAGGAGAAAGAGAAGGGGGAAATAATTTTAGGGTTTTGGGGTCTTTGGGAGTATTAAAAATTAAGACTTAATATGAACCGTTGGATTAAGAGATCCAACGGTCAAGATTAAAAATGGAGATGGGGTTGGTTGTGGGTTGGACTGGGTCAGGGTCTTGGTAAAATTGGGCTGGGTAAAGGATTTGAACCCTTGGGCTTGTGATTTTTAATTAAAGAATGGCCCAATCCGATTTTGACTTCAATTAAATCTATTTTGCTTCATTTTTTTCTTTGTTTTATTTTAAGAATTAAAGCTAAAATCATAATTTTAATTACAAAAATAAATTAAACACACAATTATTAATTAACTCTAAGTAGTATTTTTTCACAAACAATCAAACATCAAACCGCACAATATTGACTAAAAATGCAAAGATAACAAAAATTACTTAATTAAATCCTAAATTCAAATGCAAATATATATATATATATATATATATATATATATATATATATATATATATATATATATATATATATATATATATATATATTGTATATTTTAACAAACAAATATGTATGGACAAAAATGCAAATAATAATTAAAAAAATTAAACAAAAATTTTAGAAAATCATGCACAACACCAACATACAATAATTTTGGATCTAAAAATACTAACAAAATATGGACAAGAACAAAAATTTGAAATCGACTAACCGGATTGAGACAAACGATCAGTCGTCCAGATTTATTATATATATATATAAACATATATACATATACACACAGAAGAAGAAAAAGAGCATAATGGCAACGAAAACGTAGGTGGGGAGGCGTGGCTCCCGGACTACTGCCTGGCGGTTGTTCCTGGGAAACATTCCGGCGGGTGTTTTTTGGAAGGTTGAAGAAGAAAGAAGAAAGAGTGGTTTGTGGCGGCTAGGGTTTGTGGAGTGTATAATGGCTAAAATTCTCAGACAAAAGCCTTATATAGGCCATGCGTCTGAGGTAATCCAGGCCGTTCGTTCAATGGAGATCAACGGCTCTGAGCGACGTTACTAAAACGACGTCGTGTCGTTACTTAGGAGACCAAAACCAAGACCTTTAGATCAATCTAAACGGACGGCCCAGATTCGATCTTCGCAATAAAAATTAAACCAATAACTTCGCTATTATCTCAACCGTTGGTTAACACAATTGAACGACCGAGATTTTTGCTAATTAAAAAGGCTTATGGACTGGATCGTTTGGGCTCAATACACTGGGCCAGCTCATTTCAATCCAAATCAGCCCAACCATATTAATACCATCTATAATTTTTTGTATTTTCTGATTTTAATCATTTTTATGTATTTTCTTTTATACTTTTTTTTATGGAATGTTGTAAAAACCTAATTTCCTACTTATGCTAATTATCTAATACTTTTTTTTTTTGCAATTTTTCTACTATTTTCTCTAATTTTCGCTATTGAGAACTATTTTTGCTAATTTTCTTCTTTAAACTAATTAATTAAGACAAAATGATTGCCTAGCCTAATTTTTTTTTGATTTTTCTAATTTCTATTTATTCAAAACACATAAAGTATGGCTAATTTCAAACAAAGCAGGTAATTACATTCAAAAACATATTTATTTTAATTTTGGAATTATTTGCCCGGTGCAAAAATCACGTGCTCACAACCATGATAGTAAGGCTCTGAAAACCATGCACAAGACAAAAAAGTCCCCAAATTTTAGTCCTATTCTTCATCTTGACGCATCTTGCATTCAGCAATCAACCACTGTTGATGTTGAAGATGCCAACTATTTCTGATTTCGATTCCAAGAAAAGGGAGAAGACGAAAAAGTAAAACCTGCAAAATTGAAAAACAAAGAAGCAAGAATGATGCTTACTTTGAATCTCAGAGATAGCAGATATTATTTTTTAAACTGAAACTCTAACTATATCCATCTTTTCCTGCCATGAAAAATACACTTGGAGAACAACCAATTAAAAGCACCAATCTCCTCAATCATTAGGACAACTGCCAAAATTTGAGAATTGTATGGTCCTTTTTCATTAAATTTTGTATATCTAATGATCACATTTTTGCTGTAAGTCTACAATCTGAAAGTGGAACTTGAATTTCATGTATGAACTTATCTTTAATCATATTCAACACCAATAAAGTTCTTTTTTGATACAGCAGAAATATTATACCTAATTGCCTGGCATAAGTTTTTCCCATAGAATGGAAATGTCAATCAAGGCAGCCTTTGCAGAAAAATTAAGAGTATCTATAATTTCTTAACAATAGGAATTCGTAAGATTATATTCTAGTTGACTAAGTATTGAACTGCCTTTGTTTACCTTTCACATAGATACTCCTCTAGTGTGTGGACGTCATCACAAGAAATACCACTTGCAAAAGTAAGACAAAGGTAACTGAAATTTTTGTTAGAACGTATAAAAAAACTGATTCTTGATTCAATATACTAAACATAGACACAAATTGGCCCCAAATATGGAATACCTTGTTCTAAAGATAAAGCTATAAGCAAAATATTTGCATTCATTTCTTTATCTTCAATATTGCTTTAAGCACACATTAGGAAAAATTCACAAAGAGTCATTGTGTGTAAAAATTTCCCTTCCAGTATCAAGTCTAGTGTTGACCCGCCTACACGAAGAAAAAAATATTTCCATCTTAGATATAAGTACTCAAATAATAGAGTCGGCCAACAAAAGTTCCCTTGGTGGATGGTCTAAAACTTGACAGTTTCTCGCAAAGAAAAAAAACAATTAACAATTATCACAAAGTATTGTGTATGTCATACATAGATACCACAATTTTTATGCTAACCAATTATACTTTTGAACGAAAGAAAATCAACTCAAATCCATGTTCTTCAGAAGGAAATAACATACTGTAGTAATTTACAAAGCAATGAAAGTATCGCCATTGCAAAATTTACTATTCAAATATTATTGTTGCAAAAATTGAGGTAATTAAGTTCTACTATAATTAGCAGAAGATATCACTCACAAAGCATAAACATAGCATTGAGAAATTCTCAAATCCAAATTCTAAACCTGATTACCTTGAATTTGTGAAGACTTTCTAGAAAGGTGGATTCTGCTGGACTACATATATAGATTACGGATGTGTATTCATGATGTTTCTCCTTCTCTGTTCCTCTTCGCCTCTATTTCTATTAGTGCTTCTTCTCCAGTTTAACTTATATGCAGACCCATATTCAAGAGAAAAAGGGAGAATAATTGAAGACGGAAAAGTAAAACCTGCAAAATTAAAAAATAAAGAAGGTGGAATGATGCTTACTTTGAATTTCAGAGACAGCAGATCCAAAAAAGAAAATGCATTGACATCCAGAAAATAGAGAACATATTCAATAGAAGTTGAACTCCTTCGGAATCGAAGGAAAAGCTACAACTATTACAACCACAAAATAATAATCCTAGGTTAAAATCATAAAATTCACCGATTAATAAAATTTACTTTCCATCTAAACTTATAAAATAATGAAAAGAAAATTTATGTTCGACTATTATTTTTTCGACATATACACTTCAGCGTAACTCCGTACATGAAGATGGAAGGCTGAGGAATAGAGATTGAAGAAGAAAATGATGAGTAGGCAAAGCTTTTGAGCAGAGAGAAAGATGAAGCAAATGCAGAGATATGGATTGTTTTTGGCTTGGAGAGTAAATGCAGTGGCTATATTGAGACACAAGTTTAAAGTCTAATATAATCTGGAATAAACCTAAAAGGTATACGTATTATTTGTGTACCTAGAAAAAGACACGTATAAAAATCATGTAAAATGACCTAAGTGTCCTCAAACTTTGTTAAAATAATCTCAAGCACACGCGTCGAAACTCTTTCTCTTCTAAAGAGACTAGGTTGATGCATCCCGTGCCAGCACGGGCCCAACACTATTTAATTTTGAACGATGTCTGATAAATTAATGTTGAAGTATATACAATATTTTATACTAAGAAATGCACACATAATTTACATATATTTGGACCAAAACATACATTGTTTGCGTCCATAGGAGCATTACATTAAGGGATGTTTAAAGTGGCACAACATTTATAACATATATCACAACACTATTTACATATACGTTATACGACAACACTATTTACATATGCGGTCTTTAGTTTTTTCCTGATAGTTTTCGGACAAAGATATCTGCAAACAAATAAATTTGCATGGTAATTAGTGAAAATTAGAGTACATATGAAACAAAAATGACTCAAATAAAATAAAGATTACATTTAGCTATTTGGTTTTTTTTACGTGAAAAGTGCGCTTAAACAGAAAAAAATATTTGTCAGTCCATCAATAAGCCAAGCTAAATATTAGTTTGGCACGATTCAATCATACTACTTGATCGAAGCGGCCAAAACACTTGGCATCACTAGCAAATCCAAATAATTTTAATAAAATGATACTCAACATGACATAAGAAAGACTGAACAACAGATATCTTACCATGTTATAAGTTCTCCAAGTGTAAGAAGGAAGCTCTGTATTTGAGAATGAATATGAACAACAAGTGAAGATAATGTATTAAGATTAAGAAAAGAAAAAATATCTGCTATTCCTTCAAAAACCAATTGGCCTTCTGTTGGTTCATGCAAATTCCATGGGACATATGTTTGAATAGTATTCAAGCCCAATGCCTTCGCTCTCAGCAGTCTATCTTCCCAATACTAAAACGAGTATTTATATATCAATACCTCAATTCAAATTGGTATTACCGAACAACATAAGAAGAAAATAACTCCGTATACAGAAAAAGAAACAAATCAAAAACAAAAAAGAAATGTCTGCCTTCACCACTCCTTGAAGGACTTAAAAGTGAAAGTTTGACTTTCAACTAAATGAGTGTAAATGAACTATCACTAGCTTATTTTGATGTGTTTGACAGCAACAACAGAAACAACTCAAAAAATTATTTATGATGATTTTACAGGTAACTTGTACGTATAAATGAAAAAATAAAACTCCTTTAAATTTCACGTATGAGAAATTCTGTATGCGTAACATAGATATGGTATATGCAAAATCTGCACCACATGTAAGCTTTTATGCTAGACTGATTACTCCAGCATTAGTTTTACCTTTTAATCATCATTTTCCTAACACGGAGTTCATCAAAGAGCATATGAAGTTAACTATCAAACACGTTTGCTTCACTTTAAAGGAGCACCCTCACTGTGTGCGTTTGAACAAGATTATATACTAATACTATGAACAAAATAAGAATATACATTGCGGATTATTTAAACTGTTTCATCGAATGATTTTGCATTGCTATATCTAGCTTTTCTCAGAAAGCGGAAATCCATCTATCGTAATATAGGGGCTTGGGGAACTTTAGTCTCTCTCTCTTAAACTAATTTGGATTGGCAATTTCTTTTGGTCCACGCCTAAGACCATCAATCAAAACAAAACAACAAATAATATACAAATACAGAGAATAATCATTAATCTCAAAGCTGTCACATATAGCTGGAAAAGCTTCCTATAGTTATCAGAAATATTTTACTCAGAAAATGATTACACTTCAGTATGAAATTAAAATTGTGGTTCATTCTCTTATAATTAAATTTGATGTATACATTTTGTAGAAACATCAAACCTATTCCAATAATAATATTTGTTACCTCATAGCTTCATAGCAAGATCTAAAATAGTATATAAAGGGGCGGACTTTTAGAAAATTTTTAAGTGGATTATGCATTCGATAATATTGATGTTATTATTAGATTTGTAATCAAGAACACTAACCTCGTGTCGCTATGATATACTCCAAGTAGAGCAACATCCAGAAAGCACTTGCAAAAATGAGTTTAATCGCATTCAAAAGCAAGCAGCAAGTTGTGCCTCCATTTACATCCCAAAATAGTAGCAAAAGATGTTTCACTGACAAAAATGCTAACAAACGATAGTCGTTTAGGTTATTTGTTTTTTCTGCTAAGTTGATTTGATATTAGACAAAATTAAATCTCATATTAAATTCAGAAAGAACAGAAATTTTAAATACCTTTCAGCAATTTTTCGAAGGGGGAATTGTCATTTCCACCTTAGATTTGTTGTAGGAACCGTTGCCATTGGTTGTTGTGTGTGAGTGCTCTTGTTTCTCTAAGGCAACATGTTCAATTTTTCGTTTACTTCCTTCTCCAAGTTCTTTGATGGTGGCTGGCATTTGTGAGATACCCAAATTACCTTTGTCCATGAAAGACAAAATAAGTAACTTTCCTGTCTCTGCCTCATTGCTTCTTGTAAATAACTTTTTAATTTGAATCTTGAAGATCTTGCCAGCTAATAGTTTTTGCGCGTTCACAAGAGGCAGCAGTTCCTTCTGTAAATAAAATAAGTTATTTATGTGCGAGTAATTAAAGCTAAGATCAAGTGACATCAATTGAGAACAATTACTTAAACTATCAGGTATGGACTCACAAATTGATTATTTGTAAGGTTGAAAAAATGAGCTTTTCACATTAAGAAACTGAAGCACCAATATCACCATTGGAGGACAAATGCAAGTGCTTCAAATGAGACCAATCTTTGAATGAAGTGAATCAATTGAGAAATTATTAGCAGAAAGATTCAAATATGACAAATTGTTGAAATCCAATTCAAGGATATTTCCAACTAATTACCCTTGACAGAAAAGAATTCAAGTTCAACAAACTTGATAGATGAAAGCCAAGAAAACAAGTTTTGACTTGAGATATTGTTAAAAGAAAGATCAAGAAGTTGGAATCTAAAAGTTGAAGCTTTAAATTTTTTAAAAGAAGGATTCACTAAATGCTAGCAAAAATTAAAAGACCTAAAGTTTGAACAACAGGCAAAGCTAAAAATATAAAAAAGTTTGAACAACAGGCAAAGCTAAAAATATAAAAAAGAGACCCTGAAAGTGTGTTTTTAGCTAGATCTATAAAGTTTAAACAAAGCCCACATTGCCATTTAACAGCAGAAGTTAAAGAACCAGTAAAATTAGCATTCTTTAAGACCAAAGACTTCAAATTTGAGAGGTTGAGCAAATAGGAAGAGACTAAAGTGAAGTCAACAATTACAAAAGTGTTGGTAAGATTTATAGAGAAAACTTTAAAGTTCTTGCATGAAACACGAATGAAAGTACAAGGGTATGTACATGACAGCCAGTTCTAAAGTTGATACCTTCACATTGCAGATATTATATATCTCTTCTGAAGAGAGAAGCAAGATTTTTTCTGCATGCTCGTCGCCGATAGATGCTGTCGTAGAACCGCTTTGATCAGTGACCGTCACTTCAAATTGGCACCTAGTTATAAGATAAAATAATTGGTTAATTAACAATATGATGAATGTATAATGTTAAATGTAAATAGTTATGTGGGAGTTGCATGTATACTTGGGAACCAACTGGGTAGGCCGACGACAATTAGCACAATAGAACTTTCTTCGCAATATAGCTCGTGCAAAGTGTTGTTTACAATCTGAACAAGTTAGAATACAGAATCGTTGGTTCTCATTTTATAATGTGACCTCAGCCTGTATGTAGAATATTTGCCCCTAGAAAGCACAAGGATGTTGCATATTAATTTTTGCTGTTAAAGAATAAGAGGTAAAAATTTGTAACAATACATATATAAATATTTAGTGTACTTACTGGGTCTTGATATCGGATTCCTGCAATCGGCACTATCTCTTCTTCGAAAGGAAGAAATAAAAGAGAACATGTTGGACTTGTGCTCTTCATTGGGTACGCAATAACCATTTGCTGATTTTCTTGAACCCTTAAAGTATGTTAACATTTCAAAATTAGTTTTTACACACGTTCAAGTACATATATGACAAATAATGTATTGATATTGAAAGAAATCTACAATACCATGTTCTCAACGCATTTGCTTGTGGATATGGAGGATTGATTTCAATTGTTGTATTGAATCTGTTAGTCAATCCTGCGCATGCATTCAAATATTGAGTTCTAATTTGGTCGGCTGGTATACGAAAAATAAAATATAATTGTGTATATACATTACCTGTACTGAATTTGTTATTCCATTTCGCATGCATTTGAGATGTTTTACCTGATGACTTTGGTCTTGCAACTTTTCTAGCAAGGATGATTGGGTACTCTTTTTTAAGTAGTTGCAGCAGTTTGTTCCCAACATGATCAATAAAATCTTCCCAGAGTGTCAATTTCGTTGGTTTTTTCCTGTACAAAATAGAACGAAATTGCTAAATCATTATCTTAAATCAATATGAAAATCCCAATGTTTAAGTAGTACAAATGAGCATCAATTGCAAAATTTAAATGCTACATATGATTAAAAAATAAACACATAGTGGTATCTTAATGCGTAAAAATTTCTATAATGCAATCAATCGAAGAAAACAGGTATTCATCGAGATCTTGATTATTGAATCCTAATAAAAGCTTAAAAACAAAATAGTTTGAAATATTATATGTTTTAAAAGAGCCAATAAATCTCAAATTTAAAATAAATGGTAGAATTGCTTCATGCTTACTAAAAGATAAATAGATATAATTCACGACTTACTTTAGTAATGATTCAATTAGTTCCAACAAAAAGATATTTTGAATAAGTTCTGATACCGTGATGTAATTGTATTATACAATACAAGAATATGTAATAGAGGTATCCGTGACATTGATGTGCTGCTTTCTTCTATTAGATATTTCGGCATTGGTAATATTTGCACATTTGAAATACAATAGATTGTAAGTACGTTTGTGATATACAAAATTTTAGGACTTAGGAATCCACAGTCGAAACAGAAATTCTATAATCTACTTATTAGCTTTTCTTCTAAAACATTTAATTATTTAACTCAAATTTCTTTTAATTAAAAGCTAATATATATAAGATTGATTCATTTTATACAATCTGTGGAAGAACTACTATATCTCAGATTTCTAGTAAGGGCGAGATTATGTTGACTATAATTTGAGATAGGTTATCTATTTGTTTGTAAATATATAACATTAGAGGAGACAAACTGTCACGACCCCAAAACCGGTCGTGATGGCGCCCAGCACATTGCTAGGCCAGCCTGACCAATTAATAACAATCACGGAGCTATAAGCTCACTTTATCCAATTTAAGCATAACAGAATAATTCAACAGTGACAGATATATTAAAAACAGGGAACCAAGTCCCAACACGTGCCAACTCCCATAGACCGAAGGGTCAAGAGTCAAGAGCCTCTAAAAGAACATAAGTGTAATAATGGTTTACAAGATACCAAGTGCGGAAAGAAATATCAATACAGAATCAAAAGATAGTAGGAAAGAATATCGGGTCCTACGGACTCTGCAGCTACCTCGAATATCCTACAGATGTCGCCTCGAATAACTACCGGATCACTGCTGAGAGGTACCTGGATCTGCACACAAGGTGCAGGGAGTAAAATGAGTACTGCCAGACTCAGTGGTAATAAACAAGGGTAAGACAGCGCAGATAAGAAATCCGCAATAAAGCACTATGTAAAGCTGTAATCAACTACCCTGCCACAGAACAAATATCAACTGTACATGTACCAACAAGTACCAGCAAAACAGTATAACAGCTAGCAGATGTAGCTAAATGCAATGCAATGCATGATATGACCGCTACGGCGCGTAGCCCGATCCAATTTGGGTACCCGTGCTCACTGTGGGGGTTCAGACTCCGGAGGGGCTCCTACAGCCCAAGCACAATATTACTGCGGCGTGCAGTCCGATCCAACATATATACCGCTGCGGCGCGCAGCCTGATCCACTACCAGTCAGCTAATATGCAAATACAGCCTCGCATGCTCAAAAGTAGTTTTAAAAACTCTTTTATCATTTTTCAGTTGGAAAAACAGTAATATCAAGTTTCAGAGTTTGCAAATAGCATGATAACAGAAATAGCTGCGGACTGGTAGTAAACTAGCATGTCAATATCACAAGACTATGATAACGATCCTCGCGGGATCCAATAAGTGGCTCACAGCCCACAAGTATACTCAACCGTCCCAGAAGGAGGTTCAACGGCTCAAGAGTAGCCAATATCACAATATAGTATGCAACCATCCGAGAAGGAGGTTCAACGGCTCAAGAATAGTCAATTATCATAACACAGTGCCAACAAGTCGGACTAAGCCATAGTCCCCAATCACAATCGACCCCGCACTCGCAAGAGAGTACGTGTCTCGCCGCTATACAGCGTCACAAAGTGGTATACCGGGGTTTCGAACACGCTGGTCATCACCCACATCTATTACTCACCTCAATACAGCGCGACGACTACTCTGCAATGCCCTTTCCATGAGAATCAAGCTTCGCACGCGTAGAATCTGAGAAATCTAGAAGAAATACAACAAATTAGGCCAATGGGACGACACCCAATCAATACAATTCGATTTACACAAAAAATGGCAAAGTTGCCAAAACCCGACTTTCGGCACGCTTCTCGAAAAATAATAAAAGTCACATATTCGGAATCCTCATCTCGATACGAGTCTAAGCATATAAAATTTACCAAAATCGGACTCCATTTGCCCACTCAAATTAGTATTTTTCTTTAATTTTTCTTAGGCTTCAAGCAAAAATCTCATTTTTTTTACACTTAATTCCTCCATTGAAAGAAAACAAGTCCAGAGTCTACACAAAAGAAGTCCACGAGTAACGAAAAGGAGCTGTCATCTACTCAAATCAAGCGCATACCATGCGGCAATGCCACCTAATACATCAGCGAACTGAAGATTTCTTTCAATTGCACCAAGGGTGGTATCAACTGGTGATAGAAGACATGTGGCTTCCATACCGTTCCACATCAATTCATCCAAGGAATATAGCCTCTAAGGAATCTTTATAAACCTACACATAAAGCTAAAGCAGTTTCCTAATTACAAGGCCAATGTCCTTCTATAAATTAAACTTGAAATGATTAGGTATACACAATTTAACCACTATATCCAGCTAAACTCTTAACAACTAAGTAAGCTTTCAAACTTTCTTACAAAGCAATTATATGTATATTTATAGCAATAAAACTTCATAATAAATGAAAATTAATAAATGAACCAACAAAGAGAAAATAAGTCCTACTCCACCTTGCCCCAGAAAAGGAAAGTTGAATCATATGAAATTAATTGATAAAATATTAGCAAAAGAACCTGTCGAAGCGGCGCCGAAACACCTAAGACCACCGGGTTTGCCCTGCAAAATCCTTTACAAGAGAGCAGCCGTGTCATTACCCTTCTTTAACTCCTTATTCACTCTACATTGTCAGCCGCACAACAGGTATATTAGGCTAAATTTTGAAATTCACCAAACGTCGTCGTATCTGGATGTGCCTTTCGTTGGAGGTGAAGCGAGTGAATGTGACAGACGGACAGATTTAATTCTGGTGTACGTGAACTTATTGCAATCATAAAAACACGTCCTTAAATACACGAATTAACAAATTAAGGTGGATTCAAGCCTAAGTTTCCATTATAACTTCCGAAGCCAACATTCAATCAAAAACACGACCAAACGATGTCCGAATGACCTAAAACTTTTCCAACATATCCAAAATTACCAAACGAAGCTACTGCAACTGTAGGAATTCCATTCCGACTCCCGGATCAAAATCTCACCTATCGACCGGATTTCGCCAAAATTCCACCTTAGCCAATTCAAGCCTATTTCTACACCGGACCAACAAATTAAATTCCGATCGCTCCCCTAAATCACAAATCACCTCCCGAAACTAACCGAATCACCGAAACTTTGATTTCGAGCCCTCTAACCATATAGTCAAATTCAGGTTGACTTTTCAGAAACAAGCTTCACTCTAAAAGGCTATATGCCTTATTTTAAACCAGAATTAATCTGAATTCACCCGATAGACTCTAACACAGGTATAAAACACATGATACAACATAATGAGGGGATAACGGGGTGGTAACTCACGTGACAACGGACCGGGTCATCACATTCTCCCCAACTTAAACAAACGCTCGTCCTCGAGCGTACCAGAGTGGTACTAGAAGCAACTCAATAGCTGAATGACCTTACCAAGCATATATTCGGGGTGATACCATGTCACCCTATCTATCATAAGTCCGACAATACGATATAGCTGAAATTTCACAGACCATCTGAACCATAAACCACATTGTACTTTCCGAAATCATATACCAATTGCTAATCTCATGCCTATACTCAGGATACACTAAAATCCACTGCAATAAGCCATACTCACAGCTCCAGGTGAGGTCACCTGATGTATCAAACAACCCAGTCACTCGAGACGATAGTCTCTAATCATAACAATTTCCCACGATAACCAAATACCAACTGAAAAAACTTTTTCATTAGCTAAAGTCTTATTCCAACACTTTCATATACTACCCATGGCAACCGAACATGCGATATATCGAATCCACCTCTCAGGTCACCCATTCATGAATCCATTTCCCTTTTTAACTGATACCATAATAAATTTCGAAGCTGAACCTCGATATTACCTTTCTAACCAGCTAAAATCACATATACTCACACTCATTATTGGCTCCAACGATCAATTGATTATAACACACCGCACTTGTGATATGACACCTCAACACCGGCCTAAGCCACGACGAGCACAACACAGGCTCTAATAGAGACATCCGAACATACTCAATCATGACAACTGTCTTCAACCAGAGAGCCGTAATTCAATTCTTCTGTGCCATCATAACATAGAACTGAGATCGCGTCTCGCATTATAGAAATAGAGTACATGACTCCTTCTCGAAAGGTCATAACATTACGTGGCCTTGCCACGATTCATGATTATATCCAAACACTATTACTCATGAAGCACCTCAATTTACCAAGCTCAAAACGATCAGCCACACACATATTTAGGTCTGAACCCAAGCAATCAATCTCACCCACGGTGAAACAATTATATGTATGCTATCAAATCCTAAAAGGACACAACCGATGTGTCATGCGCCAAGCGATACTTAGTGCGGATTTTTCCTCAGAAGCCAGGAAGTATTGTATACCAGGTAACATATAACCAACTCTATTTTTGCATTACACTGTTGCGGCGTGCAACCCGTTCCAATGACATACCCATGGCGGCGTGCCACCCGATCCGGATACCATACCTGTGGCGGCGTGCCACCCGATCCATGCATAAATCTCGCAAAAAGGAAATGCATATCGAGTCAAATTTTCTCATTACAGCAAACATATATATATATAGCCTCAAGCTCGGCCACATGAAACGCATCTGACAACGTTTCTCAATACTGGAACTAAATCAATGGTAGATACCTCTACACTAACATCCGCCACTAAGGTCCAACTAACAAAGCAATGCCTACCAGCCGTCCGCTGGTCCTGGGTACAACTGCTCTGTTGGAGCATACTCTGATGCTCTCTTCTATGCAATTTGTGCCATTTTTCGACATAGTCCATATCACATTAGTCTAGACAATCTAACCCATGACAACCAGTCAGCAATCAAGTATCATAATTCGAATTCGTCTTATCAAGTTAAGAGAGAGCCTCTAGGGCTTCCGATCTCCAATAATCACAAAACGGTGCCGATACACGCGATATACAACCACTGCATAGGTGGATTACGAGAACTTATAGTCTCCAACACATATATAACACATGAATCGCTATACCTGGTTCCACACTCCACCGTACGAATACATAACGCACATCAAGCGCCCATTCATACCACGAAAGCCATTCGGATATTTCCTTATGCCATTTACAACTCAATCATCAATGTCAATCTAACGAGAGGATACCATCACACGACTAAATATTATCAGTTTATATTACCTGGCCCTTTTTGGATCATATTCCCTGCCAAGTTAATAGAATAGCAGTATCATTTTCTTAAATTATCAGAAAGATCGATTCTTAATTCACCTGCAGCTGTCTGCGCTGCTCAATAATTTTATTGACTTCCCATATATTATGAACTGATCTCAAAACCTAGAATATACCATTATCAACTTTTC